>JAOTQQ010000023.1:43585991-43746493 GCA_026546715.1 Gallinago undulata
GCCTTATTAAACCTCATCCCATTGGCCTTGGCCCATTGATCCAACCTGTCTAGATCCCTCTGTAAAGCCTTCCGACCTTCAAGCAGATCAACGCTCCCACCTAGTTTGGTGTCATCTGCAAACTTACTGAGGGTGCATTCAATCCCCCTGTCCAGATCATCAATAAAGACATTG
Source organism: Gallinago undulata (assembly GCA_026546715.1). Lineage (NCBI taxonomy): Eukaryota > Metazoa > Chordata > Aves > Charadriiformes > Scolopacidae > Gallinago > Gallinago undulata. The sequence continues at coordinate 43,586,166 of JAOTQQ010000023.1, forward strand.
AACAATCCATTGTCACATGGATTACAGAAGTCCTTAAAGATGAGAGAGTAAGGATTACACGATACTCAGGAAAGATAATGTATGTCTATACAACAGAATGCAGCTCCAAATCACAAATTAGCTTCAGTAAGAATATGGTTACCACTTAGATGCTTGTACCAACCAGCAGACTTCATATTGAGAAAGATCACTGCACTGCTGCGAATATTTATTCTACATGAACATACTGACTCATTCATATGTTGGTGGTCAACAAAGCAAGATACAGCCAGGTAATGCAGTATCTAACACTACAAATCATTTTTTTAGAAAATAGCACAACTTGTGACTATAAAGATTTTGTTTCATTAATAGGATATTCTTATTTCTCTTCATTTTTCATTTTGTTTTCTGCAACAGTCAAAACAGTAGCAGAACTGACACAATGAAATAATTGATGCAGTGGGAAAGAAGAAAGGATTATTTCAGTATTGGCTGTTCCACAAAATACCCAGTAAAAAAAGTTATTTGAAACAGCAGCATTTTCTTTCCTTGCATCAGTCTGAAAACACTGATTTTATCCACACTCTCGCATACAGTGTAGATGTGGTCCTCAGCTTTGAACAGTAGCAACACCACTTCACACCCAAAATCTGATTCATCTACTCTTTTCCAACTGTTATCCAACAAGACCATTATCTCCACTGGATAGCAACCTTCCTTCTGGCTAAAAAGATGATCCCTATCTTTACAACAGTCTCACACTCCATTATGAAGTGCCACTGTGCGGACTAAATTTATCAGAGACATCTCATCACACAAACAAAAAATTATTTTCAACACTGGACTGTGCTATCAGATTGCTATGGCTGTATTTTCCACTTTTACTCATTATAAAGACTATTTAATCTCTCTTTTATATGGAATCTCATTTTACACAGAACTTTAACCAGGCTCATCCTTTACAAACACATGAAACAGCTGTCCATACCCAACAGTTCAGAAAACTGGAACCTGAAGGGAACAAGTAGAAAGTAAGATACCACCTGTAGATACCAAGGCAACTGCATCATTGACTTTTTAAATTAATTCCTTCATCAATGTTCTTTCAAATAGTCCTCAATTCCTTGTCACAATGAGGCATTACAAGTGTCAAGCTTCACCAGCCAGCCCTTTCACTTCAAGGCTGAAGGATATTTGAGAGCAACAGGTTACAGCTGCAGACATCCAGGATCTAACTTTCAGGCATAAGAAAGTCTAAGGCAAAACAAAAAAACCCACACCCAAACCAAAAGAAATATCTAGAAAAATTGTTACGTTCTAGAACAGTTTATTTCTTCTGTCCTCTAAATCTTTTAGGTGAAACAAGTTGTTCATCACACTTGGATGGAGTGACTTGTTTTAAATAGTGTGGATAAATAAACCAGGTATAGTTAGCTGGCTTTAATTTTTAGCCCAGTCACAATATCCAAGTTAGAGCTACCAGATTTTAGAAAACCCACAAACTGCTCTGATTTCTTACCCCATTTAGTTTTTATTTCAGAAAAAAAGCACCAATACACTGAGACACAGCATATAAGTAAAGCCGAGCTTTTGAGAGGTAGTACTTAACACAGTAATACTTTTTGCTTACACAGACTAACAATTCAAAAGCTATTTCTAGACTAATGAATAAATATGGTCTGTCAAATTCCTTAAATTCTGACTTGCATAGCCAGACTAATAGTTGAGTTGCAGCCTAAATGCAGCTTTACTGTCATTTTTAAGATCTGTAATGTATTGTAGTCTTACTGAGAACTACATAAGCAGCAGCATTTACAAGATAAGGTTGTAAGAAATTTGGCTTTGTAATCTTAACCCACAAGGAGTTAAAATATTTCAGTTCACAATATGGCTGTTCCTTCAGGGACTCAATCTGATCTATCCTTATCTACTACATTGTCTAGTTTCAAAGAACCTGACAAAGATGAAATACTGAAGTTATTTTGAATTGAGTAACAGATTCAAAAGCTGGAGAAGGAAGACCAATAAGGAAGAAAAGAAACGGGACAGCCCATCAAAAGAGTTTTCTGGGGCAGGAGGAAGGCTAAAGAAGTACTGACACACGCAAATGTAAAAAAAAAACCTCCTAGAGAAAATGAAGGAAAACTTCAGCACCACCAAGTAACAATTCAAAGCAACTATTTCTTTGACATTTAATTCTCACTATGAGATACATATGTTTCAGATAAGCGCAACTTTAAAAGGTTTATTATTAAAAACATAGACAGATTGGAAACTCATGTATTTTGCACTTGCAGGAAAACACAGATAAAGATAGAGACATAGATTAGTTCACCTGCTCTTAAAGTTTGTGCTGTTCTGTTGATAGATATTAGTTACACGTTGAGATTAAAGTTGAAAAAACAAACTGTTTAAGAAAAGTCTGAAAGATAAAACCCCCTAAATTTACACAAGTACTAAAAGCAACACTCACAAATAATTTAAAAGGGGAAGAGTCAGGGAGACACAATAACTTCTCTAGCTACTGATTACTACTTTCCAAAAGACAAGTCCCTGCTACTTTTTGCCAGCCCTGAGCAATATTGCTTGATGGTTCCAGCCTTCTCCGCCTTTTACCTTTTCATTTATGCACTCACACTTCTTTCCTCTAGAAGGATGAATCAATCCTTAAAACTGGAGTTGAATTCTTTGGTGCTCAAACTGATCAGGTGTCATAGAATCAAGCCACAGCACAAACAGGAGCAAGTTACAGCAGTGATTTCTTACGTCACTTCTGAAAGCCACCAGCTCTACTTCTTCAACCTAACATCAAAACCTGTTCTGATCCCATATTTGACAAGGCTGTCCCTTTCCCTTTCTCCAAATATTTTTGACTGCTGGCATTGTAAGGAGGAGTTGCTTACTGTCAGCATTAGCTGCACCTGAAAAACCTATGTATTATAATTTGGGATGGCCACACTTCATTCTAAAACAGAGCTAAACTGCTACTCCTTCAAAGTCATGTACTCAGCAACCACCATTTTTACAGTTTCTTGTGCCTGTCCTCCTTTACCACCAGCACTTAAGGCAAAACACTCAAAACCCCATTGTCAGCTCTATACCCAATGCTAACTATTTGTTGCAATGACACATTTTTGGAAATACTGCTGAGATTATATAAAGGTAATCTCTAAACTTTCTTATATGAAGAAATGCCACTAGGCAAGAGTTTCCCTTCATAAGCACAATAATATAATAAGTTGGTTTGAAATACTTGTTGCAAACCATATTATTGGGGTTATTCCTCTATCAGTGGCTTTCATTACTACCAAAAGTAATTCTCTTTTTTGGCTGGAGTTACTGAAACACAACTGTCCCATTGCTAAAGATCAGATAGGTGAATTGTTGGACATAAGCAGGGACTTAAATCATATTTAAGTAGGTGAAAACCAATATTATACTGAATATTTGTTAAAATTCATGATCTACAATGGGAGCAATAGGTTTTCTCTAAGGAACACTTTTAAAAGTAAATTGTTTTTTAATCAGGCTATTAGTTTAAATGTTTTTTACATGCAATAATGTCATTAAACTCAAGACTACAAACAATAACTTTCAGAATAATCTTGGTTCATTATTTGGTTACAGTAAGCCTGAAGGAGTCCATACAGACAAGTTTATTGATTAGTTTTGGACAAAGGATGATCTTGCATTTATGAAATCAACGTACTTGAGGCAAAGATAAACAGAAACTCGTACATTGCAGTTTACACTTCACTTTAACAGAAGGCATTGATTCTGTCTTAAGCATCAGTTTATTCCACTGAGTACAAACTATTTCTGCTAGCATCACTGAAGAGAAACAAGGCAATTCAATTTTTAGATATATCCTTTTCCAATGTTTTTCAGAAGTATTTTAATTAATGGTAAAAATTCTATTTATGGAATAATGAGAAAGATAATGCTTCTCACTGTTTTACCACGTTAGTTCTTTGTATCTACTTAGATCTGTCCAAGTTAAATTCCAGGAAACTCTGTAGAACTCTGCAGAACTGACAGAAGCAGAGTCAAAAGATTTTTTCAGAAGGGGCTCATCTAGAACTCTCTAGAGGGAAAAAGGGCGGGTGGCACGGGGAAGGAGAATATAATATACTGTTTACTCAAAATCTGAACACACATTCAAGGACGAAAAAAAAGAAGCTGCATATTCAGGTTTAATTATGGAAAATAAAAGTATCTTGGGATTATTTCAACCATAAACTCTTGGAAGGTAGCAGAGATCATAAGCAATGGTTCTCCAAAATGAAAAGAAACCTAGAGCTCTGCACCAGCAGGATCAAGAAAAAACAAACCTGCTCTGAAGTCCAAAATGAATCTTAATCATGAATATCTACAAGCTATATAATGGTATGAATAATACATATTCCAGATGAGAGAAAGTAAATATTTGTTCTCTTAATGATATCATTCCTTTGGAGATGAAATAAAATACTAGTTATTTTTACTTAGCTTTGAGTTCTCAAGTTTTTATCCCCTTAAATAGGGAACTGCATCCCTAATGACGATGGGTTTTCTCAGAGAAGATCAGTATGAGCTTCAGGGCTCTGAAACTTCTAGAAACTATACTGAGATCTTGTAACCTTTTGAGGAAAAGCATGTCTTTATTGCCAATCATACACTAAAAGCATGAATTTCTGTAGGTAGGGTAAAAAAAAAAATACAGTGTAGGAAGCAGGAAATACACCAAGTGTCAGGGAACCCAAATGTGAGAGCTACTGGAAGAACAATACCATCTTCCTTCTCCACACCATGGATATACTGGACAGAGTCTGGCTTTCAATAAAGGACTACATTAAAATTAGTTTTACCTTCTCTTGCACCAGATTTTTTGCAGTTTATATTCTTAATCCACTTTCTACGCTGGTTCAGCACACAGAAGTATGTGTTATATATGCACATCGGCAAAATGTTTAGTTACAGATGAAAAATAGTTCAAAAAAAAACATTAAAGCTTATTTCTGGAACTAGATATCCACAGCTTACTAAACACATAGAAAACCAAACCTAGTTTTGTCATATGCACAATGCCACCAGAAGATTAGCCCATTCAAATAGTGACCGACGCAATGAGCAAGAACTAGACCTGTCCAGGAGATCTTCATAGGGTTCTGCAGAACAGAGAATGGAGAGCTCTGCTTTGACAGACAGAACTCTTCTAGTAGCGAGTCAAAACCATTAGAGAATACTTTCAAGCAGAGTTTCTTATACCTTCTATCTAGACCTCTAGTAATCTCTTACTGAATCCCAACACAGCACCACTTTTTAGCTTTCAGTTTTGTTTTCCACTAGAGGAAGGCTTTGAGTATCTTCAAGTGATCATTACATTACCCTTTGGAGTCCAAGCTGCACAGTTATGTTAGCTACGACCCAGGTAAGAGTTGCAAAGGCCAAGAGCATGCAAGTACTGATATGTGAACCCAGGCACTCAGTGAAAGTATATTTTGCTAGAGCAATTACACCAGCCCTCTTCAAGTGGCAGAGCTAGCACACTGCAGCGAAAATGTTATAGTATATATGCACAATGTATTGGGAGGACACAGCCAGCCAAGGCAGCAGGCTTGAATCATCAAAAGAAGAATCTGGTCATGAGGAGAGCCCTCTTGACTGCTCAGAGGGCTTAAAAATAAAGGAGTTTGTGCCCTGGGAAATTTCACACTCTCTCTCTAGACACTGGAAAGACTACTAAATATCATCTATTAGGCTGACCCAGAAGACGGATGTGCAAGACATTTTAAAAAGTACATAAGTAAATTCAATTTTCTGGTAGTAAATTCACTTGCATTTTAGTGATCCCTACTGCACCTGAAGAAGGGATGTATTTTCTCAACAGAACATTATTCTCTACACAAAAATTGCCCTGAGTTTATTTTTTTTTTTAATGCTTCTTGCATACAAGAGCCATGGAAACTAAAAGGGTAGGCAAAACCAAACCACAGCACATATTTAACAGTTACAAAAGGTGCAGAACTTCAAAAAATGCCATTTGTCCTACTCATTTTCTAGGTACCTAGCACTCACAGGTAAAGTTTCAAGCAAGCCTTCCTTGTATGAGCAGTAAGTACTGAGCTTTTGTAACAAAACAAGAATCTATGAGAAACAAAGAAGGTTTCCCTCATAAGACTTCTGCTTAGAAATAAAGCCAGGTTCCATCTCAGAAGCCTACCTTTCCAGAAGTTAACACAAGCTATGAGAAATCATTCTTAATTGTTCTATAGCACCTTACACAGCAACAACAACAACAAAAAGATATTTCTCCTTTTCTATTTGTCCCTCATGGTATTTCAATAAGCCAAATACCACAGCAGATGCACAAAAAGTCCCTGGCCAACAATAAAATAACAAAAAATTATTAGGTTAGCTACTTTTTTTTGTGCGAAACTAGCAAACCGTATGGAAACATATTCCTTTCATAGGAAAAAGGCCTACAAGAGAACAGAAAACGAAATAGCTGTTCTGGCAGTCAATACTTCTCTTATCCTAGAAAAAAAACATACTGCATGTCATCTTCTGTGAGGAATGTATTAAAAAAGAAATGAAAAGTCTTGAATCCTCAGGCTGCCAAGTTTCATTGCAATGCAAGAAAACCAAGCTTGGCTTCCTCTTAACTCCTACTCATGATCTTATCAAGTTCTTGTATTAGTCTTCCAATGACTCACATCCAAACAAACAAATCTTCATCTTTCAAATGATTTTTAATTGACTTACTACTGCTAAGATCTACATAGATGTAAATAAGAAGAAAAAGTGCTTTATCAAAAAAGATAGGGAAAATGCAAGAAACATGCTAACCTTAAGTTTTCTGTGCGAATCTTATCTATGGGTTGACAAAATTCCTGTTCTGAGTAATACTCTGTTTAAATTAAGATTTATTAGAAGTACACTAGAGATACTTCTTGGTCTATCAATTAAGGCGTTGCTTGCTAAGACAATTCTGTTTTAGAGATGATTGAAGAATAACTTGGCAAAACTGTCAGAGTTGTCTAATTTGCAACAAAAAAAATTACTTCTTTCCACCCTGAGAAGGTGAATGTAAAGAAAATGATTTTTAACTTTTGTTTAAGCAAAATGTATACTGCAGACATTACTCCAGCTATCTAAAAGATAAAGCTAATAGAATATTACAGAATTGTCAAATGCACAGCAACAGGTAGCTTTCTGTGCAAGTAATACATTCTAGCCCATCCACTCAGTACTTTGTCAACAATTTAAGCATTTCTTTACAAAATGTTCCCAACATTGAAGCCTCCACACATACACTTTAATATTGCATTCTGAGTTTTCCCCGATATTTTATTTTTTTAAATGAGGAACAGATATTCCTGACAATTTTTTGCAAGAGCATTTTAAGACTTCAGAAAGAAGGCATGACAGCCACGTACTACAACATGATTATCTTTCCTAGGCATTAACTGAAGAGCAAAAGCTGAATTAAATTGTTAGGCCAATTTGCCAGCACAAACAAGACCTTGAGTAAATGGTAGTTTTCCTCTTAATTCAAAAGGCTGCATTTTAGGCAGACTTCACTTCAGTGCCCGCACAATGACCCACAGAACTATCCCCAAGAGTTCACAGCTCACTGCTTGGACAGGAGCCATCCCCTGCACCACGCAGAAGTTGGCAATACAGGTCTGCTCAGAGCTGCCAGCTCTACCATGCACTCTGCCAGAAATCTATTACTCTGTGGACTCCCTCAAGCCTATGAGAGAAAGCAATTGATAACTATTCCTTAAAAATCTCTTTAAAATGCAGCAGGTGCTATGGACTACATCACTCTTCTCCAGGCATATTTCCTACCATTAATTTACTGCAGTCAGGAGGAACACCAGCTTTTGCTCCACTGCTATACTTAGCATGCTCAAATCAATTATGTGCAGTTTTGATGACATTTAACTGTCTTAACACAGAAGTGCCTGGATGTGCCTGTCCCACTTACATTTTCTGTGCATTTAGTCCCCCTCTTGTGAAGATATTCATGACTAATACAACTTTACCCAATCTCTCATCGGTTCATCAGCTGCATCAGCAATAAATCAGAAAATCATAGAAAAAAATTTTGTTAGAAAATATACTCCTTAGTTACTATCAATGCAACTGAATAAACATGTTTCAAAACCAGACAACCCTTAACTTCACTCTTGATGGCCTACATTGCATGGCCTACAGACTCATCTGTTGACATGCCAAAGTTAAGACTATCCAACTAAATACCATAAAAAGCAGAAGACAGACTAACAGCCAGTTCTGCAATCCATCTTGCACTGTATAGCACACATTCTCACACAAGGCTGTGGTCTTACCTCAAATAAGCAGTAAAGTATCACATCAGAAGATGAAATATTAGGTTTTTCTTAACTTGTACTGCCACAGAGTCTAAGTGACATCTAAGGACATAACCGGGCCCTAAACTCTACTGAACATTTAAATACAAAGCTACTTTGCTAGTTTTCCACTTAGATTCACAGGAAGCCTTATTCTTATTTTTAATGGGGAAACTATCACAGAATGAGTGTGTAATAACAAAGGCAAGTCCATTTGTCAAGCATCCAAAATGATTATTTTGGAAACAGACGTGCAATCTAATTTCATTTCACTTAGCAAGTGCTAAGAGCCAAACAACGTGATACTAATTATTTCATGTTGACAACAAAAGGAAATTCCCAGTTACTCTAAGGATTACTTTTCCGAAGCCAACTTTTCCTAATAAAGGCAAAACTTCTATACTTACACAGAACTTGTAAGATTGAAAGATTAAAACTCCACAGAACTAAGTTTCTGCAAATTTAGAGAGAAGTACTACGAAGATAAACTTTGTATTACAGTACTTCATTTACTACTTCAGCAGCTATGCAGCACTTTTGGAAGACCAAAGTCACTGTTTCATGTGACTATTAGCTTCCTGCAATAACTAACGTCTTGGGGAGGCGAGTTGGGTTAGCCTCATTTTTAGCATTAAAAGACAGAGCTCTATGTTACAAATATATATGCAATACTTTCAAGGAAAAGAAGAACTCGGGTAATAATGAAGATAACAGGCAGGTTCCCAGATAAACGACAGACAAAATTAAGAAGCCAGTTAAGAGCCTCGTCAACATTATTCAGATGGAGACAAGAAAGTTAACCAGAAGTTAATTAAGACAACTCCTTCATATTTTAAACAAACAATCCTCCCTAAACCCCGACCTTCCTTCCTGCCTCACCAACATCTTACCTGAACAAAACTAAGAGTCCTAATCAAACTTTTTTTTTGACTGAAATTCAGGGAGAAGTTTGAAACTTGAAAAGATTAACTACTTGGCTTACCATAACATACAAAACACATATCAAATTAGATGAAATTTAATAAAAAAGCCTAAGAATAAAGCTTTAGGGATTTGCCACAGCTGGGCTCTTGATGAAGTCATTCATGAAGGAGTCAGGACTAAAGGCAATAATCTACTTTTAAAATATGAGCTAATACTGGGAGTAATTTGGGGGAGGGTAAAGAAATCAAAGCAACTCTGGAATATAGTTACGCACACACACACACAAAAAAGAAAAAAATCAGTGAATGATCTTCAGTGTCATAAAAAGATAAGATATCCAAACTTTGATAGAGGAAGAAAAAAATATATACGTAATTTACCCCATGTATTAGGCCCATTTGGTGTAAGTTTAATGTAAACCTTTCATACAAGAGGCATTCCAAACCCTATTCTGCAAGAATATTGAAAGTAATTTATCATGCAAAAGCAGGTTCTTCACATAAAATTCCTTTCAGAGATGCATGTTGTTAAAAATCTGAGGGTATAGGGATTTTGAGTGCCGAAGAGCCACCTAATTGCTTCAGCAATATTGAAAATTAGTACTATGACACTTGAAATAACTTTCAGTTCTGCAGAGTTGCTTTGGGAAAAACATGATCTCTCTGTGGTACCTTCAGAGTAATTTAAAATCATCATGACTACAAGGAACAGAAGAATAATCAGACAATACCATGGATTCTTGGAAGGCATGGTCTCAGTATAAATACTTTTCAAATTAACCATGTAGATTTATAAGCATGCCTATAAAAGTTAGACATAAATCTCTGGTCCAGAAACACTGAGCAGCAGTTTCATAAACTGTTTTACCTCCAAAAAAGATGCATGTAGCATCTAAAAAGGTACAAAGTATTATAAATAAATAATTACCATGCTTCTACAAAGGAACTCAAGAGTCACTGGAATATTACAGTCCTTGCCATGGATTTCAATACAGATCAAAAATAAACTCCTGAGATACAACTTCTATTCTGCTGCAGGCACAAGTGAAAAAAGTTGCAAATGAAAGGGTATTTCCTTCTCTACATGCATTTCAAGAAGCATCTTAGCAAAAAGCTAACTAGAATTCTCAGAGACATTTTATACCAGCTAACCTAGCCTCCCCGAGTCTTCAAAAGTAACCACACTCCTTTCCTGTTTAAGCTAAGGAAGGAAGTTTTGTCTTAATTTATCAGTCATGCTCTGAACAAATATTTTCTTAACCATGAATCCAAACCATTGCAGATTTCACAGCTTCAAAAGACACGAACTGCAAAGATATCTTTAACCTATGAACTTTCAATAAGAGAACAGCAAGAAGTGAGATACAATAGTTTTTTCCAAGTGAAGTCCTGCTCAATTGAACATCTTAAAAGTCAACCCCAAAAAGGACTGGTTGCAAAATAGCCCCTTGCCCTAAAAGTTTTCCTCAACTTTTCTTAGAAGAAAGGGTAAAACATCAAGTTCTATTGGTCTCAGCAAGGACATAGACTACGAATTGCCACACCTTATTAGAAGCCATAGACAGGTGCAGTAAAGAAAAAAAAATGCTTAAAAATAGTGCAGCTTCAGAATAAGGAACAGAAAACATTTTTCTTTCACTGAAACAAAAAGGAAGTCATTTCTCCCCTCACTGAGCTGATGGACTGTGTGCATCTTTTCTCCTAATTATCTGAACAGTCAAGCTTTGTGTTAAATACCCAGGGTCTGCTTCGCCTGGAACAGTATTTACACAGACACAGTAAGAATGCACTCGTGTCTGTCACACATTTAATTTGTGAAAATTTTTTCATTCAAGAAGAATCTGACAGTTGTTAGAGGTCACACTTTTGTTATTCAGCTTGCATAAATTCACTTTCAAAAACACCATTTTGCAGCTCACAGCCCTAAAAAGCTTCTTGGCATCATGGAAGTGGCATCCACAGTAGTTTAAAACCAAGTATGTTCATACAAAGTTGTGATCAGGAAGATCTGTATAGAATTTGTTGGAAATAAAGTTTGAAAGGGTACAACTAACTAATGTAAGGAACTAACTCAAGGAATATTAAGCACTATGGCCGTTTGCATTTTGCTGTTTAAGAATGTTTGGCAAGTATATCATTTGTTTGGCAATTTTCAAGTACTCAGACAAATTAAGGACACACAAAAGGTGATGCAATAACTGAATTTTAGCCGAAACAAGGATCACAAACAAAGAGATATTTCAATTTCTGCTAATTTTTCATATTAATTTGCACTGTTGATTAATTTCTAGAGTTATTTGAAGTTTTTTTGATAATAATAGGAGGAAAACAATCTCCTACAGACCTTATTCTTCAAAGAAATTTAGAAGGTACAGAACAAGCTTTTAGCAACAAGTATTTAAGCAGGTAAGCACATCTCTATTTTAGAGTCATTTTCAGCAAGGGCTACTGTCTAGATCAAACAGTCTTTCCTCTAAACTTCTTTCTAGAAGAGCAGCAGACCGCTAGGAACAGGAGTATCACCTCAAATGAAGGCAGAATCTCAGGGCATCTCTCAACTTTCTTTATGAGTGTCAGACATTAGATTTGTCCTTTTCTAAAACTAATCTTTCAGGAGTCAATAGAAAGCAAACTTACAGGGAACCATCTCAGTTAAAATCCTGATAGTCTTGCTCAGAATTTTCTCTAACCACTACAGAAACATCAACTTAATTATTGGAAAGCTGTTGTTATTAGTCATCTAGGAAACTATGCAATGTAAAAATATCTGGCAACTAATTGTAGCTGCAAAACAGTTATAAAATCAAGTGATTTTGATTTAGATCAGAAATTTTAGATTAGACACCTTTTCTCAGCACCCTTGAAGAAAACCCTCATTTCCACTGTTCAGACAGTGTAGAAGGGCAGACAGATACTACATTTGCTACCAAAGCCTAGAGAAACTGGAGTGACTGGGCAGACCTCTGGAGCTCCAGCAGGCAGAAGGTGACAGAAAAAACCTATTTCTTTCCAGAATGACAGTCCAGGACCAGAACCACTAAACCTTCTTTTAGTACTGTGATTACTAACAGGCTCTTCAAAAACATTAAGAACTGCGAAAGACTTATTGGAGTTGGGGAGGCAGTTATCAGGAATCTGATCCAACACAGATGCTTTTACATCCAATATCCTAAGCAACAACATAACCAGGCAATGAAGGGAAGAGTGTGGTCTATTGACACCTACCAGGCTTCTTTCCTGCAGTAAAAGAACAGAAAAGAATGATGAAGTGATTAAGGAGAAGAGTTAAGATACCATGGAACACAAGGAAATAGAATAGAAGTGGTTGGAATACTAATGGAAGACAAACTGCATACACCATACCAACTGCAACCTTCCAGTTAAAAAAATCACCAAGTTCAGAGGACCCAACTAAAACAACAACAACAAAAAAAGTTCAGCTGCATTTCCACCCAGACTACCAGGCCCTAACTGCTGTTTTTAACTGACAGTAAAGTTTTCAAAGCTCATCACTCAAGGGATATTAGTGCAGAGGGGAAAACACGGCATTTGACTTCAGCAACAGAAATCAAATTTTAATTGTCAAAACCATTTTGAGAAAATGGCAGATGTGTGCATGACTGGCACAGCTGAAGACAAAGAAATGCAGTTTGGAAACTGCAGAAACAAGATAGAATTTCTCATGCAAAACTAATCTGTCTAGTACAACATTAGACAAGGAAAATGTTATTGATACAATTTTACAAGTGAGCCATTAAGGAATATGGAAGCATTCATATTGCAGCAAGATGCTTTTGATGTCTAATAGAGGGCCATTAAAAGTTACCTTAAAAAAAATACCACTCACAAGATGGGGGGCTGTAGCAAAGCTTCAGAGGGCCCACTACCACTGCCCATTTCCTGGGCAACACACACAAGCAATGCCAAAGCTAGGTAGGGAGGCTGTTTATAATACAAACACTAAAAAAGAAAAAAAACAAAAACATTTAGAACAGACCTTCAGATTGTATATAGTCATCACAGAGGCACGTAGCAAGCTGCATCTCTAAATCAATTTCAAGAACAATCAATACTCCTCTAACACACCAGGTGAGACAGATAAGTAAAGTTTTATTTTCACAAATACTTGTGAGTGTGCCTTATAGAAAACAACACAAAAGCCAAAACCAAGATCTGCTTCAGTACTAAGAATAATTTTTCTGTGGTCACTCTGCCATGAAATCACTACAATCTCTCTATTTTCTGAGTCAACTCACAAAGTACTATTGCAAGAAGTGCCAAGAATATTTTGCCTTATCTGAAATTACAACCCTATATATTCACAGTAAGTGAAGAAGAATTTTAAATCTGTAGGACTATACGTGATACTTTTTAAGATGTTTTCACAAAAATGGTATGGGATATTGAGTTTGTACTTCTTTAAAAAACACCTTCCAATATGATAACTCACTATATTGTGCATAAGATACTGATGACTGAAATTCCCTAAAACGTCCTTTTAGTTTAGGAAAACTAAAGGTGCATCTTAATCAGTTTATATCTTAGTTCTTGATAACACGTGCCAAGTTAACAAACAAAACAACATAGAAATGTATTGATAAAAGTGGTATCAACTTTTATCCTCTATTCCTCTAGAGACTTTCTTCAGGTATGCAAGTTATGCCAGTTGCCATACCAAAAAGCAAGTCTAACACTCTAAAATGCTGAAAAGCATCACCATATCATCATCATCTTCCATATTTCTGAAAGATGTCCTCAAACACTAATCAGTTTCCTGCTGTTTTCATAGGTAGCTGCTTTCCACAATGAAGTGCAATTTTACCTTGCTAACTTGCAACTAGATACCTCATTTATGGCTGGTCCATATTCCAGTTTTTTGCAGGACAAATACAGATGCTGCTTTGTGAAACATTATCTAAGTGATGGAAACTTCAGTTAACTGAAATCAAGTATTCTGCAGAAAATACTCATGCTTTTGTTTTTGAGCTACATATGTCTAGAATTGCAAAAGAGGTAATAGGAGATATAGGAAAGGTTTGCCCAATATTTTGCAATGGACACTGTTGAACTTCTGGAAGGAGACACTGTTACACACCCACCCAATCCTCTGCTAAGACTACGATCTAGATCCCACTGATAGAAATTAAAAATCCACTTGCTCTGGCCCAATCCTTCAGCCCAACACCTGGACTTCAGCAAAAATATAGAAGTGACTGGCAGGTATAAAAAGAACTGCTGTACAGAAAGATGTGCCCAATAAGTACCACCATTTCAAGGCAGCTAATTTTACAGTCTGCTGCAGTTCAAGGCAGGCAATTAGACTGCGATTCAGATTACTTCCAATTTTGCTTAGTCACCAAATGATGATTTTTATGTGTGTATGTTGAGATATAGACTGGAAGAAGACAACCATAACTAGAAAAAAGAATTTGCACTTTCTAAAGCAGATTTTTGTCAGCAAAAATCCAAACCACTATAATTAGTCAACATTTAATTACCTCTGACATGCAAGGAACGAAGATGTAATCAAGAATGATTAGAAAAATTGCAACTTCAAGTTGCATAGCTTAAGGCTAGCAGTACCTTATAGAAATCTCAGAGTTCTAATTTCATAGAAATTAGCACAATTTAGTGCTAGGAGTTTCCGAAGATGCAAACATCTAATAAAAAAGCAATACTTGTTTCTTCATATATATTTGTAAGACTTGTATTCACATATACCCTGATAGCTGATGAAAAAAGCATACACATGAAGAAAAACTACCACAGAAAACATGCAAGGTCTACATTCAGGGAATTTGTTAGTCGGTAAGTTTACATTTTAATTTCTTTTCCATTTAACCCCAGTAGCTTTCTTTTCCATAGAGTAGTTTAGAGTTTCTAAATATACAGAAGTTCAGAGCGGACTCGCGTTGTCAACTATGCCCTTTAATACTGGTCAAGAACCAAATAAAGCATGTTTCCTGAGACTTGAATAAGTTGGTCATGCAATTTGCTTTCCAAGATAATATCAAGTAACATGATTTCTGGAGATGCAATGCAATAATAAATGCAGACAGGTTTCCAGCATGGTCAGTATTAAGCACCAGACTCGAATGACTATAGTATCACAGAACAGAAGCAACTATTAAGCCTAACTGGCAACACTGTTACAGCACCAACTTTTTGCTGACAAAGAACTCTGTTAGATCCCAACTACCGGGATCCCATTTAAACTTCGAAAGCAGACATGCCACATCTGATCCTGTCAAGTATGAATCAGCATCATAACAGTTTCTAAACATCTTAAGTCCCTGTCCCCCTGCTTTGCTTATTGGGGACATCTGTGGATGTTGTTTACCTAGACTTTAGTAAAGCCTTTCACACCATTTTCCACAGCATTTCCCTGGAGAAACTGGCTGCTCATGGCTTGGATGGGTATTGGAGGTATTTAAAAGATGTATAGATGTAGCACATAGGGACATGGTTTAGTGGTGGACCCAGCAGTGCTAAGTTGGCAGTTGGACTTGAGGATCTAAAAGGTCTTTTCCAACTGAAAAGATTCTACGATTCTATAAATTGAGCGTTCAGTAAGCAGATTACAGCTGGTTGAAAACAGTAACAGTGAAGTAATAGATGTGGCTCACACCAGCTACATCTACAATAGATATTTAGGCTGCCAAAGAGATACTACTTGGTGCAAGTTTGCATTGTGTTTATATCTGGAGTTTTATAGCGTTTTTTTAAGGCACAGCCCAAGCATGCTCAAAGCATCCCCCCTCCTGATGAAACCTAAGCTGAAGTCCTACCCCAAGACTCTACCTGTAGCTCCCTCCTTTTAACAAAGACAGGAGATCATAGAATCTCTACGCAAACACAGTACACTCCAAGGACTGACAGCTAATGCAAACTTTCCTGACATGAGAAATGCAAGTGGATACAGAGTCCATGAACCACAACAGAACACAGCAAACAGCCTCTTTGTGGTTGCTCTGTGTGCTACAAAGATGCACACAACTGACTTTTTATCAGTACTATATACATACCAAAATTAGTTAACTGGTTCATAAGTTAATTATCACCTAAACTTGTCCTATATTGTAGTAGATTGCCAGGGCTGGGGATGTGTTTTTGCAAAAACCTAATTTTTCCTCAAAATACCCTATATATAGGGTAATATATATAGAGCAAACACACCAGCAAATATTTTAGAAGTAAGATGAGGTGAAATTTTAGAAGTGAATTAACACTTAGGCTTATTTACATTTCCTAAAAAGTGATGATAAAGAACAGGTGTTTGGTCTACCCACTGTCACTTTAAAGGCACAAGATCAAAAATAACATGCTTAAATTCATTCTATGATCTACCCTCTTTTCGCTAAGACCCATCTGCTCCTTCAGCTCTACGCTGCCCACTCCCTGTGCTCTGCCAACTCTTTTCTCCTGAAGGAATGCAATTATTCCTACCATGCTGTTTTGACAATACCTCTTTGGTACACACCCTTTCATATTTTCTTCTTCTGCCCTTCTTCAACTCTGGGGGTTTTTTTTGAGCTTCTTTCCTGCTCCCTTCCTCAACTCTGCTTTTCTCTCTTTGCTTCATGGGTTGCAGAACAACTGGGTCTAGCAAAGTCTCTTTTACCAGCCCAATAGTAATGCCCACTAAATTATCTGTTCTTGCTAGGTATTGATACGCAGTAATTGCGATCACAAACCTATTAAGGTTAAGAAGTTGGTTAAAAGATGGGTTCCTGCAAAATCAGAGCAATCAGCTCACACCTGAGTATACTGGGTTTGCAGAGCAAGGTTTTGGTAGCAGAGGAGCTATGGGGGCAGCTTCTGTGAGAAGCTGCTAGAAGCTTCCCCTGTGTCCAATAAAGCCAATGCCAGCTAGCTTCCAGACAGTCCTGCAACTGGCCAAGGCCAATGCAGTCAGCAACAGTGGTAGCACCTCCTTGATAACATATTTTAGAAGGGGCAAAAAACAACCACGTGCAACACCAACTGCAGCCAGAGAGAGGAGTGAGAATACATTAGAGAAACAACTCTGCAGATGCCAAGGTCAGTGAAGAAGGAAGGGGAGGAGGTACTCCAGGCACTGGAGCAGAGATTCCTCTGAAGCCCCTGGTGAAGACCATGGTGAAGCAGGCCATCCCCCTGCAGCCCATAGAGATTAACAGTGGAACAGATATCCACCTGCAGTGGAGGATCCCATGCCAGAGCAGGTGGATGTCCTAAAGGAGGCTGTGACCCCATAGAAAGCCCATACAGGTTCTCCTGGAAGCACCTGTGGTTCAGTGGAGAGAGGAACCCACATTGGAGCAGGTTTGCTGGCAGAACTTGTGACCTTGCAGGGGACTCATGCTGAAGCAGTCTGTTCCACTGTACCCAGTGGAACAGACCCCTTTGGAGCAGTTTGTGAAGAACTGCAGCCCGTGGGAAAGACTCATGTTGAAGAAACACATGGAGGACTGTCTCCTATGGGAGAAATCCCACACTGGAGCAGAGGAAGAATGTGAGGAGTACTCCCCTGAGGAAGGAGGAGCAGCACTGATAACATGTCATGAACTGACCATAAACCCCATTCCCTATCCCCCTTTGCCACTCAGTGGGAGGAGGCAGAGAATGTGGGAGTAAAGTTAAGTCCAGGAAGAAGAAAAGAGTGGGAGAGAAGGAATTTTAATATTTATTTATTTATGCAGTTGTCCAACAACCCAGTTACTATATGGCAGGCCTCACACACATGCTTACTATACCTCTAGCAAGGCTAGTAACTATTTTATATCAATGGTGCTATCCTGTGCATCATTATTTCTTCAAAATGTAGTAGTAAACAAATCTCTTTAGATTTTCCACAGACTTTTTGTACGCACACACATACTGCTCTGATTATCACTGCTGTTTCATTCAGCAATCAACATCTTTTAACGCATGTGCTGATACCATCTGCAATAAAAATGTACAGAGCTCTTAGAGATCTGTGGTCTCGCTGTTAATGATACAGAAACCCCTTATCCCCAGTCATAGTTGTGTTTGTTTGACAAGTTTGCACATTTTACTACACTAGAATGTGCAGCGGAGTTATTGACTACTCTCTTGTCTTACTACATTTCCACATCTTTAAGTTAGGTCATGCGCTTCTACTCAGTTAAGAGTTGAACAAGCAGAAAATTAAAAAACAACTGAGTTTACAGTGACAAAAGTAAGGGAGGAGGTAGAGTAAGGAATAAAGTTGAGATTGAAAGGGAAGGGTGGAGCAAAGTGGTTTTAGTTTTTGTTCTAATTTCTCATTAACCTACTCTGTTATTAACTGGTAATAAATCTAAGTTCCTTAAGTTGAGTGTTTTGTGAATAACAGTAATTGTGGAGTGATCTTCCTGCCCTTATCTGAGCCCACAAGCTTTTCATTGTATACCCTCCCTGTCCTTTCAAGGAAGGAGAGCAGCTTGGTAGGCATCTCATGGCCAGCCAAGGTTAACTCACCACACTGAGCACAGCTGAATGAAGAGCTGCAGTCACTTGCTTGACTTGAAAATGAATACTCCTCAAACATCCTTGTTGCTTTCAGAATCTTCTTTCTACCCTGTACTAAGTATACTTCCTACAGTACCCTCAAGCCAATGCAGTCTTTTATCATGGAGTGGAGAGTCTTATCTTCCTGACAGCATAAGCCACAAAAACCCACTTAATGTAACCCACTCTAATGCAGTGGAGAACAACAAAACATAGTCCACTCGCCTCAGAGAGCCAAGGCTGACACTACTCAGTCATTCATAAGCAGGAAGAGCAGGTTTAATCTCCATTGCAATACAGACACGCTGTTATGTTTCTAAGGTGCTGGCTGTGCCTGATGCAGCAGTTCTGTGAGCTTGCACTCCACTGCAGTCTGGTATTCACCCCACAGTCTTTTTGACAATAAAATCTTACAGAAAGCACAGCCAAACTTGCAAACAACAGTAATTATTTTGACTTATTTCCAGCCACAACAGCCTTTCACAACTGCACTCACTAGGACTTTTACAGCTATGAGGAAGAGGGAGTTCACAGACTATCCATATCCCAGGATTGATACGAAAACAGAAAATTGTCACATTACTAGCAAAAAGAATCTTCACAGCAAGCAGAAGAAAATAACACAACAGTTTTTTATAGGTTATGCTTATTACTGCACAATACAGCAAAACCAAAGAAGAAAGGGTATTTGTATGCTGGCTGCAAGGCTTTCTTCTTCACTACATGCCTTTTTAGACTCAAAGCAAAAGAACGTAATATAAAATCACAGTGTTTGTGAAGTTATTCATATGTTTGCTCTTTGGAGTCTAACTAGAGAGACTAAAATACGAGGTACAAGTTGCTACTGATCATGCTGAATACCCCCAAAGCAGGGAGGAAACAGAAATCTAGATTGCCCAGAAGGAAAGTCATTATACTTTTAGAGGTACTGAAACACCTTCAGTATTAGCTGGCAGATTCAACTCTTGAATTTTGAAATTCAATACTTATTTTATAAAAAAAAAATTTAAAAAAAATCAATAATATTATTGTGCTTATATCTGCAACCATGCAACCTCTCCCACCCCTCAAAAAAAACCAGAATTTCATAGCCGCTTGTAAAAACATATTCTTATGCACAGTTGTCTGAGAAAGACACACTGGGAAAATTATCTAGAGATCAATACCAGACTTTCCTCGGAATTCAGTAACACCCTTCCTCAGGCTCTTTCTTCTCCTTATGTTCTCCCTCCTTTCACAGGAAAAGCCACAAAGATTTATAGGTAAAATCTGTTAAAAAGATATCAATTCAATCTACCTCCAATAAGAGCAGAAAGGTGTCGGGGAATAACAATACTGGGGGCTGGATAAGGGCACTCAAAAGAAAAACTTCATTCAGGCATATCCTGTGTTGACAAACTCCTGTTCTTACCCCCTTACAGGGCAATATTAACTAAAGAAAAATTTAAATATGGTGAAACTTCTCAGTCTCATAACAGTTCTGAACAATCAGCTCTTCCAAGCACATTCTTCAAAAACATAACAGTTAAAGCTATCAAAAACATTAGTTTATTCAACACAGGATCACTAATATTGTGTTGAACAGAGAATTCCACTCCCCTCAGTACATGCGTTTCCTGAGAAACCAATTTCTGAAACAGGAAAACCTGCTTTTTTTTCCTTTATGAAAACTTCCATAACAGTTCACGCAGAATTAGAAAGCTCTCAATTTAGAAGTTTTTTTCAGAATGACTGCCTTTGGAATCTGTGGCAGCTTAACAATCAGACTCCCATTTCCCAAAACTTCAAGAAGAGGACCATTCCACCAGCAGACTGAGGTTACCAGATGCACCTTCTGCAGAAGTGGCCAATTACTGAACTAGCCAATCGGTAATTACAGTGAATTGGGCACATTTAAAATATGTCTCTTAACAAAATAATTGTCAGTTTATTTGCTTTCTGCACAAATTGAGACCATTTATTCACCCATTTAACAGAGAAGTGCTCATGCAGTACTTCATAAGACTTGCTTTGTCATCAGAAAATGAGCTACTCAAGAATATGGCAACACTATTATTAAAGCAATGGGAAAGAAAGACTGCTTGAAAAATGTGACCTTTCCACTGGAAAACCACACTAGATTGACGAAAACGCTTAAGAGTAGTCACATGGATAGAAGCAATAGCAGGCAAGAATTCTTGTGTGTTGCTGTTCAAATTGAACAGATTGCTTTTTTCTTACATCAGACAAATGCTTATACTGGCTTCACTGAACAGAAGTACAACAAAGGCATAGCTTACAATCAAAGATGTTAAAATAAGATTTTAAAATCCAGAAGCTGCTCTCAACTACTTATAATAACAACCAAGTAACGTTTCAACTTCTGAATTTAGCTGTTGATGTAGCTTCAGCATCAGAGGCTAAGTTTGAGGGGCTTTCTGCATCATGGTAATTTCTACCCATACCTCTGTGTTGATAATCTTCAACAACAGAGCATATTTCTCTGCATTTCACAGACTGTATTCTTGTCATTGGTACCTGCTATGGATGAATCTCAGATGTGAAAAGCAGAAATGCTAACTTTTACATCCCTCTCAGTCAACAGAGTCCTGGGTTTGTAAACCAGTTCTTCAAGTCAAGCAACTGAAAATATCACAAAGGCAAGGAAAGCTTCAAGGAAAAATACTGAGGATTATATTTTATGGAATGAATATATTAGAATGAGCAGAACAAAGATGGTTGATTTTGTATGCAGCTAGAATAAAGAAATAGCTACATCACCACTCTTCAAAAACAAATTCCCAAGACTCTGGAGATATGCCATGCCACAAAAACAGACTCCAATACTGCTACTAGAGCAGATTTCTTTGGAAAAAGCCCACAATGACAACAAATTCAGACCTAGCAGAAACTGTTTTTCAAAATGTCCTTGTGAAGCCATCTTCAAGTTAACCTTCATTCAACATCTTTAATATAAATTCATACCTAAGTTCAGTCTGAAACATCAAATTGCCTGACATAGTAAGTGGAAGCTTTACCATCCACCCTTCCCGCTGCCCAACGCACACTCTCACCGTGAAGAACTGCTTTTTTCGTAAGACCATTTTATTTCTCTGGCTCTGGTTACCATCAGTACAGCATTGAATCACACTCTCCCTCCAGCAGGAAAATAACAGTGTTATTTTTCTTTGTTTCTGAACTTCCCGTTTTCACACTAATTTGAGGGTTCTCTAGGCAAGAGGGGGAAAAAGTTGTTCTTGTTTCACAACAGTATTTTACGTAATTTCCTCCCCAAAGGGTACTGCTCGGCAATAGTGACCAAAAAACTCAACAGGCCAGAACTCTTATTTTCTTTTAAGCCAGTGCCTACATGTATGGCTTGCATCAGAAAAAAAAAAAAACACTGCTATAAAATAGATAATGCAGTATAATCCTACCTGCAGCCAAATTCTTTAAAAACTGCAAAAACAAAATTGCATAACTTTGCAGGAAGATACTCAGAAAAAAAAACTATTTGTGAGGACAGGAACTATATAGCTCCTGATTTGCAGTAGTCAAGTATCAGCTGGAAAGGAGAAAACAGAAAAATCAGAGGGACACCACACAGCAGATGCAAAGAAAGCCAGTCAGCACAGAAGGAGAATCTATTCAGTGATCTTTATACATCAAATCAAAGCTCTCTTCCTCAGGCAGAGCTGACAGTGCTCCTTGGTACAGCAATGAGCTAACCCTCTGAACACAGAACCGATTTTTTTGGTACCATCTTGAAAATTAACATTAATTTTTACCTGTAAGTTTGGTAGCCTCAGTATTACTTCCATATAATGATGCAAAGAAAGCCTGCTAAACCTCCCTTGAATTTCAATCATTTGCTACACACCAAAATTTTTTGACTATGGCAATTGCATGCAGAAGATGCTGTTTAGGCTCTGCAGAAGAAAGACTTTATTATGAAGAGCAACATGCTTCAAGGACTCCTAGGAGCTACTTGGTCTCCCAAAGGTTATCACTTATCTGTAACTCTCAAGGAGGAAAATAATTGTGTATAGTAAGATTTCATTCCTATTAGTTAACACTACACAATGAGGAGAGCAAGGGGGAAGGAGGGAGGGGGAGGAAGAAAGAAAGGACTCAAATTTTTAAGTATACTTAAGGATTAATCATGCCATGAGATCGTTCAGTAACAGTGTGCTTGCTCCTAACGACAAAAATAAAGTACATGTGACCTGTCCACATGGATTTTATTCTACTTCATCAGTCCTTTATAGAGGAAATTATTACAATATTCTTACCTGTGTGACATTTCAGGACAACATTTCTCTGGTATGGAAAACATGTTCAACTACAACTGTCTAATAACCCAAGATCTAGAAAATAAGGTGATGGTCTGCTGCCTTATGTAGACATGTAAAGGCTCTGACATGCCTGTTGCTTCAAACTGTAGCACAGAATGAATGGTGATTTGAAAGAGGGAATCAGACATATGTTGCCATCCTCAAAAATAAACACACTCCAATATATTTAAAAAGTCTTAGAAATTGTAAACAGTACAATGGCAAAAATATCACAAGCAGATTAAATCAGCTTTTATTTATAAGACATAATACTTTCCACTTGCACTCAATGCAGACAGTTTATAAAGCAAAATAGCATGCTTACATCAAATGGTAAAAATATTTCAGAAAAAATGGTGCTTGTTATTTCTTTTTACAATAGTAGAAATCTCTCTTCCAATTTCTTTTACAGCAGTGTGACAAGACAGGTTTTGTATAAAAGTAACAAAGGTGCACAGCAAGGGATGCTGAACATGCAACAGTTTCAGAATTAGTGCATCTCTAAGGCAGCAGCTGCAAAACAGACCCTTGGCAAATGAACGTTGTTGAGAAATATACAGCTTCTCTCAATGAGCAGCCCAAGCCTACCATTGAAGTAGAGTTTGAAAACCACATCGTAAAATCGCAAACAAGTTAAAATTTGTAGATATACAACCACGGGAAAAAATTAAGTTGCCAGTTTCATGTCCCTTTGACAATTGCAGATCTTCTCAAACATCTTCTGATCAATTTTGAAACCTGAAGTCCTGCGATGTTAAGAAAGGCATTGACATTTCTAGTGTCAGTGCCACTTACTAGCCACAGTGATGGCCCACGAAGAAAGGCAGACTGAAAGAAGTTCAGTGCCAACTGTTTTTACCACAGAGGCACTGAATGCAGTGGGAGCCACAGGCATCCCATGTTCAGCAGAACCTAATTCACCAACTGTCAGAAGTACTGTGAATTCCCAAACAGCCATGAATGGAAAAAAGCAGCTTCTTTTTAGCTTTCAGACGTATTCTAGCTTTAAGGATAACCTAAACCCAATATTTCAGTGGTTGGAGTCACAGTGAAGGCTACAAGGTAAACTAACTCTATTCTTAGATGATTTTCAGTATCTTACTTTTGCCACAGTTCAAGCTGTAACTTCACTTGTGGGTTTCCCCACCCAACATAAACTTTCCAGTGATTTTTGAAGTGTGGTTTGTGGCTACAAAACACTCAGATTTTTATAGATTACTGTGATTTTAAAGGTTTTTTGAAATGTACCCACCAAAAGTGGGTACAATCCAAATCACCTGGCACCCTAGGATGAAGCACCATTACTGTGTGTATATTTTTTCTTAGTTTTGTACACACCTACACCACATATTTAATTGCTCTCTACATACATGATACTTCATAGTTGCCAAAAAAGATGGTGTAGTATCATGATGCATGTAGTTTCAATTTCTAGAAGCCTCCTTCTCTGCTATGCAAATCTGAGGACAGCTGACAGATTCCATTTCCTTGCTATTCACAGTCTATGAAAAAACCCAATTCTCATCATTAAAATCCAAAAATGACTGAAAAAGGAATAAAATCAGTTGAGCTGTCAAGGAGCAACCAAATGGTCAGGCAGTGGGATATAACAGTTCAAACAACAAGACATAAACATGAAGAGAAGAGCTTTCCACTCATATTTGCTCTTAATGGTAAGTAATTGTTTTTGTCTACAAGTAAACTTGGTAAACCAGTATACTGAGCAGCTCAGTCTAAAACTATTGTTATTCTTAGGACAGACTATTTATTGTTTTGTAAATGTCAAAGCTTAGTGAATTTCAGAAGATAACTAAAATTATACATTGTTGCCATTAGTACAAATTAACATCAACCTAAAAACCAAAACCCATACCTGCAGCATGGCATTCTCCCTAGATTTCCTTCAGTTCAACTGGATTTGACTGTCAAGCCAAATCCAGGTAATACAGGCCATGTTTTATACTAATGGTAAGAGTAGGATAAAACACATTTGTTCTCTTTGAGAGATGTGATGATTTTCTGAGATAGAGAAAAGGGAAGTTAAAAGGCTAGACTTCTTTAGCATACCTTTCTTTGCTTTTTGACCTACAGCTTATCTTCACCCTTTTTCTTACTTTTCTTATGCAGGATGTTTTGTTGCTGACTGATGAAAATTATGTACAACAGATAGTATGCCTTTGAAAACAAAGTAGCAGCCTATATCATCACCTTTCCCTTCTCTGTTGCAGAACACAAGTAAAATGTCTGTTGGTGTGTGTCAGATACTATAAAAATTATTAGATCTGGCAGCCCTTCCTCTACAGAAACTCCAGTTTTGGGCATTGTAAACAGAAGCAGACAGTTCCTAGTTCAAGTTACCTACTGGAACAGAAGCACTGAGCCCGTTTGGGGTTTTTTTTGCATTTTACCAGTATCCAATTATTTAATGCTTAACTCTAGGATCATAAAAGTTCAAGTTAATGGAAAATAATCAAGTGACCATGTGACTTTCTCTTTATAAGCTGCTGGCAAGAAGATAGATTTCCCAAGAAGTATTCACCATACGGTCTTTATTCCAAGGCAGGAATACTGTCATGCCAATACCAGTAGCTTTTCATACTTGCAGGGAAAAGTGACTATGCTGTTTATTTACATAGGACTTTTTTTTTCCAAATTAAGATATAAAGAGTACAGCTGCTAGACATTCAAATACAAACCTGAAAGCACAGCACAGAAGCCAGGCAAACAGAACTAATTAATACAACTTCTGATGTACATCTTCAATCCTCAAAGGAGCAAGAGCCAGTGTATGTCACAAGTCACCTCTATTATCAGAATGGGCGTAAGAGCTAGAACTGTGCTTCCAGAAAAAAGAGGCAGAATCAAGTTAACAGTTGAAAAACTATGAGGTGCTACATGTGAGATAGCAATCACAGTTTTAGTGTTTCCTTATAATCTAATATCATGGTAGGGCCTAACTACTCCCACTATAAAATGCTAAAAGGCATCTGTGCTTTTACTAGACACGAACTAGTCATTACCATTTTCTTCAACAGCAAACAAGAATACTCGGGTATATGTATTTAGGGGATTAATCTTAAAGTATATAATAATATACTTTAAGACAAATTAAGACCACATACTTAAGCATGCTAGCACTCAAAGAACTATAGAAATACAGCCCGTACCATATTAACCACCTATTCAAACAGTAAAATTGGGACCATTCCCATCTCAACAACAACTCCATCCATGCTATCATTGCATTAACTGGCAAGTACCACTGCTTACTGGCAGAGCTGGGAAAAGCTTTGCTTTCCTGGCAAAATTCAGAATTCAAAATGAGAGGGAAGAAGAGAATCAACTGCTTGATCATTGAACTATGGGCAAAAAACAGCATTCAGGCAGCCAATAACCACTAACTTCCAAAACCAGAATGGAAGCCAATACTAGCACTATCATTTCATTGCCATTTTCATCACTATTTGTGTAACAGCAAAAGTCTATTCAAATACAGGGGGGAAAAAATTACTACAAAATTACTGTCTTAAACTGATAAGCCTTAAAAATAAGACTAAACCATGTCACAAGAAAGCAAACATGCTGACATCCCAGCTGCTACAGCCTACTGCCAGTTAAGAGCATGAGAACAGACTGAATGAAAACATCACACAGTGCCAGAAGAACAGTTATACTGACATACTTCCAAAAACACTCTCCCATTGGAGACTCTTCTTCCTTCAGCTGACAAAAGAGCCAGCTAAACAAGTTCGGAACTACAAAAATGATATCCGCAAGCACTAGCTGAACTCCATCCCTGGAAAAGAGATGGAACACCTCATCCTGGGTGTCATCTCAGAGCGTATGGAGGAAAAGAAAGCTATCAGAAGTAGTCAACATGGATTTACCAAGGGGAAGTCATGTCAGACTAACCTGATAGCTTTCTATGATGTCATGACTGGTTGGACAGATGAGAAGAGGGCAGTGGATGTTGTCTACCTTGACTTCAGCAAGGCTTTTGACACCATCTCCCACAGCATCCTCATAGCTAAGCTTAGGAAGTGTGGGTTAGATGAATGGACAGTTAAGTGGATTGAAAACTGGCTAAAAGACAGAACCCAGAAGGTTGTGATTAGGGACACAGAATCCAGCTGGAAGTCTGTAACAAGTGATGTTCCCCAGGGATCAGTACTGGGTCCAGTCCTCTTCAATATATTCATCAAGGACCTGGACAAAGGGATGGAATGTACCCTCAGCAAGCTTGCTGATGACACAAAACTAGGACGGGTGGCTGACACCCCAGAAGGCTGTGCTGCCATCCAGTGGGACCTGCTCAGGCTGGAGAGTTGGGCCGAGAGAAACCTAATGAAATTTAACAAGGGCAAGTGCAGGGTGCTGCACCTGGGGAGAAATAACCCCCTGCACCAGGACAGCTTGGGGGCCGACCTGCTGGAGAGCAGCTCTGAGGAAAAAGACCTGGGAGTTTTTGTGGACAACAGGACGACCATGAGCCAGCAATGTGCCCTTGTGGCCAAGAAGGCCAATGGCACCCTGGGGTACATCAAGAAGAGCATGGCCAGCAGGTTGAGGGAGGTCATCCTGCCCCTCTACTCTGCCCTGGTGAGGCCCCATCTGGAGTACTGTGTCCAATTCTGGGCTCCCCAGTTCAAGAAGGACAGGGAACTGCTGGAGAGGGTACAGCAAAGGGCCACAAAGATGACTAGGGGCCTGGAGCGTCTCTCCTATGAGGAGAGGCTGACAGACTTGGGTCTTTTTAGTCTTGAGAAGACAGGGGGGATCTGATCAATGCATACAAATACTTAAAGGGAGGGTGTCAGGAGACTGGGGCTGGTCTTTTCTCAGTGGTGCCCAGTGACAGGACAAGAGGAAATGGGCACAAACTTGAGAAGTTCCACCTAAACATGAGGAGGAACTTCTTTAATGTGAGAGTGGTAGAGCACTGGAACAGGCTGCCAAGGAGGGTGGTGGAGTCTCCTTCTCTGGAGACATTCAAACCCCGCCCGGACAAGTTCCTGTGCAACGTGGTCTAGGTAGACCCGCTCCAGCGGGGTTGGACTAGATGACCTACAGAAAGGTCCCTTCCAACCCCGCATGATTCTATGATTTTATGTCATGTGCCTACAGAAATAATACAACATAATGAAACACTTTCACTGTAACCTTTCTAGATACAGTCAAAGATGATGAGAAAGCACTTCTTGATCACAAATGTATGTATTTGTCGTTACATTATTACAATACAACATAGTTACAGGATTTCCTTGCAAGGTCTAAAAGTCTCAGGACTTGAGAAGAATTAAAAAAAATGAGAACCATTCAATAAATACGCTTTAAGAAATTAACTCATTTTTACCTTGCATCTGAAATAAAAGATGTAGCTTCACTTAATTCAGAACTGTCTAATGACTTCTCAAAAAGACTGTGCAGCTTGTTATTTATACCAATATTTTGCGTGTCATTAGAAAAAGTGAAAAAGTACAAATTTCCCTTGCTCACAGTCCTATCTCACAGGTGAAGGCAAATACTAAGGTTACCGCCTTATGCTGTCTTCCTTATCCTTCCTGCAA
Source organism: Gallinago undulata (assembly GCA_026546715.1). Lineage (NCBI taxonomy): Eukaryota > Metazoa > Chordata > Aves > Charadriiformes > Scolopacidae > Gallinago > Gallinago undulata. Next base: position 43,614,800 of record JAOTQQ010000023.1, read on the forward strand.
TGAGCAAAATCGTCAGTTCATTTGTCTTTACCACATGAAGTCAGAGCCCTCAGCCTAATAAATTAACTATCTGCAAAATTAACTGACTCCATTTTCAATAACTTCATTGGTCTCCTCTTCGCTTTGCTGTTTTTATTTCTTACCTTCTACTTTCTCTTGCAGTATATCTTCTGAGAAGTCTGACGCCAGTGCAGCCAATTTGCTCAAGCCAAGAAGCGTTTTCTTCTTTGCAAAATATCGGGTCTCCATATTTGCTAAAGTCTGCAACGTTCTGTGAGCCTGAAATCAAGAAAGATGTTAGAAATCAATTTTAGAATTTAACATCAGAAGTTTAGCAGATAAGGATTTAATTTGAACTGCAGTCTCCCAGCTATTTATTGTTTGTAATACTATAACACTTATTTTAAAAAAGTCATACAACTTGCGCATTAAAACTTTGCATCACACTCTTAAGGAAGAGATATAGATCTCTACTCCAATTATACCCAAAAAACATTTTCAATACTAATCAAGAAAAAACATCTTATGATCAAAAGATAAATTGTAACTTCATGTATTATACCTCTGGGATCTTACATTCAAGGCTTCCCAAAAAAGCCAGGCAAATATGCTTCGACAAGAAAATTTGGCATACAGATTGATTTATGTGTTAATTCAGGAATTTGAAAAACAGAATTATACATATAATCGCTGCAGTAACCAAACATTTAGGCAAGAATTTGTCAGTCAGACAAAGGAATAGAAAATTTCTGAGCACATACTCAGAAATAAAATATCCAGACTACGTTACTTGTATATTTTAGAGTCCTTGTCCCCTCTTCATAGTGCTTTGCTATAAAAGACAATACCTCAGTCAACACAAGTGTTACAAGACTCTCAAAGTGGTTTTTTTTGTTAGTTTGGTTTTCGTTTTTGTGTGTTTTTTTTTAAGGGGCATAAAATATTATCAACCTATAATTTGCAGTAGCATAAACATTTTCATATTCTGTGTGCTTAAAAAATGGGCACACAAATTGAAAGAAGCTCAAATTGAAGAAGAAGAAACTTTAGAATTAGTTTAATTAAAAGTGAAATACATTCACAAATCTAGCAGAAGGAAGGGAAGACTGACCAACAGCAAGCAGTGAAAGAATAACTGGGCAGCCCAGAACGTAACAAAGAATCAAGTTTAAAAAAAAAAAGTCACATTAACCTATCCACATGCACATTACCTATTAAAAAAAAATACTGGTTTTATACTATGAATGTAAGTGATGAAAGTGATTTCCCAAAATTATTTTGCTTTAAATAATTAGTTTTGAAATATGAATTTCAATTTTTCCCTTGCTGGATAATTTGAAAATGCTACTAATATTCACTGTGAACTCTCAATGCCACCAAAGTGGTGATCACATAGCCACATAAAGCTTCCTTAATATGAAATATTAGTCACTAGCAAGGGATGAAAAGCAGCCCTAATTTCCATTACATGGTGCAGGGGCTTATGAGAGATACCAGATGGTGCCTAAAGGTAGGCTTTTGATACTCCATTAATGTCATCTCTCCCGTAACTCACCTAAGTAAGCTGTTTTGTTATGATAATGAAAATCAGAACTAGATAATTTGCCTAATCTCAATAGGTACTTGACTCATTTAACATATGATATTTCAGTTTAGTTGTATTAAGAAACCTTACCTTTTGCAAATCCTGACTATTGATCTCATGTAACCAGCTCAGATGCTCATGAGCTTGCAAGAAATTGGCCAACTGTCCATGCTGAGCAATAGGCTGAGATAACAGCTTCCCTCGCTTGCCTTTTTCTAAATACCAGCGAAACAGGAAATCTGAAAAATTCTGAAGGCAAAGGAATATGAGTAGATTTTAAAAGCTACATTTAAAGATCTTGTTTGTATTCTAAGGCAAAATGTTTCATAAAATTCAATTGGTAAGAACATGGTAAGAACCTGTTTAACGACACAATAAAAACACTCATAACATACTGTTGATGAAAAAAATTAAGAGTTCTGATAGAAACAGTGTTTAAAGAATTCATCAGCTCAGTGCAAGAGATGCTGATACACACAGCAGGTTTTACCCTTCAACAGCAGTGAAGAAAGTGCCAAATGTAAATTCTTCATGTTAACCCACAAGAATGGAAACAGGTATCACATCACCCCCGATGTATCTTCTGATCTTATTTTTTTACCTGTTCCTTACCGCCCCTTCAGAACTCTGTGCTTTCTACTTCCCTTCATGTAAGCTTGCTTCTGGTTTTGAAACATTCTCTCCTATCTCCAACTGAACCTACAACCTTATTTCTCTCAACTAAAGCCTTTTTTTTAAATAAAAAAAAACCCCAAACCTACCTCCTTTATCCTCAAAAAACTTAAATATGACATAACTAATAACCAGGGTTTATGTCTGACATTTAACTTAGTTTTTTCTGAGTAATTTTAGAAAAATGCTAAATTTTAACTGTGTTAACAATTTAAAAAATAAAGTCTGAAGAGGCCACCAGTCTGATATTTCTATTAGATTTGATCTGTTCAGCTCTACGTTCATTAAAGTAACTTCTGTTCAGAAAGTGTTACTTTTTTCTTTAAAAAAAAAAAATCCAAAGGGAACAAATAGAGAATTTATTCCCTTCTTTGGCAGTATGTGCAAGTATTTAACATTCCTTATTAAAAACCATTTGCTATAATTTCTGTCTGTTACTTCTGTTTGTTCTTATTAAAGTACCTTTCTGTACCCTCTGTTAAGAAACCCGTAGACTGCAGCATTTCTCTTTCCATAGCTGTTGTGGAAAGCTAACCAAATTGATCTCACCAACTCTCAAATTAGGAAACTTTTGTCGCAGCCCCACCTCACTTCAAGAAGTTTCTATTGCCTTTTCCTTAAGCTTTCCGATTTTTCAGGACACTTAGGGGTTTTTACAGACATTGAAAAATTGTCAAACAAGTACCTGGCAGGACAATAAAAAAAAAGACCACAGCAACATCTCTATCTTCCTACTCTTCTTAACAACATTTCTATTTATAACTTATCCTTAAACTTATATTACAGTAGTTTAATAAAACAACAGCACACTGACTCCACCATCTCAGCAAACAATTCACAAAATGTCAAAAGATGTTAGGAGTGAGACAATGTGTTTGAGGCACCAGAAAGGTCCCATGAAAAGTCCTCATACAGTGAGCGCTCATATTTTTGCTGACTTGTTTTGCAGTCTCGGGGTAAAATGTGCCACTCAGCTCCGCAGAGTGAATCTTGACTCCAGTTTTCCACATTACTCCCATATGTATATGTAAATACATATGTATTAAAATCATAACTGCTGCAATTTTTCAGGGGCAAATATATAATAAAACACAATCTAAAAGAATTAGAAAAAAAAGTTACCTGATCTGCAAATTGAGTCATGTAACGTTGTAATCTGGCCTGGTTGTCCGTCTGCTCACACATCTGCACCAGGATATCGAAGTCACAGTACTTCTCTGCTAAAGCAGCTGCCATCTGATACTGCCCCAGGGAAACTATGTAACCAAGAAAAATAAGTTAAAATCAAACAAGCTCATCTTTGGCTGTTGGATGACTGAGAGCAGAGACCAGAAAAGCGAAAACAAGTTTCAAGTGTTTACATGACAGACTTAGCAAAAAGATAAAACATTTAGAGACCCATTTATAGGCTATTTTCAGCCAGCTAGCTGATAAATTCCCACCAGAAAAATATAACAAGTTAGCAAAAAAACCCCACAAATTGATGCAGCAACGTGTCTTATATGAGCATGGAGGAATTCTGAAACCTGCTGTTATTTTATAAATATGCCATTAAATCATAAAAACAGTCATTCACACTCCAAATCCATAAACAGATGCCATCTACTCCATCAGATTTGCATCAGTTCCTCAGCGGGCAGAGCATTTAGCACTTGCATTAAGGAAAACAGAGAGTACTTACGGAGAGGAGACAAGAGTTCTGATCTTTTCTGCACATACTCCATCTCCAAGCTGCTGTATCTCTCCTGATCGGCAGGGCGGTCCACAGACTTGAGCTGAGAAACGTAGCCGTCTAGAAAGCAATCCAGTAGCGCCACCAACTGTTCAGCCACAACGCTACGGAGGTTGCTGTCCACCTGGGGATAGACGATCTTCAGAATGACTCCATGCTGACGTATTATTGCTGTACGAACGCCACTAGATGCTTGGGAAAACCACACAGTAAACATTAAAACAATAATCCTATCCCCCAAGAAATCTACAATGAAATATACCAAACACATTAAAAAAAATAGAAAGAAAAAAGCTAATAAATGTTTTAATTTTAAAAATCAAAGTAATACCATAAAAAAACCCCTCCAAAACACACGCGTACTCCCATTTACATTTACTTATTACATTTGGCCAAAATGTTTTTCAAAAGAAAACAATCACTTGCACAATCTGTAAGCAAAGTAGAGAATACACAGAAGGAAAAGGCAACTTCTGTTAACCTGACTTAGATACTTGGCTGTAACCATCAAGACTCAACACACCAAAATAGCTTGCATGGCTCCTGCTTATCAAAAGATTTTTATCTTGGGAGGACTAAACAAGTGTGTTTTATACGTAGAGGCCACAGTGAAGTTTAAGCACCAACTGGGAAGTGCTTGCTTCTGTAAACATTTGTTCTGGTAGTTTTTCATGTTATTAAATTATCAAAATGAAAACCACTTAAGGAAGCGGAGAATCATCAGTCCTTTTAGAACAGCTATAGATCACATTTTGTGATTCATTCTAATGTTATGTATCCCATAGGTCTGCCAACCAGAACCAGTGCATACTAAAAAAAAAAAATTAACTTTGTCTCTCAAACTTTGTTTTTTTTTAGTCTAATTTGCAATGCAAGTTTTAGAGAATTATCATCAGTACTGGGCAAAAATAAGTGTTCACTGATTCACTCCATTTCATTCACCAAATGAAACCTTCAGCTTCTCCTGTTCTTACTGACAACCTTTTAGCAGATTTTAACAGTAAATTTAACATACAAATTGAAATTCTTGTGCTCTGAAACTCATGAAAAGTATTTTTGTTTAGTATTGATAATTAATAAACTAGTAATAATTTCTCACCTGTCCATGGAATATATTCAGGTTCTCTTTCTGGAAGCTCTCCTGTTCTATATAAAGAGGCTCTGGATTGACGATACTGACAGGCAGCTTGTAGCATGTCCTATTTAAAGGCAAAGACATAAGGAGTTTCACTCAACCTGCATACACACAGACCACAAAAGACACTATTTTTTAATTCTGAAATATTCCTTTAATATCCCCCTTCTTTCTATACCACTTTCTCAGTTGTATAGAAGAGCACATACCGACTGAGCAAGTGCTCAGGCATGAGCTTTTCACTCTGCTACCTACTCCTGCTTTCACAACTTCCAACAATGCTACAACTTCTCAAATTCTCTTTAGCAGCGGCTCAGAAGGAAAAGGAATGTCCCTAATTCTGCATGACACCATCTTTCCTTCCTAATAAATTTGAATATGTGAAAAGTGTGTTCACTTTCGTTCTCATATCAGCAACTCAGATGTACAGCACTCATTGAGTACTCTTCAATATTTCATTTTCCCTCCCACAAATGTTTTAGTTAACGCAGTTTTATACCTTAATGATGTTGTTCACATTGATAACTATCTGGGCCCATTCAACTGATTCCATATGCATATCTTTCAGGATTTGTTCCTCTTCTTCTAGTAAGCATTCAAAGATGGAATCTATGTGGGACACCTTAAAGATAGAAAGAAAAATTGCACTGAGCACAAACATATCTATTACCAGTCAATACCTGAAAACCAAGCTATGAGTTGTACAGAAAAATAAATATTAGTAGAAACCACATCAATAGCCCAAAATATTAAAAGGTATCAACTACTAAACGGATAATGAAATCACCAGCTTTTATTTCATACAATACTTTGAATCCAAGAATTGCCTTATTTCTTGCCTTAAATCCGGAAGGAAAAAAAAAAAAATCCTCATTTTGACGACATGCCCATAAACTTTCATTAAGCATATTCCTCCATATTCTTCTGAAACATTTGGAAGTAGAACCTCTGTTAGATAAAGTATACTGCATAACATACCTGCTTTAAAATAGCAGATTATTATTTCTATTTTCTTTTATATTTATTTTTCTCCATTAGCAACTACCATCCTCTACAGGAAAAAAAAAACTTCCCAAGAATAAATGTTTTGTGTTTTGTCTCAAGAAGGAAGAAATAAAGACCTGGACTGGAATGCACTGCACTGGACTGGAATGCAGCATAAACCGAGAACTAACTTAGACTCACTAATGTTAGAGAGGACAAAAATTATGAGAGACTGAACTGACACAACTCCACCCAGGACAGCTCATCAGAGCAGCTTCTATCTGGAAAGCTTCATGCTTTTCACTTCACTCCTTAAAAAAAATAATTTAGCATATGTTTTCTGATGTGCCAGAGAATTTCACTTGTCTTTTTCATTGCTCATCCATATAGGCCAGTTGGCAATCATAACAATGTTATTTCTGCTACATGAAATTTGTCAGAATTTGTGTTTCAGCTGCAGATGTAAGAAAAGTACACTAAAGTGAGGAAAATACTAACACTCCATCCCTATTTACAAGGAAGTTGTGTAAATTTGAACTAATTTTTAAAGGGAAGAGCTTCAAAGTATACATTAATGCATTGCATCTTTTACTACATGTGATACTACACAATGAATCAGAAATAAAAGGTTTATTACCTCTCGAAAGAATACATCTGCAGGGGTAAGACTCGGTGGAACGTCACACTCTCTTTTGTTTAATGCGATCAGTATAGCAGCATTCACCAGCTCAGGCAGTCGGGAGTGGTGATTCTTGAGAACGACAGCTGCTGCCAGCTTCTCCGCGTGCTCACACAGCAACAACCGGGTTGCCATCGGCATCCCTCGTACTGCAAAACTGCCCAGACGTTCAAATACACCAACCTTTTATTAAAAACAAACAAACAAACAAAAAAACCCAAAGAATAATTGCACGTACTTTAAACAGTGTTCTAGAAGAACTGCTTAAGACAAAATAATACTCTACTGTGTGTGCTGATACCAAAAGAACAGTAGAATTTTACCTGATGAAGAAACTCAATGAAGAAGGAATGTGCTTTTATCTTATCCTCCAGCTGATGAAGAAGAATGAGAGATGTGTTGCTGAAACCAACTGCTTCTAAAAAGAGAAAAATCTTTTATCAGAGTACTTGATATCTTCATTTCGTTGACAGATATTTTTGTTTGCCTCTGAGGTAAACATATTTCTATAGTGTCATCGCATTGGTACTTTTTAAGATATATGCACACACATTTATATGCTGCTTACCATGCTATTTTTAATGTGGTTTTTGAACTCTGTCATAGCTGAAGTCTTTAGAAGAAATCAAGTACCTTTAGATCAATACAACTATTCTGAAGCACTCAATTATTATGCTGCCAAAATAGCAGCTCATCAACTTGTAAGTTTTAGTAAGATTCAGATTATCTGGCAGTCTCATATGATGCATCTTTTATACCCTTTCTGGAAATATATCTACTGTTGGAAGAGGGCAAGGGACACCTATGCCTTTTTCACAAAGCTTAAATTATAATTTTGTATAGAGCCCTGTAGACAATTTTTCACAAAAAAACACCCCACAACACAACCAGTACCAGAAATCTTAACAACATCATTATATTTACCTTCAGGTACAGATTCAGCCCATCTTGGATCAGAGGCAGGGTAATCATCCATTAAGTCCACACTGATCTGAGTCACTGCCCTATCCAGTTCAGCATCAGAATCCAGATCTGCATTACTTGGAAAGATCTCAGCTACCATGCTTTGTGCATTGACTACATCTTTCCTGGAAAAAAAAAAAAGAAATACAAAGTATATGAAATAAAAACAACAGATAGGATTATAGGAAAAAGAACACTCAATTAGTAGGATTTTCTGATATGTTTTTTGCAAAGTGCTTTAGAAGATAAACATCAAGCATTGTTTGGGCTATCTTTAAACTAATTATGGATAAAAGATTTGCGATTCTATGGATAAAAGGTATTCAAATTATTTTAAAGCAAGTAGGCTGCACAATCTATAAAACAAAGAAAGCATAAGCCAGGAAGTGTTTCAAGTCACTTTTTATTTTATTATTCCTATTACTGTTATTTAAGAGAAAAGATGCATCATACAGAGCTAAGTCTGGATGTCTCTGGTCACCAAATTTCTATTGATTGCTTTAAAATCATCTGAAGAGTGCATGCAAACACTCCCACAAATGGCAACAGAGCAAAAGCTCTCAGCAAAATGCTTCAACAAATCTAATGCATTATTCTTATTTCCTTTAATTCCAGAGAATCCTTCTCTACTTAGGTCAGTAACAAGTATGCAATATTCACAAAAAGCACTGATAAGATTTTGTGACTAAAAATTACAGTATTCCAACTAAGAAGGGATACTAGGATTCCAATATACAATCTGATTTTGGAAATATTTTCTATTTTTCATGAGGCTTTCAGTTTGAATGTTTATATGACTACAGTATCTTGAAATAAAAAACAAAAGTACATCCAGAAATTGTACAAAGGCTTACTAAAACAAACTATACTTTTTAAAACTGGAATATACTTAATCTTCTATTTTTAACAACCTTCCATTATTTGCTCTGCATCAACTGCTTGACCATCTGGCCATTGCTGCATTTGCTCTGTGGAAGATTTGTCCATTCATTTTACCACACTATTTTACTGAAAAAATCTGAATCAATACTATACACATCAAATTATTAACTTCTAGTTTCATAAATACAACCCTAGTTTTAATCAAAATAAAATAAAACTTTCATAATATTTTACATTGTTTTCCTTACTACCTCCTACTCTCTTCTGATCTTGTTTCCAACCCCTGTGTTCATATTCTCAGTGATACCAACTTTCATATTTACTACCTGTGCTCTCAGACCTCAGCTACTCCAGCCACCTGATGACCAGAGCCACCTTCAGCAGCAGTTCTGTTTACTGACACATCTACTTGTGAATACAGATAGATTTTCTTTCTAAATTCTGTGCATGTGTAAAGATTTTGTCTTGATATCCTTTATTCTATGTGCCTAATCCCCTTCATAATCTTCCACCTACTTCCTGGTACCTTAAATCTTTTTTTTCCAAGAAGATTAGTTGTAAGAGGGTTTGTGGGTTGTGTTGTGTTTGGCTTTTGGTTTTGATGTTGGTTTTTTTTTTAAAAAATAAGTATATATTGAAAACAATCCCCTCTAAATACAATTAATTTAAGTCTGCAGCTCTGTTTATCTTCTTATCTCTCCTCTTCCTCCTTCGTTTACACTACTCATGTCAACATCAAACCTTTCAGAGACACTGGACGCCTCCCAGCAGTCATGCTGTTTGTCAAACTATCCTGATTAAAGCAACCTATTTGCTTCCACTCCCACTCTCCCCGTATCAGTCAATCTAAAAAAAATAAATTATATATCATCTGGCCAGAGAATGTGCCATGCTAGTTATTCTTTATGGCCACATAAATACTATTAAACAGGTTTGAAAGGATTAGTGAAAATAGCTACGTAATTAAAATGAGAAGAAAAGGAAAGAATGTTTTTTAACAAAACACAACTTACTAAAATAATACAGAAGTCAAAATAACAAAGAAGTTGTTCCACTGAGAGCAATGCAACATCACAGAATTTATGCAGAGAAAGTAACAAATCATTGAGATTATACATGTCTGCTCCCTTCGAGCACATATAATTTCTTCACTGGTTCAAGATGTGTCTCACACTTTCCTTATAAAGATATGCATGTGTCATTAAAATAGCTTTTAATTAAAACAGCACAAGAGTATCTTTACCAAGAAAATCTCTTACTCAAATATCAGAGTGCCCTCAAGAGTAGCAAACAAACAAAGTTTCAAAAATTATGTACAATTTCTACCTGCAGTACTGTAGAAAAGCAGCTTTCAGTAATTTAGTCTTATCTTCTTGAGCTATAATTTCTAGCCTACTGGTTGCATCAAATGCAGGACTCTGAAAATGCAAAGTAAAAACGTCAGCTGAAAGATAAATAACAATCTTCGTTATGAAATTAAAACATTCTAAGTAGCAACAACACAGATTAAAAAAAACAATGACACCTGGAAGCAGTTGTGATTATTAAGTCAAAAGATACGTTACAATGAAAGTCCCACAGCTTGAACTCAAGCATTTTAATAAAATTCATATAACCTGCAAAAGGCATTCACACCAACTAATTTCACTAGCCAAACCCTTTAGGGCATTTTTAAATATTTTAAGATTCAAAGCCATCAATTTTGACAGAATTTAAAAGGTATCCAGGTGTATTATCTGCCACAAAACCAACATAAGTGCAAACAAACATAGCTAGCTCTGTAAGAAAAATACAGTTCTATCTGAGCAATTACCTCAAGGATCTTCTACTAAAATAGTAGTTAATAATAACTGATTTAAAAGGTGATTGGAATAAGGACTGAAACTCACTATTACCCCACAGAAATATTCTCTAATTTAAGTTGTAACAACTTCTTTATTCTTCCTTCCCACTCCAGGGACATCTCCAGGGCACACACATTTTAAACAAAACATGTTTGATGTAAATAAGAGCTTAGTAAATGCACATTGCACAAAATATAAATTAAAATACTTTTAACAAATTTTTATAAGACTATATTTTAAAAAAAGTATATAACAGAGCAGAAACAACAGTCACCCACTATATAACCCTTCTCAGTTTAGCCTCTAAGCTTTTCACAGCACGGTAAGAAAAAAGTCTCTTATATGCACAAAGGAACAAACACAAAAGACTGAAGAAACCATCCTGATCAAAAAGTGAGAAGTCTTGAGTCTCTGCAGTAGTGTTATATCAGGCCTAGTGACATAAAACTCCAACAAAAAAATACACATTTCATATAAATCTCCATTTCAAAACAAAAGAAAACAAAAAAGTTACTCAAACTGGCAAATATAAAATTTCTTGGGTTTTGAAAACTGCCTTCATTACAAGTGTTTGAGTCTCTCTTTAAAAAAAAAAAAATTAAAACTCAAATATACTAATATTTCCACAGCGAAAATTCAAAACTGCCAGAAAAACATTTAATTTCTACCCTCAATCTTCAACCAGGCAAGCCAACAACCATTACCTCACTTCTTGGTCCAGCAACAGAAGAGGACAGGGATTCTTCCAGGTCTTCAGGAAGCACAGAAATGTTTTCCCTGGACAAGATGGTGATAAGTCCACTTTTTTTGGTAAAGAAGATGGGGAGGCTAGTACAGGAACCTGCTCCTAAAATGCTATCTCCTAGGATGAGGGAAGGGGGGGGGGGGTTAGAAAAAAAAACAGCAAAAAAGAAGAAAGCACATAAATGCCAATTTAAGAACAAAATGTAACAGTTTCATAGACAATTATTAAATTTTGTCATGAAGGAACCAACAGTAATTGACAACTGTACCTGACTTACAGAAACTGTGGATACTATTTGCTACTCAAGAGGCAGATTTCCAGATACTGCAAGTTTTTTTAAAAAAATTAAAAAAAAAATAATCGAGATTTAGATTGTTCAAATTCTACCTAAGGACCAATGTGCATGTCCTACTTGAAAACAGCTATAGAGGTCAAGGATGACATACTTAGAGACATCTGACACAGGCACCTAGTATGAATTATAGGCTAAGCCCCGACACAAAGTTTATGTCAAGAAAAAAAAAAATCCACATTGGGGAAAAAACAAAAGGAAGGGCCCCACAAACAAAACCCCATCCCTTCATGTAGCAAGAGCGGGGATCTACTTCATTTTCATCAGGAAAACTGTAGAGTAAGCAACAACAATACTGGATGTCATGTCAGTGTTTTATCCATACACTCCTGAGAAACTCCCAACTTGAAAGATTTAATAAGGAGAAAAAGGAGAATCATAAGCATGATTCTGCTCTCCGACAAATCCAAATACCGTAAAAACATTCAATTAGAAAGTAACAACAAAATGCGATCCCTTTTTTTTTCCCTTCTGCGTGTTACCTTGTATACCAAATATGATTTTCTCCTGTGGTAAAGAAATTCTTCCAGTTCCAGTGGAACAAGCAAACACTTCATCTTCTTTATATAGGTAAGCAGCATGGCTAAAGTAATCCGGGACTACCAGACAGCACAACACTTCCTCTTCTGACTGAAAGCATTACACATGAACAATATCACATATATATTCAAATTTTTAAACAAACATCTAACATTTTAAAGGCTGATCTGAGCTGCCTAAATTTCCTTTAATTTTTAACAAGATTATGCAGATAGAACTTATAACCTAAAAAACCCAACAAAACCACTTTTAATTAATCCTAAAACTTAAGATCCTGGTAGGGTTTTTTTCTTCCATATATATTAAATTATTGATAATTTCACATGGAAATATAAGCAAATAAATTATTCTATATTTTTCACACTCTCCATCTTAAAATTTAATTCTAAGATATCTTTACAGGCAGGGGGAGAGGGGAAAGAGTGGAAGAAGTTTACCAAAGAAAGTTAATGCCCAAGTTTATGCTTCCAGAAGAGACAGCACAAATGAGGTACACTAAGGACAATCAATGCGTCCTCCCCTCCTAGCAAGCCAGATGTCAAGCAAGGACCAAAATGCAGGTTTTTAAATTCCTGGTTCTGCTTACAAGTGTCTCAGCAGAGTCTGAAATCTGGTCTACATGGACTGCACAAGTATACTATTAAATTACTCTGTAGAAACTTTCACAGATAGGAAAAAATTAAAGTTATTAAGTAATAATCAGATGTTTAGTTTTCTATTTTTGTGGCTTTTTATCTTATACTTTAAAATGTGAAGTATAAACTTTACATACAGTTACTATTAAACATTGAAAGATGCTAGCAAAAATTTTCCTCAAAATACTATGAATACATACTCCAGGATCAACCTTAAGACAGAGAACTTGATTTTCCTTTAGGCAAAAATCTGATAGCTGATTTATTTACAGGAATATTCTGAAACACTGTGCTTTCTTAACTCAGTTTCATAGCCTTTATTTGCATACCTGAAAAGAAGGGTTATACTGCGTGACCTCCACAACAACGTCATCAGACATCTGGTAGCCTTTATCTTCTACTGTTATCAGAGTGTAGTAGACAAGACATGGATGATCTCCAGGATGCCACGCTGCAGCAAGTATCACTAGTCCATCACTATTGAACAAGAGATGTCACACCGTTGAGAGCTGATTATTACATATTTTACTTGCTTAAACTCTACCACTCAAACCCCCATATATTTAAGTACAATTACAAATAAATATCTTCCAATGCTGTATTTTTTTTGGAAAGAACAACTATATTATTTGTTCTTTAAAGCTGTTTTATAAACTATTCATATTGCAGTACAAAACTGAACCAGAGCAGTTGTGGTTTTATGTAATTATATTAAATACAAGAGATAACCAAATTCTCTACATTTGCTTGAACAAGTTACAGTTGCTTACTTGTCGTCTTTGTAGTATCAAGACAAAACAAATACCCAAACCTGATAAGATAACACTAAAAAAAAGTGAAAGGAATTATTCCTAGGTAATGAATTTGTAATGCTAAAGAAATAATGACAGCATGAAGTATAGGATAATCTAGATATCTAATACAACATGTTCATTTTATCAACAGTGACAGTCAAGTGAAATTAAACTACAAATACTTAAAGTTTTTGCAGCAAAACAGACATTTATCCCATTAATGTAAGTCTTACCAGATGCAAGTGTACTACCTTACCGATTCTGTTGCAAATCCATGTATTGTATATTGACTCCTCCTTTAATATCTTCATAGTTACTTTCAGAACCCTAAAAAACAATACAACTGACATAACTATACATAAACAGGCAATTAATTAAACAAACATACAAGCCCTTTCCAGATGAGCTGGCTCTTACCCAAATTGCATCTGTAATATGTTCTTTCAGAATCCTGTTGATATCCCAGCTGAGAATATAGCGTTCTGATGAATCATCAATCTCCCATTTATATAAATTTGAACTTGTTAGCATATAAAAGCTTGAACTCTCTTTATCCCAAAGAACACTAGAAATCTGCAATTAAAAAAGAAAAAGCTAAAAAGGTTAAAGAACAGCCTTAGTACTTGGATCACATCCTTGGGCAACCTATACAAGTTACTTTACAAGATGAGAGTATTATGATAATTTCCAAGAGTAGTCTTATTTTATAGATATAAGAACACTTATAGACCTATACTAAGCAGGTTTCTCATACTTTCTTCTAACTTCTGTGGAATTGCCTGAAAATGCTCAACCCAATCACCAACCCTTAGCAACCCTAAATGACCAAAGTAAAATTACAGGTTACTTTTAGTTTCTTCAAATAGCAATGAGGCTATTACTAGAAAGAGGCAAGACTTTGAATCATTGCATATTCTCCAGGAAAAGTGTAATTCCTGCAGAAAGTATTACTATTTTAAAGCCTCCTTTTATTCAGATTTAAAGAGCAAGTCAGCATTCTCCTTTACAAAGCATAGAGATTTATTTGGTTTCTCTCTTTCAAATTTCAAAGAAATATCAGTAACATAAAAGAGTTGAATCTTGTCTCTTTTTTTGGTCATCGTATATCCTTACACAGTCTTTTTCTCTGTTAAACACTGAGACTGGAAATTACAGAGATAAATCAGATTACTATATGAATGTTTTTCAAGCTTACCATAGCATCATGTCCAGGAGACAATATACCCAGAAGAGAAGAAACCTTTCTACCAATCCCAGAAAACATGCCCTGGCCCTGTGGGAGGGCATGCTGATGAATCTTGCCAGAACTATCCGGTATCAGTCGAACTAGCTGGCCTCTGGAAGATGATAAAATAAAGCTTCCTCCCTAACAAAAAGAAAAAGCAACTATATTTTTAAAAAAAATTACGATCACATTCCTGAAACAATTCTTATGTCAGATAAAATTCTTTATGTCAGCTCATAAGGGTGAACACTAAGCAAGAACAAGACACAAGGCATCCACACAGTATATCAAAGCTAACAAAGAAAATTTAAAACAGAAAGCATTTATCACATAAAAAGACTTTTAAAACAAAATTTCCAGATTATTCTATGTTTGAATCAGTACAGCGTACAGCTCACAGTACACTTCTTAAATTTTAAACCATATTTTTGAAAAATATGAAAATACATTTAATCAATCTCTACAGGAGCTTCTACATATAACATTCGTATGTTGAATTATGAATTAAATAACATTAAACGTCCATGAGTGCATTTAAAAGTTAAAGTGTCATTAAACACACTATAACTTCAATTTTTTTAATAGCATTCTATCCTACAGGATACTAATCTAAATAAACTGAATAAAAAAATCTTCAACCTGGTTATGTCAAAAAAGACTGGGTTAAGTAATTAAAAAACGAACAGCACATTACTGAATATGTAACTGAGGAAAGATATCATTGCGTGACATTTTTATCCATGATACTCCAGTTTAACAACAGAACTAAAGTCTCATGTAATCCTAATGATGAAAAAATAGTGTTGTTATTGCACTAAGAAAATGTGAAAAGTCTTGTGCATTATGCAAAACATGCACTCCACTGTAGGTGCTTACATACCTCATTTAGGAGGCAGAGACTTCTGCTAGTGTATCTCTTAGTTGTCCTAATGGGTGCAGCGGCATTAGCCCTTTAATTAGTATCAAGAATCTGTTTCTGAAGTGACTTCTGTGAGCCCAAACATACTACCTCCTGGGTCGCACCACATCACATCACAGTGTGAGTGTACCAGCTGTACACCCTTTGAATGAATCTAAACTGAACAATGTGCTCTGACCACTAAAAGATATTAATTTCATGCAGCTAGGCTGGAACTGGTTTAAAATAAAAAACAGACTGTCTCCCCCGAATGACCAGTGCAGACACTGGCATTGCCTCAGCACTAGCTTTTATAGATTCTCAAATATTGCCCTTCACTACTTGCTAACACAGACATAGCCTTTATGCTCCCTATCACCAACGTGTTTAAAAAAAAAAAAATGCCTTCAATTCAAAACTGATCAAAGTTTGTATGTTACAGGGAATGAACAAAGTCTGTTGGGTGTACAACAACTTTTTTAAAAAAATACAATACTAAGCTTAAAGAATAAACCGTTTACCTGTACAGGAAATGCTCACTGAATAAAATTAAAACCATGATTTTTAAATAAAAGGCAAACCAGCACTATTTTCATCATCATATTATACAAAAATTTTTCTAAACCTTAAATCTGCCCAGTAACAGGATGACTAATTAAGTACTGTTGTCATATACATAATAATGCAGCTTTAGAACACTGACTAATAAAAGAGTTCTGCTCTGAAAAAATAAAAAGTTCCTCTAGTTCCGAATTCATATTGATGTCAACATTTCAATTCAACACATCACAGATGTGATAAGACCTTGCTTGCCTCATCGTGGTACCTGAAACTTGGGCACAATTCAACTCTAATAGGGTAGATATACACCAGTGTTTCTTAACATCTTGAAACTCTTAAGAAATTCATCAAGACCACTGTCTTCTGACTGGGTTTAAAAATGTTTATGACATGCTGATGCCCTAAAATAATATTTACAATACAGGATATGAACAGTAAATGTTGAAAAGGTCATGAGATAAAAATGTTATTTAATCCATAATAACTTGTTTTGAGGATAACACATATTGTAACATACACATTGAATTTTTAGATGTATTCTGAGAGCTTCCCCCATTTAGGCACATCAATAGCAGAAAACAGAATTTCTAAGAACAATTACCTTCATAGAGAAATCTCTCAAATTCAATCACTAGTGAGCTATACTGCAAGACGCTGAGTGTGTGATCAGCAGATTGAGATGAAGTAGTTCTTTGGTTTTGTGACAGCAGGAGGTAATCACAGTAGTAATACTGACACCCCTCATGGGCTGAGGTACCAAACCATTCCTGCCAACTTTGTGTTTGAATCCTGCATACTTCCCTGACTTTAACATTATCATTTGACTATTGGTCATTTTTGCTACTTAAGATCATCACACTCATTGACAATCTCCGAAGTTACTGCTCAGAATGTTTTTAATAGTTTGCAACATTTATTGGAAATTTAGGACCAGTAATGTGGAGCACATTTTTTAATTTTTAAATTAGGAAATAAAGCACTGTTTTAATATAAATCACACTGTACCTTTACTGCTGTCAAGAAACTACAGAGAGAGCCTCCAAAGTCTGTAAAAGTCTCCGTATAGGAACCTTCATGTGCAAGATTGGGCCAGTAGCGCACAGAACCTTCGCTGGTAGCAACCATTATTGCCAGAGACTAGAAGTGAGAAGATAATAACAGAACATGCAAGATAATAATAGTAAGAACGGAGCTTTAACTAAAACATGTTATTTTACATATCAAGACTGTGGGTGACAAACACAAAAATTAGTAAATACCTATGGATGCACACTGACAATCCTAGAACTGAATAACAAAATGATTCTGTAGCATAACTTAATATGTGCAGGGAATGTTATACTTGCTTATTTTGCTAATAATATTTTCTACTGGTTCTCGTTCCTGATAATTCAGGATTTGCTGTTGAAATGCAAGCAAAACTTACAGTTGCAAGACAGAAAAGAGCCTATGGAGAATTCCAGATGCCAAGTGAAATAAGCTACTATGGAAGACTTAAAATGCAGATTATCATTTAACGAAGAAACTGCTCTAGTGTCATTAAGAGAAATATCAAATCACATGGTGGTTCTTCTCTTCATAAAGACATAAGCCTACAGCGGGCCTACATTAGGGCTTCTGACTCAGGAAACCACTCAGATACCAAATTCAAAGCATGAAGGAAGAGACTGTGTTCAAGTAGAGATTTAGGCAGAAAGCATTATACCTCATCTACTGATTGTTGAAAAAAAAACACAGAACAATAGAAGAACTGTAGCTGAGAGCTGTTATTGAGCTCCTTAGAATTTCTGATTTTTGACTAGACACAGATCATGACAAAAGGAAAGAGGTTGGCTAACGAACATCATAATAATCAAAAGACCATCACAGAATGCATTGTTCTTTGTGATTTCTGCCCATTATTTAGTAATTTTCATTTTAGTGAAATATCTACTACCACTAATATTTCTAGTTCATTCTGTAAAATCGTAGTATCCATGCATAGTTCACAAGTTGAAGAAAAGTGGAAAAAAAAAAGTCTTGGTTCAAGTGTATTATTTCCTCTTAAACTTCTTTGGGTATGACTAAGTCATAGAGCATTTAGTTTTACAAGCTAAACACAAAATATTGAGAATGCTTTTCATCATCTGGAAGTGTAACACTAGAGCAAATCAAAAGAAAAGACCTATTACATATTCTCTGCTGCTTCTTCCTTCCAAAGTTTTATTACAGTATGGCATATATCACCTGAAAACTTCACCCAAGCTGAAAATGAGAGCTTCTTTTCTTCATGAGTGATAGTAAAAGATACATTAACATACTTTCAGAAAACTTAACTGAGCTTCAAACCTCACTATCTAGCACAGTATGTTATGAAAAAGCATTTAGGAAAGTAATCAATCAAGACAGATTAAATCATATGTCCTCACAGCACCAGCTTCCCTACAAAGACCAGCCAAGGGAGGATGCTGGTGCTGACTTCTCATCCACAGGTACTCAGTATTAAACCACCATTGAACAACTGCTTCAGCCAGCATGCATTGAAATTCCACTTACTTAGACTGAGTATCTTATTTCCCTGGTGTTTGTTAACACAATATTTCTTAGTTTACTGTATTTTTGTTTGTTATGAAAGCACACCAAGTAATCCTTAGGAAAACAGCAGAATTTTGTTTATTTCAAACATATTTGAATATCCTGACCAATAGCACACCATCAAATGCAGTTTTCAAATAAGTACTTGATAAAATAGGATATATTAAAAGTTACTGTAAAAGTATTTTTAAATACTACAATTTAAAAGTTGATCACCTGCAGAGAAGGTGCTTCACCTGAGGCACTGAGACAAGATATAGCTGCTAAACTAGAACTCCACTGGAAGTCACTGGGTGGCAGCTGCAGTTCCTTGCATAGAGATAACTACAAGAAAAAAAGAGATGCTGTAATAAGTACAAGACTGGAAGAACTTATTTCTCTGCCATGAAGTTTTTAGACTTTTTCACCTTGCTAAAAATTAATTTTGTACTAGCCTTGGCACTGTTTAAGGGAACCAAAAGAACAACCCGATATTTTCAGCAAGGTTGTCACAACCACCAAAAGCTAAAAAGCACCTACTTGCACATTTTCAAACATTACTGTTTTTCTTTAGTTATTTCTGAGTTTCTCACAACACTACAATAGTGAATTATTTCTTTCAGAGGTCCAATTATTTGACCAATCCTTAATATAATGTGCTAACAAAGCAGCAGACCAAAATCAAACCAGAATTGTTTGAAAAAGATCACTAGGTAGTAACGTAGTGGAGAGGGGAAACACTCCTTCCTCCCTTCCCTCCTCCCCTTGAAGTTAAACAATCAGAAAAATTGCAATCCCTTGAAAAATCTCTGCAAGTACCAGAATGAACATACCTGACACTCCACTGTAAGTGCAGAATCTGTGTAATTAACATACATTGCACTAATTGAAAGATATTGATTTTCTAACTACGGGTTTCCTCTGACCATACTTGCTACTCCCTGAAATGATGCTGAAAGAAGTGCTGGCCAGAGGGGGGAAAAAAGTATAAATAAGAATCTTGACATAAGAAACCTAGACAAAACATATGTTCAACACAGCTGAAACTAACCTACTAACCTTTTTTTTTTTTGACAAGTTGAAAATCAGTCTCAGAATAACCTAAACCAATCTGTAACACATCAACTACTTTTTAACTATTAAAATAAGCTTTATCAAGACTACCTAACATGAGACACCTATTAAAATATAAAATATTAATCTTGGTGTTAAGGTGACAAAAACGGAGAGAGGAATAAAAAACATTAAGCTCCCTCAAAAGCTTAAATTTCAGGTACTGTTAGTATAACTTCATACCAATCCCGTTGCTTTTGGGGAAACCAGACAAACTCCAATTTATAAAGCAGTTCTTACTTTAAAAAAACACAACTGAGTAATTTGTTCAACTACCATAAAATATAGAAGTTTTCCCATCTTGATCTTTCAGTTACCTTAGCTACTGCAGACTGACCAATCTTCCAAATAATTAGCCTCTCTTTATGGACTAGCCAGGCCCATCCACTTTCATCCACTTGAACGCTCAGCTGGTCATCAGCTACATAAAAAGTAATTTTTTTGAAGCATTCAGATTTTTAAAACACTGAAGAATAACCTTAAAATCAACAAACTTTTATTCTTATATGAAAATAAGAAATATTCTTTCTATTAAATTAAATTCCATGTTAGAATTTCCATGTATTTGATTAAGATACCGAATTGCTACGTATAATTTAAAAATCCATTTGATGAACACTCAACTTTTGAGAGTGAAAAGCAAGATGATCCTAGAAGCTATTTCCATCATTTTACAGCAGATTATAATAGCTTTGTATATTGCTCAGCAATTTTTAAGGTTATTTCTAAGATACGCATTTTTGGTTCCTCTTATATCTACTATAAAAAGAAAACTTATCCACAGGGAAAAATACTTAGAAGACCAATTTATTGAACCCAGGGAAAGGTTTGTATCACTGGGGCTTCTAGAAGTGACAACAAACACAGATTAAAAGTAAATTAGAAAAATACTATAGTGTTCACTCTAGGACACAACAGAATCAAAACAAGTGAAAAAGGTTAGAAAACCAGTAAGCAAAAGTTACTAAGAAAACGATTGGCTTTCTTTATAACCTCAGATTTTACAATATATTGGTTAAAACAGCACCTGAAAGATACTTACATACACTGATACCCACGTAGGTTTTATTACAACTATAGTTACATACTTAAATAAGTGGATTCAAACAAAGGCATAAACATTTCAGTTTCCACTGTAAAGTCAGCATTTAAATGGAATCAACAACGTGTTAATGCTTCTGTCACATGTCAATTTCCATGAGAAAAAGCAGATAAAATCAGTTCTTACCATCAGCCTTCTTAAGGGCTTCCATAACTTTAACAGGCAGAGAGGATCCAAAAGCCTTGACATCATAGTTAATAGTCTCACTTGCTGAGGGATGCTGAATAACTCTGGTAGGAGTTGCTCTTAAACAAAACAAAACAAAAGTTATAATTAGATTTTTTTATTGTTTCTTCATCAGTTTCAACAGACTTTTACTTCATTGCTATCTGTTTAGAAATAGATGTGATTAAATTGTTTTATGTAAAATAAATGTGCTCCCTCTGGAAGCACCACCTAAAGCAGTAATTTTGCAGCTTCCTTACAAGTTGTTAGCTGTCAACAAATTCCTTGATTTTTTTCAAGAACCAATTTTGAATATGCATTCCTCCCCAGCAACAAAATCACTGTTCAACTTCTTTACACTCTGGTTTATCTAGAATAAAGCTATCCACAATGCCAGGAGAAGCTCAATAAAAGTTCTTCTCTGACTGCAGGGCCTATTTCCATCCCTGGTTCTAACACTGCTGTATGCACTGTGCAACACTTCCAGTACCTGTGGCAGCGAGGATCAGCTAGCTCTTCTACGGCCCTCGTCTTACTGTAGAGACTACAGTTCTTATCTGTTTCAGTCATTATCTGTTTCACAATATAATCTATAAAAGCTGCTTTGCATCTTCCCTAACCTTCTCTCTCTGGAACAGCATAGGTCTGCCTTGTCATTTGAACATGATCAAGTGTTCATGTGATCTCTGCTTATAGAAAATAATGCCCTCTTTTTATTTCTCCTCAAGTCAAATGATGTCACAGACCTCCCCAGTGTGAAATGCCAAAAGATGATAGTAGAAGACAAGCCTGACACGCGGGTTGGAAAAATACCATATTAAACAGACCTGAATTAAAAGTTCCCCAAAACTGAAAATGGGCAATCTTGTTTATCGCAACAAAAAAATAGCTGCTTCTGAGAAAAGAGATTCTGAAGCCCTGAAAATGATCTGGAGCTCATGTTAAATCTGTTTTGATTTTTGCAGAAGGGAGAAGAGAGGAAAGGGGGGGGGGGAGGGAGGGGGGCGGGGCAAGAGCGAAGCCTAAACTTTGATTATTTTATCTTATTTTGAAATACAGAGGTTCGTATTATTTCTGTATTTTTCCTGTACCAGGGATACATCTGAGGAACCCTCAAATTCAAATGCTAAGAAGAGATACTTCTAATACTGAATGTGCAGCATTGTATATTTGTAGTTTTAATGTACAATACCACTTTTAAAGAGCCTTAAAACTGTTCTACTATAAAGTGTTTCAGTCAGAATTTGTTACCTTGAGAATAGAGTATATCAAACAGCCTACAAAGAATCTGAGGGCACCCAAGAAACCACAGATTAATAAAATCTTACTACTCCTATAGGAAAATAAATGAGCAAAATGAGTAAACGTAGATTAGTAACTGTCAAAGATTTTTTTTTTATTTTCATACAGAAAAATTCTATCAGAATTTTCTGAAAAAAGTCAGCTAATACAATCCAGACAATACTAGTGTACTTAAATTTCCCCAAATCTTTCAAAAAGATCCTGTATCAAATATTCCTAAAGGAATCAAGCTGGGAGTTACAAGGAAAAGTCTCACTGTAGAACCAAAACCTGTAAAAGAAAGCAAAAACAATAAGCAAAAACAATACAGAGGAAAAAAAGGCTAATTTACACACTGCAGGAAAGTTTCCATTCTATAAATCTGTACTGGTGTCTAAAATATTCCGCACATTCATAAAAAAAACCCAACCACCACTGTAACAGTGTCTTGACAGTATAGTATTATTCAGGACAGTTACTAAAAACTGAAAAAAAGGCAAAACAGAAAACACCACAACTCCATATACAGCTCTGTGAGTACAAGGATGACCTAACACGTACGTATCTCAAAACGGTATTGTAGAAAACCTACCAAAAAGAGTTTTAAGGATGATGAGAGATACAGAGTACCTTACAATATATCCCAACAGAAAAACAAATGGTAAAACTGCATTTGTGAAACAGCAATGCTGTCACCTACAATGGCTTCAGCACGTAAAAATGAGGCAGGTTTGCAGAGGGCCAAAATATTTTGTTAAACCTTCTTGCATAGATAGTTGAAAGCAAGAGCTTTCAGGCACAGCCCTCTCGTTAGCCTCATTTAGATGTATGCCTTAATAATTCACTGAGGCACAGGATCGATAAAATCTAATTGCCAAGTACTACACATGACCAAATAACACTTTTTCCCCTCCAGTAAGGTGAAATGCTTTTACCTAACTAAAGGCCTCTGTGTTTGCATCTGGGTTCTGGTTGCATTTATAAGACTCAAGGCAGAGATTCAGATGGCAAGCACTTGGAACACTTGGCTCAGTTTCTTTTTTTTAAACATTATGATACTTTTTCTACTAGTTTTTTTTAAATCACCAGCTTAAGTTCCTAATAGCTCTCATAACAATTACTGCTACTTCAGCAAACGAAGACCCAGGCTGGTCGGACGCTCGGTAACAGTAATTTCACGGTGCATGACAGGCTTTCCCCACAGAAGAGAGGCACTCCAGCACTCCTGCAGGTGCCGTCAGCTGCCCTCCATCCCCCTCCCCTCCCCTGCAGCCAGAGGCGACGCCACCTCTGCCGGCTGGGGTGGGGAGACAGCCCCGCCGAGGGGCCGGAGGGCCCGGGGCACTCGGTGACGGGCCGGCGGAAGAAGGGGGCTGCCTGGGCCTTGCCCCAAGCCCGGCCGAGGGACTCACCGGGCGGAGAGGGAGCCGCTCCTCCGCCCCAGCGGGGAGAACAGCACCGGCGAGCTGGCCGCCGCCACGACGACCAGGTTCTTCCTGCTGCCCGGGCGGGAGAGAGGGCTTGGAGCGGCGGTGCCGAGGTTCCTGCGGGCCGACCCGCCGGGGGTGCGGGGTGAAGCGGGGGCCGAACCGAACATGGCTGAGGGAAGAGGCGCGAGCCGGCACAGGCTTCCCGCCGGGCGCCGGCTGATGGCGTCACCGCAGGGCGGGGCGCGGCGCAGCCCCTGCCGGGGAGCGGCGGAAACCCCGCGCCAGCCGCCCCCCCGCCCCCGGCAGGAGGCGCCGGAGGTTCCCCGGCTCTCCTCGGTACAGCCCAGCGGCGGGAAACTGCCCTCGTAAATACACAGCACGTCGTTATGACAGGCCCGGGCGTTAACGCAGAAGCGTCCCGCTTCCACCTGGGCTGCCCCAGGTCTCCCACCGTGCCTCAGGGTTGCGGTGAATGGCTCGATGCCTGAGCAGTGACCAGTGACAAGTGGTGGTCCTCAGGGACCACTGCTTTGGAATGTCTTTTTTGTAGACACGGGCAGTGGGATTGAGTAACACCCTCAGCAAGTTTGCTGATGACACCAAGCTGCATGGTGCCATCAACACGCTGGAGGGAAGGGATGCCACCCAGAGGGACCTGGACAGGCCTGAGAGGTGGGCCCGTGTGAACCTCATGAAGTTCAACCAGGCCAAGTGCACAGGTCCTGCACGTGGGTTGGAGCAATCCCAGTCACAAATACAGGCTGGGTGTAGGAAGGACTGAGAGCAGTCCCGATGAGAAGACTTGATGAGAAGCTCAATATGAGCCAGCAACACATGCTTGCAGCCACAGAAAGCCAACCATATCCTGGGCTGCATCAAAAGAAGCATGGCCAGGAGGTCAAGGGAAGGGACTGTGCCCCTCTACTCAGCTCTGGTGAGACCCCACCTGGAGTACT
Source organism: Gallinago undulata (assembly GCA_026546715.1). NCBI lineage: Eukaryota > Metazoa > Chordata > Aves > Charadriiformes > Scolopacidae > Gallinago > Gallinago undulata. The sequence continues at coordinate 43,639,626 of JAOTQQ010000023.1, forward strand.
GCGTCCAGCTCTGGAGTGCTAAGCACAGGAAGGACATGGACCTGTTGGAAAGGGTCTAGAGAAGAACCACAAAGATGATCAGAGGGCTAGAGCACCTCTCCTATGAAGACAGGCTGAGAGTTGGGATTGTTCAGCCTGGAGAAGAGAAGGCTCCAGGGAGACCTTACAGCAGCCTTTCAGTATCTGAAGGGGGCCTACAGGAAAGCCAGAGAAGGACTTTTTACAAGGGCGTATAGTGATAGGATGAGGGGTAATGGCTTCAAACTGGAAGAGAGTAGATTTGGATTAGATACCGGAAAGAAATTTTTCACTATGAGGGTGGTGAGGTACTGAAAGAGGTTGCCCAGGGAAGTTGTGGATGCCCCATCCCTGGAAGTATTCAAGACCAGGCTGGATGTGGCTTTGAGAAATCTGTCTAGTGGGAGGTGTCCCTTCCCACGGCAGGAGTTGGTGGGGTGGAACTAGATGCTTTTTAAGGTCCCTTCCAACCCAAACCATTCTTGTTTCCTTTTTTCCGGAGGGGGAGAGTGGAAGGAGATGGGTGACACAGCGACCTGAGGAGGATGGCGGTGCTACCGTGCCCTCCTCCCCAGCACAGCAGCCTGGGCAGTCACTTTCCTCACCCAGCAGCTCTGGCAGCTGGCAGAGCGGGGTGGTCTCACGCAAACACGGGTTCCCTCACCTGGACCTTCCTGAGGAATGCCAGATGCACTCAGTCCTTTGGGATGCTCTTAGAGGGATGCACAAAGCTGGATTTGGGAACCATTTTTCATGGAAGTCATACAGTTCTGGTGCTAACAAACTCAAGCAGAGAAAGGTGTCTGCATATGCTCAAAAAACTGCTCTTGAAAGACCATTGCAAATGTCTGTTTGGCACTTTTGGAAGGATGTATTTTCTACTAATAGAGTTGCCTAATCTTTAAAATGGCTTGTGCTTGTCCAAAATTTCTAATTTAAAACAAAACCAAGAAAACCACATTCCATACAAACTTTGGTACATTTTACATCTATGGTAAATAAAAATCATGCACTACCACTACTCCATGGCAGAACATTATATTTTAGTCTTAAAGAGGAACTACATTTTCTCATTGAAAAAAATACTCAACTGCATTCATTTGTATGAAAAAAACTTGGATTGTATGCACATTATCAATTAAGCTAATTAGTTAAAATAAACTAAAACCAGAATATTAAAAAATTTCCTATCATTTCCCAAAAACATGTTCTTTGATTAAAAAAGAGGCTCTTAAGCTTTCTATGTGGACTGTGGTCCAGTATGACTGAACCTGAAATGCAGAGCAGATAACCTTGAGATGCTTCATCTGGCCATACTGAAGGAGGCGGCACGTGTCTGTTTCAGTGCTTTGCCTTTTAACTTCACTCTGTCTCCTTTTGCTTTGATTTTATGAGAAAAGCAAAATACCAACATTCAGTGGAGCTGTACTATATACTGTTACATAAGTGTAGTACCCTTCTATACAGCCTTCTCTATTACACACCATGCAGTGCTGATAAATGATGAGTAAAGTCTGTCATCCAATGTACCTGTTATGACAGATGTTCACCCTTCTGTGGGCTAGAACTTCTCTATAGCTTCTCACACTTTTCTGTAGACTGCAACACCTGCCAGAACAACTAATGAACAAAAGATTTAAAACATTCATTCAGTTCAGCTGCAAGTAACTCCTGTAATTTGTGTAAACACATGAATAAAGGGGCTCATTGCATCTCACATAAGGAGAAATTACATGAGTAAAGATTCTCATGAAGATGAGAAGATGATTAGAGGTTCAAGTCCCTCTAAATACCCTATAAAGAGAATATTTGGTACTCAACACTGAAACTAAATATTCGGTGAGTGGTATTTTTGACATATCTCTAACAGACCATCTGCTTCTAGTAGAAATATATCAGCAAATAAAATTGCATGTGGACATAATTTTATTTTCATTCTTTAGGACATGGATCTCTTAAGCATTTTCACTGTGTTTACAAAGTGCCATTAAGGGCACATTTTAAGCTTGTCCAGCACTAAGTATCTCACCTATTGCCAATAAGTGGGGCAATAAGGTTTTCTAGCAACAAGTTTTCCTAGCACAGATGAGTTTTAATGTGACCTGGGAAGTTTCCAGCTTTTTAAAGTTATCTTGTGGAGTTTTGCATCTTCAGAAAGTCAAGAGATTCTATTGGAAGAGATTCTTAAATTAGAAACATGAAGCCTTCTCTTTACTGCCAAATACACCCTTCTGCAGTTATTCAAATTACCTTAATGCTATTATTTTACTAGTTGTCCTTGAGAAGGTAGTTTACTAGCTGTCCCTAGTAAGGTAGTTAGGCAAAACCTGGGATTTCTATGAATGAAACTTTAAGTACCAATAAAAAAAACCCCTTACATATGCCTTAAAAAAGGACAAAAAAATTACACATATAAAAGCATGTTATTTTGGATGTCGTCTTAGAAGGGAAGTGAAACTAAAGAACTGGGAAAATAGAGAAGGGAAGAAAATGCATGCACATTTTAGATATTTCTATGCTGTCTTAATATACTGATACACTTCCTTTGTCTTTCTGTAAAGTCAGTTAGATTTTTTGTTTGGTTGCTTTTTTGTTGTTGGGTGCTTTGTTTTTTTTAGAGAACTTTCCAAACACACACTTCCATACTCTCCAAAATGTGTTCTCATACGTAATTCTCTACAGGCACTGTAGATGGCGATCATCATCAACGTTCCCATTTCAGAACAAATGGTAACTGAAAGGACAGTGCCGTGGAGGTCAGACAGAGCACTGACACTACCTTAGTGCCACACACTTCGGCATTACAACATTTCAGACTACTGAAAAGCATAAAACCCAAAAGTTCCTTGAAAAGGGAAGACACAATGATATGAAAATGATAAGATTGTCATTTAATTACCCATAGAATACTGAACTTACTTGAGAATGCAGCACATCATCATACAGTGCATTACAGCAAACGAGATTCTAAATGGTCTCAATTAGCATAAAACAAAGCAGAAAGATCTACACACTGACATTATCTCAATGTGATATACATTTTTAAAAGTTGCAATAATTATTTAAAAGCTTTCAATAAAAAGTTTTAACACATTTAAGTTTCAAAAGAATATTTTTGTACATTTTTGGAAAAATATAACATTTACTTTACATAGAATATAACTTATGTTTCAGCATTGTCATTTGTAAGCTTCCGTTATTCATACCTTCTCTCATACATTTTCTTTTAATACATCCTTTTCTCTGGATTGTAAATCTAATGCAAAAGTATCACTATTCTGAAGAAAAGCTTGTTTCTGCATTAGTTTCCTGAAGAGTCCATTTGGATTTGCAATTAGCTCCTCATGTTTTCCACATTCAAGAATTTTACCCTGACCAAGGACTGCAACAAAATCAGCATTCTGAATAGTAGAGAGACGATGAGCAATAATTAGGACTGTCCTCCCTTCCATCAGCCGGTCCAGGGCTTCTTGCACTAGATACTCATTTTCAGCATCCAAAGCACTAGTAAGAAATGGGAGAGAGGAGGATATTTGTTATTTAAGACAGGTTAGTTTTGTATGCATTTGGCTTATTTTGCTAAAGCTGCAGACCCAGGTTATTGTTGGTGAAGATGAACCAATGGAACTGCAGGAAAGCTCTGTGAATATGTTTCGTGCACACACCCAAGTTATAGGCATTACATATTCTCATATGCAAAAATATGTATGGAGAAATAACACTAAATTAATTCAGTGAAAAAAAGTTACACTGCAGCATAATCATCTCTCTTTAACACCAAGATCCTCATTTAAACTAAAGATACAAAAAACCTTTAGTAGATGTTTCAAAATCAAGTTACAGATTACAAACTTAACTCCATGAAAAATTACCACCACAGTGTACCAGTTATCCTTTCCATGTTGCATAAACAGCTTTTATCAGTCTCCTAACCGATTCACACATTCTAAAAAGCACATTCTTTTTGTGAGTAGAGAAAAATAAAAGAGCTAGATAATTTGTGCAAGGGCCTGCAGAGAAAGAGAGAAGACCTCACATATCTGAGTTTTACAGATACATGATTTCTAAGTTTCTATTTATCTTCTTTCTTACCTTGTTGCTTCATCTAACAGGAGAATCTTAGGATTCTGAAGAAGAAAGTAAAATTGGTTATAATAATAATTAGACAAAATCTGAATATTTATATCAGTAGAGAACAGGATTCACACAGCTTAAAACTCCAAGTAAGTGTACTTATTTCATCAACAGAACTAGGCGTAATTTAAAGCATTAATTTTAAGTAGTCTAATATTAAGAAGACAAAACAGCAAAAACACTCTTTTCACCTTCAAATATTGCAAACAAAAGTAAAAGAACACTTACCAGATTCCTATTTGAAAGATACAAACTAAAGGTGGGAGATGATTTTAATGCATACTTGGCAATACTGCGATCAGTATTTCCTTTTTACAGCTCTTGTGTGAATTTTTCATAGAGGCTGAGCTACCCTCTGCTTGCAGTCAGTCAACTATATATAACTATCTAGTAACAAAAAATAACAAATACCTACCAATAAGCACTATTTCACCCTCAGATGAAATGCATAGTACTTAAGAACTCTTCCCAATTAAATAAAGAGTCATTAAGAAGCCTCTTCGCAATTATAGTACATAATCCAAATGTGCTTGATGAAGTTGACAGTAAAAGTTTTAGACCTTATCTGGAAGAGAAGGGAGCCCACTGCACCCCCAATCACTTATATATCAATTACTCTTTTTTTTTTTTTATTTCTTTATTTTTCAACTGGACTTGACATGAAATGCAATCAGCTTTTAGCATTTGTGGTAAAAAAGAACAGATATAATGAAAAATTCCCAGGAATCTAGCAGAACTGGCCATGTTAGGATGCTAGAGACCCATGTGGCTTAATGTGAATGCAAGCTGGGTTCACAAGGCTCAAAACTTCCAGCTGAGCATCAGCCCCAAATGGCTTCTTGTGAGACACAGTGGCTGTCCCCAAACCTAACTCCTCATCCTTCTGATCCTCAGAAGCCTCCTCAAATTTGCACAGCATAGAGCCTGCCCTTAACGCTAAACCCATGCCAACACTTGAAGATGAAAAAACAAACAAACAGTGCAACATTGTGCTTGAAATAATATCTTATGCCAAATCCACACCAGCTCCCCTCGAAGCCAAGATAGGGCATCTCTAGTGCTGGTAAGCTGCAACCCAGAAAAATCAACCCATGAGTGACCAAGATCTGAATGCAGAGACAGAACTGTCATATATGAGTTTACTAGCACCACATTCTTCAAGTCTTCCTTCATCCTTCACCTTGTCTGATGAAGTGAGCCCTTATACAATAATATACCATCAGTCTTGGCAAAAACTGTTGAAAAACATGACCAAAAGATAGGAAGAAGCACTTACATAAGTAAAGGGTCTTCAGTTAAACTCTCAGCCCTTTCAAACTTCCTCATTAATGTAAAAGATATAATTTTCTTTTAAAAAATACATTTCCATCTCTCCCATTAAAAGGCCGCCTCCTTTTTAACCCTTTCTGCCCCCCCCCAAAGTATTTAAATAGCTATTTGGGTGCTGGCTTACCTTCAGCAGAGCTCGAGCAATGGCAATTCGTTGCTTCTGTCCACCTGGGGGGAAAAGCTCAGTAAATTGAAATAGGAAAACAGACATGAAGTAATTTTAACTGAATGCCCAGGCTGACAAGAATTAGACACATACATTTTAGAGAGGGAATGGAGATGAAGGAAGGATTTTTTTAATACTTATGACAGGCTACGACTTGGGAGAAAAAACTGGTAACAAAAAAAAAAGAAATTTTACTTTGCTCTATAGTATCAAGATTTTTAAAATAAGCAATATAAAGATGTACCTGAAAGCAGAATGCCTTTTTCTCCAACTACAGTGTCAAACCCTTTGGGAAAATCTCTGATAAAGCTAGCAGCATTAGCTATTTCAGCAACTTTCTGAATCTCCTCTGCAGTCACAGTAGAAGGATCCTCTGCACCGTAGGCAATATTTTCAGCAATAGAGCAGGAGAACAGAATAGGTTCCTGATAAATTAAAAAAAAAAAACTAATATGTTAGCTCTGTAATTACATGCATGTATTACCGTATTACCTAGATCTTAAATAACATAAATCCCACTTGCAAGACCCAGAATTAATTTCTTTTACATCCATACAAAAGAATACGTATGCTAGAATTAATTGAATTAAAACCAAACAAATAAAAAACCTCTCAACACCAAAATGAACAGTCAAAACCAATTCAAAAATAAGTTGCTTTTTCAACATGATAGAACTCTCAATTCCTAATGTCTGAGAAAGAGTTTAGAAAGAGGTGTTAATACAAATATCAGAAAACCTCCCCTTTGTACTTTACTGCATATCGTCATTTGCAACAATGATGATTCTTCTCTTCATGATGTCTAGAGAGATTTCACAGCATTTTGTGCATTTAATTTATATTAAAGCTTAAAACAGAGAAGAGGACTGGCAGGTAGGACAAGTGATGTACAATGGGAAAGTGTCCGAAACAAGGTAAATCTGCTTTGTTTATAAAATAAAGACATGCTGTATTATGAACACCAGTATGAATCTCTTACTGGTAACTCAAGTGGAATACATACATTCAAGAAGAAAAATGCTCATGTGCCCACAGGAAAGTAATTTTTTGCACAAAAGCTTTTGGTGGCATTATTACATAAGCAGATGTTTTGAAATCCAACATATACTCAGTTATCCTAATGCTTTTCATCAGAACAATCTAACAGTTACTTGCACTATGAAGCACCTGGGGAGATGAGGGAAGGAACATACGCAGTTTAATTGGTTAAACAGTTTATTTTTAAATAAAGAGAACATTGAACATCTCTCTGCACTTGCAGATTCTAGGGGTTGCTAAGGATTGGGCTCTACAAGAGTAATCACCAACAGTGCAGTATTTTTATGCTTTCCTAATGGAATTGTGTTTGCCTGGAAACAACACAGAGCACAGGTGGTCAGTTTTCAAATGCCTGTGTAAAATATGATTGTGCAACTTCCCTTAATACAAAAGGTGATTAAACTTAAGCTTTGTGTTACTTTCTTCCACAAATCACAGCAAACAGCTATACATTTGCAACAATGTACTTCCCAGCCTCCACATGCACACTTTTCTTTCAAGCTAACACTTTCACATCATCTACGATGATGTGAAAAACAGACTACAGAATAATAGGACTAGCTCTGAACACTTACGTTTACAATAAAGCAAGCACAACAGCTTTTATTAGTTTAAAAAGATGAAAAGCGAGGCACAGCTAGTTGATTACACAACATAACTTCATTCACTGAGAATTTTTTTTTCTTCCTTACCTGACTCACTGTTCCAATCTTCGTCCTGAACCACAGTGGATTTAACTGACGGATATCAAAGCCATCAACGGTGATTGTACCTTAAGTTAAGAAACAATAAAGTCAAGTGTGTTTGACAAGTACTGAAAGGAGGCAGAAAGAACAGTTAAGAACAACGACTCCTGAGGAATCACACACTGGTGGATAAAAAATGCAAAGCTACGCAGGTACCACCACAAGGTAACCACACACCCCAAAGAGGAGCGTGGTGCATCAGGGGAGTAATCAATCAGCCAGGACATCAAGTACAGGAACCCTGACTGTTTATAAGGTGTATCTGAGATGCAAAGCATCATTTGTCATGAATGAGAGCAACACACAAAGCATACCTGAGATAGGATCATACAGCCTCAGCAGAAGGGATACAATAGTTGATTTCCCTGTACCACTTGGGCCAACCAGAGCCATAACAGAGCCAGCTGGAATGGAAAGGCTAAAATCTTTGAAAATGGATTGTTCTGGACGTGTTGGATATGCAAACTCAACATTCTTGAATTCCAAAGCACCTCTGAATGTGTCTTTGCCTAACGTTATTCCCTCTGTATGATAAAGAATAAAATACAGAAACAACAAAAATCAGCTCAGATCTCCTAGAACTTGATTTACAGACCCCCAACAGAAATACTTATCCCCATGTTAAAACCACAATTCAGGACCACAGGGGTTATATTTCAGACATGACTGAATCAGTGTGGTACACCACTCGTTCCTGAATGCAATTTCAAGTTGCTCACCAGCAGTGAACCTGTAGGCTACCTACAGCAAGAGGGAGAATTTGCATCTAGCTAACACCTAACAACGTTCACTTCTAGTATAATTATTTGAATTTTTAAACATATTATAAACAATTTATATTTTGTCAATTAGGAGCAATGAAATAAAATGGCATTGTAGAAGACCAAAGTCCTGTTGCCATAGAACAGATGCAAAAAGATAGACATTGCAAATCACCTGCTGCCCTTTCACCAAACCACAAAAGTCACGTGAAACACCTTCCCCTTTGGACACGAGCAGTCCCCTCTCCACTACCCATTAACCATAGCTTTTAAGCACAGGCTGTCACTGGAATAAAGCTGCTGCTATGTTTATTGCATTAATGGCCATTTTTTAGATATTTTTTTTTAAGTGAAAAGTATATTTAATAAATTCAGGTCAACAGTGTATTCAAAGACCAATCAGTCTCATAACTCCTAGGCAACAGTTCAATGAAACTAGAATTTCAGCTTGTGAAATACCATAACAAACTATCACGAATGAACGATTGCCAAAGTTAAACAAAACCAACTTTTTCCTGGAGCGCAGCATTCAATTTAAGCCATCATCTTAAAAGACTAGAAAAAGCTTAAATATAGGAAAGACAAAGAAACAATTTCTTCAAGCCCTGTTAAATCCCAGCAACACATACCCATACACAGCAAAATAACTGGACAGTGGTGCTGCATTCCTATAGGACAGCATCTCACTAAGTTCCTACCAGTTTTGTGGTAGCACCAGAGCAATACCTGGGTAGTGCTTGTTCACGCTAAAGACACACAATTCAAACCCCTTAATTCTTTTCAGGTGCAGCACACAAGTAACCCCCAACTAGCCACAGGACGTGGTAGCACATGCCCATGTTTGGTTAAACAGTAACTGTGGACAGGAAACACAGGCACCCATCAGTAGCAATCAAGATTTCACTAAGTCCTGCAGTTCCTGAAGCAAATAATTTATTTTGCTTTTCTTTCTCCCAGATTCCCTACTCTTTGCCAGGCTTTCGGTTTAATGGTAGGAGCATAGAAATGGCAAAGGCAAGAGCATATAATTTCAGACTCCTTCCTTGACTTTAATCCACAGACATACACATTGGAACTTGTTTGTTAGGTAAGTGGTCTCTAATCCTCCCTTTGGGAGAAGAAATGTATTTGCTAAATCATGTGCTAGCAGCATAATACTTACTATTATCAAAATGCCAAGTAATCACTTGTCTTTATTCTCAGTTCCAGTTATTGCACAGTCTATTCCATGGCCTGAAATACTGAAAACTACTGCAATACAGGAAGTCTGGCACCACAAGTCCTTCCTCTATATATTAATCTAAATATATCTAAAAGGCATATAGAGGATTGCACTTCTTTCTGTTTGGATTCTAGATACAGGGAAAAAAAAAAATTGTTGTCACCAACAACAGCTGGAGTTTCATGAATATAAAACCTAAGTAGCCAAAAGTGCTGTAAATATATTGCTGACAATATATTTTTATTTACTGAATTTAATATTATTAAATATTCTGAATTAAAGGAAAAAACCACCAAATGTTCAGCTTCTAAAACTTCTGATTAAAGGAAATAATCATCATCTGTTTCATAGTTAGAAAAAGTCAGAATTGCCACTGTATCTAGTTTATTTCATATGAATGTAAGTGGTACTACCTTTACATATTACATACCTCTTTCTGAGGTACTGGTGACCACTAAGAGAAATATCAACCTATGAACAATAACAAACCAAGAACCTACCACTGAATGGAAGTTGGGGCTTCCTTTCAATAAGTTCCCATAGTCGTCCACCAGCACCTAACCCTTTCATTAGTTCGGAATAAAAGGAACTTAGACCTAAACAAAAAGCAGACCAGTATTATGCATCCATATGGAATAGAAGACATAGAAGACATTACATTTGCATTATACTTTTCATCACTAGCATTGAAGCATCAGACACGTAGGGGATTTTTTCCTCCAATACACTGTCAGACATGTTGATTTAGATCTTATATATTCTTACTTCAGAGCTACCCATAACCCTTATTAACCATTCTGATTTATACCTGTAAAACAAGTAATTCTGAAGAAAAAAAAAATTGAAAAAGTTAATACACATTGCCTTGTGCATACTGAAAAGCAAAGCAACTCTTTTTTTTTCATTCATCTGCTAGGAAAAACAGCATCCAACTTTAGAGAAATAGCCTTTCATACAACCAGCTATATTTTCAAAGTCATTCAGTAGAATGGAGCAGTATGAATGTTGTTCTTTGACAGACACTGTTATACTACTACAGGAGAGCAGGGCTGAGTCAGCCACGGGGGAGGGAGGGCACAAAACCTAAGGCTGAAACAATGCCTGAGAAGCTATGTAGACAATGGACACTGTAAGAAATATGTCTCCCACGTCAGCGTGCTTCAAACACTACTGGGGAAAGCAAGAGCTAAGGACAAGGTTTGAGTATAGTAGTAGGTCCCAGCTCTTAGCAAATATATTAATCGTTTTGGACCTGGCATGGCTGAAGGGCTTTCCAGCTGAAAGAAATGTAGAAACTAACCTAGAACCAAAAATGGAGTAAGACATAAATATAAAATGTCTTATTTCTTCATTTTGTGTGTGTGTGTCTTTCAAAATAGAGTAAATAATTTCAAAATATCTGAATTCCCACAGAATTCATACAGAACAAACCATGTCCACCTTAAAATCCATATAGTGTTAAGAGTGACTTCAGGAGGGCAGAAAACCCAAGGCATATTAAAATAGGTTTACTGGTTTATTCTTGCAGAGTATCAAACCCAGCAAAAGGTCATGAGTCTGTAAGTGTAGACAGACATCATGCTGCTGCTGAGGACCATCTGAAAGCTTGCAACACAAAGCACTGGCCATGGTAAGAAGCTGTTCTGCTTGGAAAAAAGAGCCAAAGCACCTACAACCTAGAGCAGGGTACAAGGGGGAGAAGGTATGAGCCTCACAGAATGAAATTGAGACACTGAGGTTTGCAAATTCACAACCACTCATAAAAAAAAACCATCACATAACATGATCAGCAAATACTAATTGGAAAATGTTTTCAAATGTTTTTAATTTTCATAACCTATCTTCTGTATTTGGTCAAAAGCACAGTAAACTGTTACAACAAAATGAGGCAAAGTCCCAAATTATGCAGTGAACTTCACAGTTCATTGCATGTGTATCAACGATGACATACACCAAGCAGACTTAGCACTTTGAAGATTTGTATGCCTCAGAGGCCTCAAGGAAGGCAGGCCCCTTTACTGGCAAGACAACTTTACTTCAGAGTCCCCATGAGAATGAGCTCTGTGCAAAAACATGTTTTTCAATAACCTTAAGTAGAATTTTAAAAGATGTTTTTATCACAAATAAGAGTTAATTCAATGACATTTTATCAGTGTTTCTAACCTTATTTTTCATTTATTTAACACAAATTTGTCCCATGATTTCAAAGTACCAGGTATCTGTTGACCAAGCTTGAATGATTTAAGCAGAGGAGAAAGGGTTTTGGTAATTGGAATGGATGCCACTGGAATTTTGATATCCAAGGAAGCAGGTTTTGAGAATTTTGCCCTCAGGCACATCTTTGTGCTTCCCAAGATACCAGGCTTGGTCTTTGAAAAGAAAGTACAGATGAGCTGCATTGCCCTGCCAGTATATCAGAAATTAACACACTCGGTTTAGAGACGAACTCTTCCAATCAGTTGTCAAACTTCAAAGTACCTTATCTTTATTTTTGCCTGCATGCAGTAGTGAAGACTGCTGTCAAAAAGATGAACAGTTTGTTTCTGGGCCAGTAGATTACAAAGTCCAAGCTTCAAGAAGGAGTCAGTCAGTAAGGAAAAATAAAAGGTAAGCACCAGAGTGTGGTGTTCTGCTGGCACTTTGCTCACTCTTCCAGCTCAAGACACTCTATACTGAATTACAGCTAAATTCTACATGTCTGTCTAAATACAGTACATTTAACACAGGGCCACATACTTTGTAGAAAATATAATACCAGTATTATTTCTTTACACAATATACCAAGTATCTTAAATTCGACCCAAAGAAAATTAAAGTAATATGTATGTCACATACACACATTGAAAAAATAACCTCTGTATTGCTTTGGGCAAAAAGAAGGCTTATCCTAGGATTAAGTTATAAATCACTATTTTCATTAACTCTTCAGGAATAAAAAAAAAGTAAGTATGATTTCTTGCAAGATCATTTAGAAGAGACTTTTTCAGAAAGCCCGATCTTTTACAAGCTTCTTCCTCCACCCCCATACTGACTGTAATGCTTTAAAGTGAAGAAAATCCCAATTTCTTATTCCATACCTCCAATGCTTATTCCGACCCAGAAAGCATACATTAGGAAAGATGAAAGTTCACCAACTGTCATGTAGGCACTGCCCATTAGTAATCCTCCTTTGTATAAGACTGAGAGGACAATTAAGTTTCCAGAAAGGCCAGTCTAAAGAAAAAGAGGGAAAGACAGATTTTGTCACATATATCTTAAACTTCACTCCCTAAAGTGCTGTTTCAGAATTTTCCTTCTAATAAAAGAATTCCCATACTATGGGTATATAGATTTTTAGAGGACTGAGTTAAAATTTAACACAACCAATTCTAGAGCAAACCAATCCAACGCCCAGTCAGACATCCAGTGGCGCTGCACTGTGCTATCCAACGAGGGTTCGAAAAGAAAGCAATGATTTTGGTTTTTTGTTTTCTGGTGGTTTTTTTACCTCATTCCCCAAGATGGAAAGGAACACCAAACATTATTCTCAACCATCATTAAAGGAGAAGAGTTGATAGTCTGCAGTTACATTACAGTTTTAGAATACTACTAAAGAAAACTCACTGCAAGCTGTTATACGAAACTGCGATCCCACTCTCCCTCCCTCACCTGTGCCCTCCCCGGCTTCTTTTGCATTGATGTTCATTTCATCAGGAAGCCAAACCTCCAAAACACTCACGGTGGGAGAAGATTTCCACCGGTTTAGTTCCCTGAAAGGAGGGCTCAGACAAACAGTACTAAGTTATGGGGTGTGGGGCAGAAATAGAGACTTGAATTAACTTTATCACACCACTGTATCTTGAGGTGCGGTTTCACAGCAATTTAGACTGATTTCAGTCCAGTCTTCCCACAGTTCCATGTAGGTTGAATTTACACTCAAATAATTTATTTGCAGATTTATAAGTAACTTCATTAATTTTAAAATAATTGACACTTAGCATAACATGGTTGATTTACTTTCATCAAAATATACTTACTGCTCCAAAGAATCCTGCCCGAGCTACTGCCTCTTTTTTAGCCAGCTGTAGCACATAATCAACTTTATTTGTATACTTCTCCATTTCAGCCACTTCTTGGCCAAAAGCTCGAACTGTTCTTATATTTCCAATACGCTCTTCAGCTAACTACATTAAAGCAAAGAACAAAACAAATATACACAGACACACATTTGGAACGTTCATATTGCAGAACATTTGAAAATTAAACTAGTATCACTACACTAATTTCCATATACATTCCTTTGGATACGACTGGAAAATTTCTCATGCCCTCCTCCCCCCACCCCTTTTTTTTTTTTTAATTCTATTAAGTTAAAAGTAAACCACACACCCAGGCAGTTTAAAAAGAACTTCATGACTGCCATAAATGTTAGCAGAGAAAGAAAAATATAAAAGCAGCATTTGATGTGATGTGAACAACACTCATAAGAAAATTACTATTCATAATAACTTGCAATAACAACATGGAAAGGAGAAAAATAAAGAATATTCTATTCTACACTAAATCATTCAAGAAAGCCTGCAGTTATTTCATAAAACAATTCCACTCATTTGATCAAAGCCACACTAAAAATTAATTTAGCTCAACTACATATGTCCCATTTCAACTCAGTATTTTATTTTAGCTTCTAAACAGCAAGTATTAATTCCAAAATGACCTCAATTGTAACCAGCTAGCCTAAGTTGTTAATAAACACTGTGATGGTCTTGCAAAAAATATCACAAACAGGCCCCTTTTTGTGGGTAAAAGTATGACATAAAAATGTAATTTTCCTTCTTCCATCATCCATTCAACTTGAAAATTTGCATAAAATACTAAAATTGCTTTTCCATGTGAAGTCCCACACCTGGTTTACAAGGGCATGAGCTTCCCTTCAACACAGGATGAGGAAGACCAACAGAAGATGGCTAATCTTCCTTCCACACAGTCAATTTGCAAAATTTGCAAAAGTCCTACATCATCTCAAGTTTAAAACAGCTGACAACCATGGCTATTTTAACTAGGTCTTTCCTAATTGTATTTCTATGCATTTTAATAATGTTTCCCCACCCTCAGCATGTGGAAAAAAGATCACTATCACTACTATTTCTCTGATAGTGCTTTGCAATGTTTCAGTGCAGTCAGCAAACACAATGAAGACCCCTCTAGAACAGACTCTAGGACAACAGCCGCCTCTGCATTTCTACCAAATTTCTGGGTATGTGCTGAGATGCCCAGAAGAGTTTAAAAAATGTCAAGCCTCAATAAACACTGAAGAGCTGGCAATTAGGTCAAATGTCAAGGATTCATTCCAGAGAAGAACCTGCTAGCAAAGTTTTCTTAAAAGTTGGATCCATCTAGTATGTTTCTGATGGCTTCAAACTCATAACCATAGCCCAGGAAAAGTGTTTTTCAAACCTACGTAGCACATTACACAAGACTTCATAGGCTTATTTTTTTGTGCTCTCACACAGCTAAAGCCTAACCTTCTCACGCTTTACTACATTTCCAAATTCTCAAGGCCTGGGACCTCCACATTTTATTGTTATGGACAGCTCTTTACAAAGCATGGTTGGTTTAGAGATTATGAGTGTTACTGAAGTTTACCTTTCATACTGTTCAGGTGCAAAACTACAAGCTCAGCATGGCTTCAGGCAATGAACAGTACAATTATCTTCAGAAGATCCGTACTTCAGATATATTAACCTAAATACACTAGAACAACTTTGAAGTTAACTAGAAAGTGTCTGTTAAAAGATTACCTGTGTTGCCTCTGCAAGAGAATCTTGGGTCATTTTAGTAAGTTTTCGCAAGTACCTTCCATAAATTACAGCCAGGACAGCCAAGGGCGGCACAATGCTCAGAACAAATGCAGCAAGGCTAGGAGACACAAAAAACTAGAAGAAAAAGGTATGTGTCAGGGGTTAGCATTCAGATTAAAAATAACCCAATTGGAGTACTTAAGTGTAACTTCCTTTGCTAGAGTTCTCTAAAACTATTAGGATTGTAATTTAGTACTGCCATGCTTTCATTTATCATGTTTTATTACTTCCAGGCAAAATATCCATTCCTCCACAGCATTTGGGGAATGTGTCCCATGGTTAGAACAAAGGATTATAAGCAAAGGAATCTGGATTTTATTTCTAGCTTTCTCTTGTTCGCTGTGTGGTCTTAGCCCAGTATCCTAACCTGCCAGTAAACAGGCCTACCAGGAAATCCCTTGGGGATGCTGAAAGACATAAGTTATTATATAGTTTCTAAAGCGCTTTCACAACTTTTAAATAGATGGTGTAACACATATGCTACTTCTGGGGAACCAAGGAACAGATGGAGTCACCATTGCTCCCTAGCACCCGCAAATGCTCATAATGTGGAATGGTGAATTTAATTTTTTGTTGCAAAACCTTATCACTTGTAACAATCATCACCAAAGCTCCTAAAAAGGTTATTTTAACAAGATTTATTGAAATCATATCTACTATGGTTTTATTTAATCTTGCTTTCTGTATCTAAACAAAAAACCTCCAGAAAAAGTCAGAATTTACTTAATTGTCAGGCTTTATAATTGTTTCATAATAATCTCTTCTTCCTGGGCAAGCTTTTATAGTCCACCTTTTAGCACTGCATCATGGCAACATTTTTGAGAATGCCTTGCATAAAGTTATTCCAGTCATTCTATGATAAGATAAAACCTTAGACTATTTACTTAGGTAAATACAGAAAGCCATAATTCTTATCAATGAAAAAGTATTAATCCCTTAAAGCTCTGTATTAAAAATTCTTAACAGTTTCTAGTAACATCAATCTTGGAAGCTTACTTTTATGAGGAGACTTTTTGCTATCTGTTTTTAGCTCCAGATAGACAGCAGAAGTTACCACACTTTCATTTAAGACAATTGCCATCAACTTAACTTTTCTCAGATAAGCATAAAATATTAATGTCACAAAAACCATGAAGGGAAGTCAGATTTTTATATAAACCAACTGACCACCACGGAATATTGACTGAGGCACTGCACTGAAGCCTTCATTAACACACTTCCTACCTAAATACATTATTTACTGACAGACCAAAGCAGAAAAACTAACAGTTGCTGAAAAAATCCTTGGCAGTAATTTGATATTCAGTGCTCACCTAGACTGAACCAACTTTAATGAATTTTACATCATGCCCTTCACACCCAATTTTACCTACAATTATGGGAACTGATTTTAATATCTTCAGTAAGAATCGAGTTAAGCTATCTGCCTGCTATACTTTGCTTGATAAATTTGGGCAGCAGCAGCAGCAGTTCATTTCAAACCCTTGTTCTTCATATTTTGGCTTCTGAGTAAACATCAATTGGCTACAGGGACATCATCTGGTGCAACATAGTACATGGATAACTGCTGAAATACACCTTTATCCAAGAATACACAATGGTTTCTGGACTGAATCACATTCACATGTTACTTAACAGAACTGAAAAAAACTTGAAACTACAAGAAGTGACCAATCAGGAAGAGACCACCGTACCATCATTCCAACCCCCACAGATGCCTGTGCTCCTGCCCTGAGCCCATCTGAAAGGTTTTCAGTCACTGAACGGCCCAAGAGGGCTGTATCTGAAGATAAGCGGTTTATCAGCTCTCCTGTTCTGGTCTTGTCAAAGAAAGCAGTTTCTTGCTTCAGAATAGAGGAGAACATGGTAGTTCTCAAACGTTTCACAATTCTTTGTCCTGTCAGAAAAAGAAGTCAGTCAAGCATGGCACACAAGACTACACAGACAACGACAACATAAAAATCACAGGATTATGCAGCATTGAACATGTCACATTAGAGTTTTAATATACCAAAAGGTAGCTAGCTTTAAGGTGTCAGGTAATGGTACATAAAATTGAACAATTTTTATTTGTGTCCTTTCAGCATACTTATCTTTGCACTATTAGTTTACCTTTGATCTGGTAAAAAAAGCTACCAATTCCAAGAGGATCTCTCAGCTACTGCCGAATTTATTTCAGATTATTAGGTATCCCGACTAAAAGATGACTCTCGGCAGCACTTTTTGCTTCTGTTTTTACCTGCAGTCTGCATGAGGTAGACACGAGTAGCATTAGCAGCAGCACCACATAAAAAGATTCCACTCAGCAAGGCACACAGGCTGGTCAGGCTGGTAGTGAAGTCTTCACTGGGATTTGTATAAATAATGTCAATAACTTTACCCAGGAAGAAAGGGGCTGACATGGTAATGACACTGGAAACTGTCAGAAAGCCAACAGCAGCTGCAAATCAACAAGGAAAAGGAAAATTATTCTGAATGTGCAAGATTATTAATAGTACATATGAAATAATTTTTAACTTGAAATTTCTATTAACCTTGCAAGTGTCACCATTAAATAAGCAGCAATCTTTTGGGCCCAGTTCTGAATGGGAAATTTTAAGTCCCAGCATAAATTAACTTAGGCAAAGCACATTTTAAGATCCTGAAAGCCTCTGTATCCAATCACAGTCCTGGACTTACTTTTCCTGTCTAACCTTCCCCACTACCACTTGACAAAGTTAACTCTTCACAGATGTCATCCTTAGAGAGCATTCACAGTCAGCAAGTCTTCTATCTCTCCCACACAATCCTTCACTCTTATTTGGTTTGTTTTCTACTATTCATGCTTGCTACCATAACAAACCTTCCAGCTGTCTATTTCTGAGATAGCAATGGACTGAAGTAAAGATCTGATCTGAGAACTGTCTAATACACACAATTTTATTTTGGAAAAAAAACAACCAAACAAACAAAAAAAACCCCATTTGATTTACTCTAAACTGGTAAAATTTAAAAACATTTGTATTGTTTTACTCTTTACTATTGCCAGTCTAAAAGAAAAATAGTGTAAGTTTGCTGAGGAGCAGAGCTCTTGAATTCTAGTTGCAGATCACCCATGGAACAACCTGTGTAACTGTTTGAAGCTGTATCACAGAGTATGAAAAATCGCACTGGACCAAGACAGCCTTTTGAACTTTAATCTGCAAAGAAATTTCTTGAGCCAAGAATACAGTTTGATTCTGAAAAGGCAAGCCCAGTTTGGAAGGCTGAGAACTATGAAAAAACCCTCTTAGTTGAAAACTGAACAAACTTGATATGAAAACCACTGAACCACAACAAACAATACCATTTATACAGCATAATTTTTTCAACAGCCAACCCCCCACTTAAAGGAACTATTCACAGGACTGCTACAAAACTACTAGCAGATAATGCTTTTAAAGGCAAAGACACTGTACTAAAACCCCTGAAATTTCCTTAGTTACATTCTACTGAGCTTCTTGTATTGCTCCTGCAATGAAGACAGCAGAGAGCCTCCCAGAAGCGCACTGCTGTAAGCAATATTTCTAATATCTCTCTCAGATGGTTTGACGCCTCTTACCACCTCCCCACACAGGTGGAAAGCTTTGTTTCAGTTGGTACTGGGAGCGTAAATACAGCTGGGCGTTTATGATGGAGTCATGGTACACAAAAAAAAAAGCATTCCTGCCACCAGAGAAGCAAACGCTCCTCTGCACCTTCCCGGCAGCACCCCAGAGCAGTCCTGGGAGAGCCCTTGCCACTGTGTCCAACCTGCTGCCTGCGCTTCTTCATCAAGATTTGTTTGCGATCCTTCCATTGCATCATGCTCAAGCCAGCAAGCACGTTAAAGAAAAAGGACTCCGATCTTTAACTCGAAGCTATAGAAACTGTAAGCAGGCAGAGTAGAAAGGGGAAAGTCTTCCTGCTGCAGACTTACGTGATCCATACCATGAACATATCTCATAAGCATGTAATTTACTAGCTAAAACTTTCTCAGAATGAGTGACCTTATTAACAGGCAGGCTGCGGTGGCGTAGTCAAGCTGTGAAGCAGCAGGAGAAATCCAACAAAAGCCAGGTCATCTTCTGTCAGAAAAAGCTGGTCTAATAAGGCAGCTGGAGATGGTCAAAAGCACAGCTTGTAAGCACAATGCTGCACGGCAGCTCTGTCTCTGCTAGTCCAGACAATTTCTCACTTACAGATGGAACTGAACTTCCTTCACTGAAGGAAGAGGACTGTACGGCTAAAAAACCCATATGTCTCTGTCTAGAGGTACAGCCTTCCTGGCTTGGATTTGCCTTCAGCTCTTCTTCATTCAAACTAGCATAGGTTTCACTCTGATTACTTCCAACAGCCTTAACTGAATTAAAAGCAAATGCTAGTACATAAAGCAAACGGAAGACTAATAAACTACTTAAACATTAGACAAAGTTTCAATAATATACTGGAACAATGCAGTCCTGAAGATGAAAGCTTATATAATCCAGATGTCACTTCTAATTTTCCCCTTAATGCACCTGTCTGAACCAACTTAATCACAAATCATATGCAAAATAAGGCTGCCTAATTGAAACTCTCACTTTGATTATACCATCAGAACAACCAGAAAGCAGCACAAATGAGATGCTCTTGCTTTTTTTTTTTTTTTTTTTTAAACCATTGACTAATTGAAGAATCAGGAATTGGCAACCACTCATTCTATCTCCCCATTCAAAGAAGAGCTGTCACTGTGATAACCAGCTAAAGGGAGGAGTACGAAGTGTTCAGCAACCAGATATGAAAACACTTCAGTGACACTGAAGGTTGTTACTGACAGAAAAAAGGTCACAGCAAATTTTCTAATATTAGTTTCACACAGCTTACTCTGTTACCCAAAAAATTACATCAAACAAAAGAGTGTATTTTGGAAGCTTTATTTTTTAGAGTAAATCTGTTTTGTAGGCTACGAGATGAAAATAAAGAAAATGCAAGGCAGATCAATGGAACTTTTATAAAAGCAGGGCTACAAAGTGGCAACAGCAGCAAAGACAAGGCAGGCTGGCTCTGGCAGCAGCTGAGCAGTCCTCCTTGAAAATGTTAAGCAAACATTTTGCTTGACTTACTTGCACAGAAATCCAGATTGCTGCACAGACAGAAATCCAGATCACTGCACAAAGCGATGCCTTCATCACTACTGGGATCAACATGCTCTCTGCTATGGCTGATGTGGGCTTGCTTCCTGACAGCAGACCTGCAATTTCATTTCATAGTAGGTGTATTCGGGGGAAAGGAACTGGTCACCAACTGATAAACCAGGATGTTTACAAGCAACAACGTGGCAGAGCCATCAGAAACCTCTCTTCAGAACAAGGACTAAGTGACTCCAAAACATTATAAAAGCAGCTTTCTACATGCAAAAGGAACACCAAGAGAGTGAAAGCTTCTAATTTTGCTGGTCCTTACCAGAGCATCCTTCTCACCCAGCACAGTGGAAAAGTGTAAAGACAAAAAAATGCTTGCAAGCCTGTTGAGGGAAGAGATATTTTAAACACAAATATATAAAGACCTGACCTCAGATGAATTAAGATCATTCAAGCCCATCAGAGATGAAGGACAGAAACATGAGGTAATGATGACGTTTGGCAGCACATGGTAACACAGCAACAGGACACAGTACCTAGATTTTACTATTCAGTAAGATTATTAATGTTACCTCCCAGAATCTTTTAAGTGTTTTATTTCTCTCATTTGAAGATCAGGGCTAGCATGTCAGAAAGCAAGCTTTGGATTTGTGAGAAGTACCTTTCTAGCAGTAACAGAGAACGTCTGTTCTTTACCAGTTATCTATGCAGTTTTTTTTCTAACACACAGTGGCTTTTTTTAGCTTAACACTGAATTTCCACAAGGGCATTTGGAGTGATGGATAAAAGTCTACTGTATTCTATGATGCACAGGGATCAGGCGCTTCAGTTGTTCTTTTATGGTAGAAAGGTGCACTGATAAATTTTCCTTGGTGGTTAGGTAAGGTCCATTTCCATTTGGTGATCTCCTTTTGACTGGCTGAAGGACTGTTACCAACCCTGCAAAGAGTCAGTTCTGCAAATATTTATTTCAAGATAGAATCTTCTTCCAGAGTACACTGTAAGTATGTTCTGCATAGTT
Organism: Gallinago undulata; assembly: GCA_026546715.1. Lineage (NCBI taxonomy): Eukaryota > Metazoa > Chordata > Aves > Charadriiformes > Scolopacidae > Gallinago > Gallinago undulata. The sequence continues at coordinate 43,661,021 of JAOTQQ010000023.1, forward strand.
CTAGGTTAGGTCTGACTGGTATAGTTTTCTTTCTGTGTTGAAGTAAATTCACACATGTTATCTGGAATGCACCTATTGTTATGCAAGAAGACCCTTTTAGAATTGTCCTCCTTACATGACTAACAATTGTAATACTGTGCTCAGAAAAAAAAATACCATGTGTGTCTGACAGCACCACTGTATACCGCATTCCTGGTGCATTTTGGAAAACTGCTAGATTTTTAAGTGCAGTTGTGTTAACTTGCAGCTATATATATAATATACTGAATCTTGCAAGTTACTATTTCCAGTGATGATCACAGTCTTCAGAAAATGTTTATAGGAGTATTCTATAGACAGTTTGATGTGGTTATTTAATCTGTGGTGGTTTTTCTTTTTTTGTTTTGGGCTTCCAAATGGCAAATACTATTTTCTTTGGTACAACAACAATACAGTTGCACAACTTCCTGAAAATATCTTCAAGACAGCTCATGAAAAGGCTGGCATACTGTGGGTCATCTGACTGACCAGGATTATACAACAGTTTGGAGAAATTAATATTTGGAGAAAATTGCTGTAGGACAGAATTAAACAAGAGAGGCAGTACCTTTGAGATAGTGTTTCAAGAACAAGATGGGTGTCCAGGGAGGGCACAGCAAGATATCAGCATAGGAGGGAGGCAACTGGTGGCATCCCTTATGCTCAGACCATTTACACGAGGTAACATATGGAAGAAGTCTATCATCTTTGAGTCATGATGTGTTCAGGATTGACAGAAATCAGCAGCTCCTCAGCGAGGCTCCTATGATCAAACAGGACAGACCTGCCAGGAGTCCTTTGCTATGAAGCAAACAAAACATCAAGGAGCCTTTGCAGAACAGGCTATAGAGGTTTTGTCACAAGATCTTTCAGAGAAGATACTTCACAGGAGAAGTGTCCTTCCAGGCAGAGCAGAACACAGTGATTTGAGGAAGCCCAAGAAAGGGAACAGCGAGTAAAACTGCCACTCTGCGCAGGAGAGGAGGAGGAAGAAGTAGCAAGGCACACAGCCTGACAGAAGGCCTATGCAGAGATGTGCAAAACATGTTTGAAAGCAAAGGCTTGACTCTGTAAGCAAGTATCTTCACTTTCTCTTAATTAAGATGGTATCTCTATTTTACAATTTGTTAATATTACTGCAAACAGTACCACAAGCTAGTCTTTTTAAGATACCCCAAAACCAAGAGAGAATATAACTTTTTTTTTTACTGTGTTTAAAATTAAAGCCTTTAAATTGTTTATATTTATCTTGTGTAGAATACAGTCTTTATGTCAGACCAATCTAGCTATTATTCCTCCTAACTTCAGAATTTACACCAATAGTGCAGGAAAAACATTCCCCAGAGAAACTAAGTTATAAGCACCTAACTGATCACAGTGGTTAGCAGCCACCACCTCTGCAATGGCTGACCTAACCTTCATTAGAAGTTCACTGACAATTTGAAAGAAGGAACTGTCACCAACTATCCACAGAAAAGAATAATGTTTGCCATAAAGCTACAAGGCTGCTTGGACCTTTTGTAAGTTTCCTACTGAACAAGAAAAACTGGGGAACAACAACAACAACAAAAACCTCAATATAGCCTATTTGATTTCTACAAAAGGCACACTGCACATGAGAAAACAATCAGTAAGTTACCCTTGTATATACCATACACATAGAAATTATGATTTTAAAAATCACAAGAATTGCCTTCAGAAGTTAAGTGTGGTTGTTGAGTTGCTTTTAGATGAGCAGAACCACATTAGAGTAACTAAATACAGTAACAAAAAAAAAACAACAAACAAAACAAAACAGTGGCCATGTACATGGACTTCAGAGATGAACACGAATTTTGGCCAGGAAGTTCCCAGCTATTGGGTGACAGCACACAAACAACAAGATTTACAAGACCAGGTTTCAAACCATGCTCCAAAGAGTAGGGTATTCTAGTGCCTGTAAACCCCTCTGCTCCCACTAGCCTTCTTCCCATTGTTCACACTACAGAATTAATTTGACTCACTGTCAAGGTTTGAATGGATGTATGAAAACTCATTTTTCAGAGAGATGCCACTTGCCTGACCTTTAATTTTTAAACAAAGGGAGGAAGCGTATATCCTTAATAGTGTATGGGTTGTCTGCTTGGAAGAGCCAAAGTTTCAAAATTGATGCATTTAAATATTACTACAAACTAAACACATATTATCTGCTTGATTTAATTTCCTAAAATAACTGAAGTTTTCAAAGATACTCCTACTCAAGTACTTAATATAAGAAATGTCAGCTTGTGCAAGTATAAATAACTGAAAGCATGACTTTCTAGTAGCAATCCTCACAGCTGATGTGTTCTACATTTCTATCTGCACCTTGTACAAAAAAAAAGCAAACAAAAAACCCCAAATTGCTCACTACCTCAATTATCCCCAATCAAAGGAATCATTAAAATAGTTTCTGAACTACATTAGAGAGAATATACCTAAAAAAAAAACAGGTAGTCTTAGGTATAACTTATTTTTAATTGCCTTTCTTTAAGAATTGCTTTTATAGGTATTTATTCCTTCTTAGAAACTGCAAAACATAAATCTACAGCAATCTAGTATTGCTCATTCAAGAACGACAAAACGCATCACCTGGTGTAACTCTGAAGTACAGAAAAGTCAGATTATTAATAAGGCAGTGCTTTTCTGATTTCATGGTAAATTCTAACTTACAGGAAAACAGCTATTACAAATTATGATTATGCCCAAAATTCTAAAATAAAACTTATGAAATAACTTTTCTTGCACATCTCTAGAGAAAACCTGTATGCAAAACAAACCTTATTTTGACTCAGTGCACAGTAAGTGGTATACAGGGAAAAGGCACACTTTGCTCTTGGATTAAAAATTTCAGAGTTCCTTGTGCTTACTTTACAATTCAATAGAACTATTGTTTCCTTCAAGTGTGGTTTGGATAAAGCACAACAGACAGTTTCTCACAAGGAGACACAAGGAGGCAGGAAGAAATAAAAGGGATCATTTAAAAAAGACATTTTTGTGGCCTCACACACACAGCAGGATTTAATAATTTCAACAACCGCCCTGTCCTCTTCCCTGGGAATTGAATTTAACCAAAACCACAGGTTTACCTGACCTGACTGCCCAGGATGAGCCAAAAAATCCTAAAATTACTTCCCTCCTTTGTTAAATCTCAGAGGTACTATGGAGTTTACAAACTCCTAATTTCACTATGCGAAAGTGTGGCCACTGAATTCATAGACTGAATTCCCATCGTGGTATTTAGCCATCTTTTTACCACTTTTAATAACAAAATTTAACATACGTGTCCTGTTTAAAATATATTCACAGTTCTACCCAGCTCTAGAAGTAACTGAAGATGAAACATGGGATATAATACACTGATCCTCTAGGGATATATATATTTTTTTTTTACAGCATGATATTTGGTACATTTATTTTCATTCCTAAGAGCCTCCAAAGGGACAGAACCTCCTTCTGCGAAGAGAGCATAGCAAGAGGTGCTGTGTGCCAGCGTACCAGAGCTGCTGGCCAGAACACACCACTTCTTCCCAAGCCAGCAGATGGTGAAGATGTCCCGTGTAAAACAAGATGCAACTGTCTCTTTTGGTGCCAGTCACAACTGGAGCAATTCACCTTTACCTCTGTACCTCCACCTCCTCAGCTGACGCCATCTCCCCAACCCACCAAGATGGGTGATCCTAGTCTTGCTCAACAGCCTCACAAATCATCATCCTCTGCTCCTCAGGCCCCCACTATCATCCTTACATCTGCTTCACCTTCTGTGACCGTGAATTTCAATGCTTAACTGCACTGAGCATGACCTGTGCCACGTGGAATCACACAAAAGGGGTATTTCACTTCACAGTGGTAATGCTATATACCTCTGTTACCAACTACTGGTTATATAAAATGCAAAAGATCCGGAAGACCTGAACTTTCTTGCAAAACAAAATTGCACCTGTAAAGCCTCTGAAGAGGTCCCACAGCATTTGCTTAGCATTTGTATGGACTTGAAGAGGAAATTAAATGTTTTACCCTAGGTTCATTGTTTCATGCAGTGAAACCATTAACTTTTTCTTTGCATGCAGGAAAAACAGAGACACTGAGCCTTTAGGGACTAGTTTCTCAGTACAAAGATGCAACAGGAACAAAACACAACATATTTTACCATGTTTTAGATACAATAGGCAGATGTGATTTCCCTACAACCCATCTACAAGGCATTTTACCCACATTTGTTATTCCTGCACTCTATAATGACCCAAGGTATTTTCCTTTTTAGCTTTTCCATCATCCCACTTAACTACAACTTAATGAAAATTTTCTCTTAAGTAGGGTGTCAATAAAGAAGAAAAAATTCACATAAAATTACTCCTCTCCCAGAACCAAGTCCAACAGAACACTGAAAAACAGTTATTACATTTGCATATTTTTTCCATCCTTATGATTTCATATTAAGTTGTTGCGTTTTATTTATTTATTTTTTACTTTAATTCAGGCCATTTCGTTATCTCAAAAGACAAAACTACATGTAGCTGAATTTTAGTAACTGTGATAGTCAATTTACTTAGATAAAACCATAAGCAGACTGCACAGATTAAAGACACTTAGCCATATTTCAAAGCACAATTACAAGCAAGCATACTGTAACCTGCCTGTGATAAACAAGCTGACAGCAAGTGCCCAGTAACAGGAATTAAATTAAATTCTCAATTAGTTTGGAACCTCGGGCTCCTAAAAACCATCCTTAAAATAACCGATTTGTTTCAATTTCAATGGGAAAATCAAAGAACTTCACTGTAAAATCAACATTTAATTTATCTGATCAGACACTCACTTATTCACCAAAATCTGAATAGACCAAACATTAGTTACAGGCCAAGGGCTTTTTATTTTTTCTTCCATACACCAATGAAGAAAAAGAATGGTGAGCAAGATTGAAGCCTTACTGAACATTATAGCTTTTTCCCTCTCCATCCAGCCCTGTCCCATCAATTTTCCCCTGCTTTTGTTTTCCACAACCGCGATGATTGTATTAGCTGCATAAAACAGGTGTCCACAGCATAGAAATACTTCCAATTTCTTACAAACATTCATTAGGATCCAAATTATTTTGCCTATATAATGCCAACGTGATGAAACACTGTAACTATCCATTACCAATAAAATCTCATACAAAGTATTTAATGTTTCTCAAACCTACTTCTTTATGTAAGCCCACTTACCTCACCTCTTTTCTCTTGAACAGTTACCATCCCGTGGGAACTACCCAAGTTTTTGCAAAGGCCTACAGGCCTCACACTGCCATGATAGTTTGCATGCTGCCCGCCAATTAAAAAAAAAAAACAACAAAAAACCCAAACCACATTGTAATTTGATATTGTTTTCTTACTAACAGCTATTATTCTATTATCCCCACGAGAAGCAATGTCAAGAAAAGCTTGTTTCTACTCTTTGTAGATAATATTACTTTGTTAAGGGTGCAATTTATACAACCATGGTATCTGACTTTACCCTATAGATGCTTAAAGTAAATAAATAAACCGTTCCCAAAACAACTTACAAAAGTTCTAGGCAAGACATTCTTGGGAGACAGAACTCCAATGTATCTACTACCATGGGAATCCCATTTCTGCTTCACTCCGTATTGTCTCAGGCACGAGTTTATTGCAGGCTGCTTGTGAAGCCGGCACTGAACGTGCAGAGAGGCGTTAACCAACGCTACTAGCAGAACGGAGAGTTCTGAAACTTCCAAAACTTTTGACTTCCCTTCCAAACGACAGAGATTCAGAGATGGCAAGGGGGGCGGGCGGGAGGGTGAGAATGTATGTTTTTAGCTTTTTACACCTATCAAACGCTCGCTTAGAGGTGTCACGTTGTGCTCTGATGGTACCAGAGGCGCGGGTTGAGCAGAGAAACACGGCCTTCTCCTCGCCCCCATGGCTCCGGGCTGTGCCCCCCGGGCTGCACCCCCGCACCGGGGGCCTGCGGTGGGGCAGGATCCCCACCCCAGCCGCGCACCGGGCCCGCCGCGCCGCTCAGTCCCGGGAGACCCTCCGGTCCCTCCCCGCTCCTACCAAGTCCCAGGGCGGCCCCCCGGCGCGGCAGCCCCCGGGCCGCGGCCGGTACCTGTCAGTCTCCAGCGCTCGGGGTGCGCCAGGGCCAGCAGCCTCCGAGCCTCGAAGCGCGGCGGGGCACCGCCAGCCCCCCGCGGAGGCGGCGGCGACGGCTCCGCGCCCGCGGCGGCGCTCAGGGGGCGCGGGGCGCTGCCCGCCGCGGGCGGGAGAAGGAGGAGGCGGCGGCCACACGGCGCGCCCGGCGGCGGCAGCAGCGGCGGCGGCAGTAAGGGGGGCGTCCCGCACCTGCCGGCCAGGCGCGGCGAGGTGCGGAGGCCGGCGGCCCGAGCCCAGGGGGGCGGCGCCGCCCGCCGCAGCAGCGGCAGCAGCCAGGGCAGGCGCGGCGCGTAGCCCGCCATGCGGCCGGCGCGGCGGAGCCCAGGCGGCGGCGCTGGTTGTGCTGCTGCAGCCGATCCCCGCCGCGCGGGTCTGCGGCAGGAGGAGGCGCCTCCGAGCCGCCGCCGCCGCCCATGGGCCGGCAACCGGGGACCCGCGGCGGCCGGGGCCCAAACCGGCCTGCGGAGCGCTGATAAGGCTGCGGTTGTCGGCCTCCTTGCCGCTCACCGGGCCGCGCCTCGGCCCCCGGCCAGCGCCCTCTGCCGCCGCCCGGCCGGGGGAAGGAATGGGGCCGGGGCCCGCCGAAATGGCGCCCGAGCCTGCCCTGCCTGGTGGCGGCAAAATCCCACCGGAGAGGGTGACAGGGTTGGGGGCTGAGGCGCCCGAGCCCGGGAGAAGGAAGGGGGGACTCTGTCCTGCTTGCCCGGACCTGACCTCGCAGGGGAGTTTGGCCCCTTCCCCTGTTCCTCCCTCCCAGGTCGGTGTGGGTCACCCCCGGGGAGGCCATCTTGGGCTGGCCATTGGGCCTTGGTGGCTTCTTGTCCATGGGTTTGGTCTTGGTCTGGACATGAGGAAGCCTCCAGCTAGAGGAGCCCTTCAGAGGCACGACCCGACCCCACAGTCAGGCTGGCGGCTGCGGGATCCATACCAACATTCAGTACCCACCCCTCCTCAGACCAGAGGCTGCAGGATCCCTATGAACGGCCCTCCATGGCTACTATTTTCCTCACGTTACTGCTCATTAATAAAGCCATTTTCCAAAGAATCTGATGGCCCTGGTGTAAAAAAAAAAGAGCTGAGTCCGCCAGGGGATGCCACTGAGGCTGTGAAGTGCTGGAAGCCAGAGCAGGGAATTGACCCTGGCACCCCGTTTTCCCTGCTGGACAGCCTGGTACAGGGATACCTATGTGTAAGGCATATCTTTATATATTCTATATAAGGATACCTACACTCGACTTTTAAATTTTGAGTCAAGCTTCTTTGTGAATTGGTTAATGTCAGCTCGTGAGATTTGGGTTGCAAGAGCACTGTTCGAACAACCGTGCTTTAAAGTCTGCAAAAGGGTAAAATTGTATCAAAAGATCAGGCGAAAACATGAATACAGTCTTTTGCTACCACAAATGATATCTACAGTCAAATTCCTGGTATTTAGGGAAATTGAGGGGTTAGCACACCCAGAGAGCATGGTGAGGGATGGAGCCTCATCCTGGGAAAATCACCCTTGCCGGAGCTGTTTCCCTTGGTATTTGCCTAAATTAGCATAAACCTTTCTCGCAGCCCTCCGGTGATGGCTGAAACATGGGGAGACCCACACTGCGAGGGCAGTGGCACGGCCACCTCACACAAGATGTTTGGTTTTCCGTATCTGCCCTCCCTGTCCTTTATAATGCTTGTCCTTTGAGGTTGTGAGGAGTAACTGTATTTCAGTGAAATCCTGGGATTGTTTCCCAGGGCGCGAGGTGCCTCCCAGAGCCAAAGCCAACAAAGCCCTGGGGCAGCAGAATGCCGTCATCGGCTGTCAGTGCTGCCACCAGCACCACGACACAGGGGGATGGCTGTCAGGCCTGTGCCTGTCTCCTGGATTAAGTTTTCTTTTAGTAATTTTACTTTTTGGTAAGGGCTTTTCTGTTGCTTGGTAAAACTGCATTTTTAGTAGATTTCAAGCATCTGAATTGGTGAAAATATTTCCTTCATAGCCAGCTATGGTAAGCAGGTTTCAAGGTTTCAGTGTTTTCAAGCTCAACAGGTGCAGGGATGAGGAGAAGCGAGGCCTGGGCATTTGACCCAAGCTGGACAACAGGATTATTTTGTACCATGAACATCACATTCAGTATAAATTTGAAAGTTTGCTGAGGAGTATCTCTCTTTGGTGATGGCTGTGATCCTGAGAACTTCTTGCCCTGGTGCCAGACCCCTGAGGCCTTCCCTTCCTCCTGAAGCTGTAGCGCTCACAGTGTCTGACGGCTGCTGTTGGGAGTGCACAGCTGCCTGCTGATAGAACGGGCTAAGTATAATCCTCGTATATTTTGTATTGTATCATCGGGATCAATATTGGTCCTTTGGTATTATTAATGTTTATTATTTAGTAGTAGTCTATTACATCTGTTGTATATTTCAGCCCTCGGGTTTCCTTGTTTTTTTCCAGATTCCCCTTCCCGGGTGGGGAGGGCTCCATCAGGTGAGATAATAATTGCCTAAATGACAATAAATTGTTGCAGGCCTCAACAGTGGGCCTCTAGGCCGCCCTCACAGACCCCGTGCGCGCCCAAGGCTTCTGGCAGTGGTGCCCCTATGGCAGCTCACCCCTGACGGCTCTAGGGTCGTGGCTTCACCGGCTCCCAGCGAGTAAGGCCCCGCTGCTCGTTACGGCTTCGCCCGCCGTTCCCGTGAGGGACGGGGCCTTCTTCCTCTCAGCGCCCGGCGGCCCGCCAGGGGTCAGGGCGCCGCCCGCCCGAACGTGAAGGCGGTTTTTCGCGCCGCTTCCCTCAGGGCAGGACCGCCTCGGGGACGTTTCTGGCGCTGGCGGCTCCCCCGAGCTGCCCTCGAAAGGGAGGCGCGACCAATCGATCCCTCGGGCGGGGAGCGCCGCGGGCGGGACGGGGCGGAGTTGCGCTGGGCCGGGCTTGGCCGAGCGGGCCGCCCGCCCTGTGCCGGCCCGGCGCGGCCTTAGGGGCAGAGGCCTCGGCCGCGGCCTGGCCTTGTGCGGAGCCGCCCTGTCCACCACCCCGTGAGAGGAATGTAGACCTGAACAGCGCCCCCCCCGCCCCCCCCTCCGGTTTTAGGGCGGTTTCAGTGTTTCTGGTTAATTCGCTCGCCGTTTGAAAAGGCAGCGCAGCGCCTTGCTGCCACCCCCGGGCGCGGAGAGGGCCTGGTCAGCGACCTTGGGCGGCTTTGGCCCGGCCAAACCCGCGTGTCCAGAACAAAGGGCTTTTTTTGAGCAAAACTACGTGAGGAAGTCTGTAAAAGGGGGAAAGGTCCAATAAATTATGATTTTTTTTTTTAATAGGAGAGACGGTCGAGCATGTTGCAGCCTGTGAGGAGCCACGCACCACTACAGGCTGTCCCCCATGGTGATTCCCAGGGGTCAGCAGCATTCCCCATGACTGCGGGGACACACCACGGCCCCAAAACCAGCCCTAGGCTGGCCACCCCGTGTCTCTAGGGGCTGGGGATTAACTGGTGGTGTGGGATACAGTATGGAGAGCAAACCTGGCCTGGGTGCAACACCAAGGGCTGGGGTTCTTGCCGAGCCTGCCAGAGCCCAGGCCCCCCTTTCCCTGCTGGAAGGCAAGGAGGTGAAACCTAGTGAATGTAGGGGAGGGTACAGGTGAAAGGAGGCAAGGTGCAAGCACCAAGAGAAGGGCACACTCAGGAAAGTTAGCAGAGGTGTGGGTTTCTGTCTTCTATGAGAGTTTGAGCTGCTTCAGGCTGTCCTGCCCAAGCTGTGCTGTCCCCAGGTTATCTGATTGGGTCTGTAACAGCTGATGGGGTTGCAAGTGCTAAATTTATATTCAGTTATTGCTTGATACTGAAATAGTTTTGCAGGCTTTTCTCCATCTGCAAGGAGAAACAACCAGGCGCTGCAGGACAAAAGCCTTTGCATTGAGTGAAGCAAGCAGTACAAAAGCAACAGAGTGCATTGAAATCCCACAATGCACGTTCTTTGGCAGTGCCGTTTGAAGGCAACTGAAACATCTCCATCACAAAATTAAATCTGACTGAAGCATGCAGTTCCCACTGCCAGGTGCACAGAGGACCTGAGCCAGAGGAGCCCACACAGCTGGAGCAGCGAGGTGTGCAGGGTGGGGCTCTGGCATCCCCGCATGTAGATGACACTCAGATGCGTGAGGTGATAAAATTTTTGTAGGTAAGGACTGTGTGCTCGCAATAAAACAATCCATGCAGCCACAAACAGTGCTTCTGTTTGTGCAGGTGCTCTGCACTGGTGTGTTGCCTTCACTGGCCACAGCATGAAGACTCTTGGAGAACACAAGATGGTTTTGCTTGAGAGACTTTGGAGAAGTAATAAATAATTATGGATAATTTAAAAAAAAAAAAGAGAAGGCCAAGCACCCTCTGCCTTTGCTCTGGTGAGGAGATCTGACTGGCAAAGGTGATTAGAAGTTTAGGTCCAGCAGAGCTTTAAGTTCCAGTTTGTTTTAGGCTTTGCTTCTGGGAAAAAAATTGTGTTAAAAAACACAAACAAACCCCAAACTCACAGATGGTTATAAAGTCATCCTAAGTGGTCATGAAATATTTGCACTAGTGGAGCGGAACTGCCAGGAGGGAATAGAGTGCCAAAATTCTGACTATTCTTTTCCAGTTTGTTTACCACATGCAGATTGCTCTGCTATTGCCTTAAGCAAAAAGGGCAAAAGCAACAGCAGTCCAGCACATAAGTCTCAAGCTAAGCTGCTCACCAACACAAAAAAAAATGAGAAAAAGCTGTGCAAACATGCCTTGTTTCAACTCCAGCAATGGGCTGAAGTTGTGATGTGTTAACCTAAAATACTACGAAGTCGTGTGTGTGCTCACAACTCCAGACCTCGGGATGTCTGAGCTAATAGCTTGGGCTTGGCTGCTTTCTGGTGTTGAACTACATGCAACTCCAGAAGGATCTGTGCTAGTTCTAAAGGGCAAATTGTCATAACACAAATTTTACTGTGCTTTTCTGGATGCCAGACAAATGGCTGTCCTCCAGATGTGGTCGGCGCTAGTTTGCCGGGGATTGTCTTACAGCGTGACCCCAGTTTATCACTGCAGCAAGCACATGGCAGCTTCTGCCCTTATTTGCACTGTCCTTTCCCTCTGCATGAACTAGGAAGCATCACCAGCTGTTGCAAAGGCAGGTCCAGGGCTGGCCTAAGGCAGACATCAGAGTGGACAGGTACTATCACTACTGTCCAGAGATGAAGAAGCTGCTTCTGGCAAGAGTGGTTTGTTACCTAAGTGGTCTTGTTCCCCTTGGTGTCTACCCACCTCTCCTCTATCTATTGCTTTCAGGAACTTCCCAAGACCCATGTGCAACCCTGCCTTTGGATGCTTCAGTGGGAGCATTACTGTGCCACTGAACGGGACCATCGCACTGACTGCTTCTGTATAGATAGCCTGCTTACCAAAGAGTAAAAGAGAGAGTCGAGTCTGATCTAGCACCTTCCAAATTAGGGGCAGGGGGTTCAGCATATCCCCCAAAGGTTTTTCAAGATCAAAGGCTTCTTTCAGATGGAAACAGGTAGTTCAGTGTGTTACAGCCTACCTCTGTTAACCAATTTTAAGCCACTGCGAGGGGTGGGGGAAGGGAGCAAACACAAAAAGTCCGAAACAAAACACCAAACCCAAATGTGCTTGATTAAGGAAATATTTACAAGCAATTTATGAGCAAGGAAGGCAGCTTGACTATTTCAACAAGCTGTCTGACCAGCCCTGCTGTCCTGCCAAAGCTGCTGGAGTTGGTGCTGCATGATGTGTAGCAGTGTGAACAGAAGCATCGCTACTGGCTAAGTGGAAGAAGTGGTAGCAAAGAAGTACCATCATGGTTGTAGTTCCCCGACATGTGCAGCTTCTGCACTAACTCCCACGCTGTTCTTCAGAGCCGGGGTAGCGATACCGCTACACCCTCTCCCTGTGATGGTGGGGTAGGGGTATTCAGAGAGTTTCTTCCTCCTGTTCTCAGGCGGTGTCAGTGGAGCACTGTCCATGTGCTGATATGCTCGTACAGCACCAAACACCATCAAGTCCTGTTCTTGGCTGATCCCCTGGCTGTATATGCCAAAGTATTTTTGTTATCAATCTTGTCATAAACAGAAGATCATGATTTCACTGAATATCACAAACTTATGCAAAGAGCAGACAATTTTATCCTAAATGGAACTGCAAAGATTTGGACTGGGTAGGAAAGCAGGGCTACTGATAAAGTAAGTGTAGCTCTGAAGTCTTCTTCCTTGTCTAACCCTCAGCTTAATGCAGCCAATCCCTTCTCCTGTTTGAAAAGAGGATGTGTGTTTTAGTTACAGAGTAACACCTATGATATCAAGTTATAGAAATAGCTTCCACAGCTGCCTTGTTCAAGGAACTTCACCGTCCCAGGAGAACATTTCTGCAGGATGACAGACATGATGGATGATGCCTCGACTTAAACTGGGCACTGAGAGAGAATATATCACCTTCTCTGCTCAGTGCTGTTGTATAGCAGTGTCCAGGAAACAGAAAGGCAGACACATTTAAAATTGTTAATGAAAAGATTATGAGTCCAGAGACAAAGTTTAGCAGTATTTTGTACTTGAAATACACTGAGCATGGTGAGCATTGTTGAGCTATTTCAGTCTGCTTGGGCTCCTATCCAATACTTTTAAAAAAATCCCATAGCTAACGTGCAGCGTGACAGGATGGTCTTTGGCAAGGGACATCCAGGCAGTTAATTTAACTGTCACATTGGTGCCTTGTAATGGTACAGTTTTAGAGCCTGTCTCACCGTGAGCAACTAGACACCACTCAGAAGGAAGGCCATCTCAGGACTTTGTTGACGAACCCACTGAGCCTGGAGGACAGTTGAAACAAGGTTAGTGAAATGGCCTGAAGTCTTTTTTATTTTTCTTGGCAGACTTAAAGCATCTGTTAATGGAAACATCATTTCTGTAAAATATTTTTAGACTTAAGACACTTGTAAGAGACAGCTTTCTCACAAAGGAATGAGAATGGGGAGGAACAGGATGAACTTCACTGTTGGGGAAGTTGAGACGTTTAGACTGAGCAGCACGGCAGCACGCTGCGCAGGAGATGATGGTGTTAAAAGCAGGAAGGGCAACTTGAACGTAGACCTCTGAATGGGTGTAGCAGTTTATTACAGCAAATACCCTTTCCTTTCAAAAGTATTCAATAACTAAGCATGGGCTTGTACTTCAGCTTTGCCTCTATTTACTGTGGCCTGAACTACATGACACCTTTTGAAAGGGTATTTTGCTGTTCAATGCCTTTATCAAGAGGTTAGGGAACCGAATGAAATTATCTGATAAAGGATGTCAAAAAACGGAAATACTCCCTCCCCCCACCAAATCAAAGTGTGTAACTTCTGGCTGCAGCAAACTGTGGAAACTACAAGTATATAGCTCATTAATAAAAGAGACAAAATTAATGGAAACTAAATTCATCAGCAGTTATTGCAGATACATAGCCTGCAGCTCTGGAAGCCTACTGAAAAAAAAACCAACAAACTAGCAAAAACCAAACCCCAAACCAACAAACAGTAACTGCAAGAAGACAGGAGTGTGTAAACCATGGAAGGATCACTGTCTATATGCCCTCTTTCTCTGAGCATCCCCCCATAGCCACTGCCTGAACCACGCAGCGCCTGGTGCTCTGCACATCGTCCGGGAGGCGCGTGAAGCGAGCAGAGCTTTGCAGGGGAAGCAGTACCCAGTTACATGACCGAGAACTGCCTCACACACAGACTCACAAGCAGCAACAGTCCCTGCTGTGACACTAATATTTGAGTGCTTAACAACGTCAACTTAAATGCTTTTGTGTTTTTTATGATAAATATTTAAATTAGAAAAAGGAAAAGTCTGCATTTGCACAGACCTATTTCTGAAATAGACAGCTAATAGAGATGACGGTCCAAATTTTGGTAGACTTAATGGTATTCCTTCCTCCCACTCATACTATGCTCCTAGTTCCGTCTTGAAATTCAGCCTGTCAATCAATTGCAGACATTTCTTACAGTCTAGATTGTTTACTGGCTTCCTGCCTTCAAGCGTTTACATTCTGTGAGCACCAAAAACTGTCCACGCAACACACAAAAGTTTGTAGGTCTGAAGTGCATCATCAGATACACTATTTTTCCAACACCCCAGAAATCACTTTTACATCTTCTAGCCTATGTATGTATAATAGGATTTGCTTCCTATTTATCTTCACTCATCACTTCTGTGTGCAAAATACTTCAGGATAACCCATCAAAGCCCAATTCCACTGTAGAAATAATATGTTCGAGAGAAACTTTGTTCTCTGCCTATGTCGCCTGTATTTCTGCCCCACCTTTTGGTTGCTGTTCAGGACCAAAAGTCCAGATGCTCTAAATCCAAACTCTGCTCAGGACATATGGCAACAAACAGCAAGATGAGCTCCAGTGAACAGTGGGGAGCAGTTTCAGCTCAATAGATCTGAAGGAAAAGGTGTCTCTAGAGACCTGTGTGGGACAAAGCATCATCAATACAACTATCTTCCATGCTGGTTGTTTTTCTTTTTTTTTTCCCCCAAAATGCCTGATCCTGGTCTGAGATTGTTGAGCTGCTTCATACTTTTGATATCCAGCTGTCAAGAAGATTAGCGGTTTCAACTCCAAGTATACAGGGGTTTCTGGTACTCACAGAGCTGAGCCACACACCATTACTAATTTCAGAAAGGTCAAACACTTTTCTGATACAAGGTTTTGGTTACTTACCAATCTAAGCAGGAAAAAAAAAAAGGCAATTGTGAGCTGTCATCCAAACTCTTAGATTGTTTGGATGTTCTCAAGAGAACTCTCTCACGAAAGTCCAGAAAGTCTGAGGGAAGCTGAAGGGAACTATCACATAATATCGACAGCCTGTCTAAAAGACATTAGGATGGTGCCTTTGCTCAAGAGGCATTACGGAACATCAAACCACAGGATAAATGTCATGCAATGCTACAGAATAAGACCTTTTGGTGCAGTGTCAACCTCAAGGGGTACCTAGGTGCTCCAGGTGCATTTCAGCTGACCTACAAAGCTGTGTCAGTCCCCTACTCCATGACCTGCTAAGTCAGTTCTGTGAAAAGCAAGCAGGGGGACATCAAAACAGCACACACCAAGTGAGCGAGACCACCAGATTGAGCCTCCAAACGCCAAGTGGGCTCTGGCCCAAGCAGTGTAGGAGAAGCATGCTCCTGCCCTCTCCTTTTCATGCAAGTCAGAGCAAGTTTCCCAGAAAGGGGCCAAACCATTTTTATTTTTTTTTAAACTAAATGCTTTTAATAGAAAACAAAATACAAAATAACTCTTTCCAGAAAGCAGAAATATTTAATCTCTCCAAATGACAAACTAGAACGTGCTTTTTCCATAGATCCGTGTTGTAAATGCTGATGATTTATCTCACAAAGTGTTCATTAAACTGATATTGCAACATTTTGAGAAAAATCCAACACTGGCTGAGCTGCCTCCATGTACGCACAATAATTTAGTAATACTATTTTTTTTCCATGTCACTTTGTGTGTCTCTCTTTCCCTGTTCCCCTCTCCCTAGACTGCCAACTTCCATTTACGGAAATATTTCTGTGAGGTGCAGTGGTGGATTGACATGCCCTGTTCCCATTAGGAGTCCAAACTTAGCTGTTTCAGTTCTATCGTGCCCTCCCTCCAGACCAGGCAAGTTGTTTACTACCCTTAAAGCCACCACTCTACCCCCACTGTCCTCCCATCCTCAAAACACAGTGCAACCAGACTCAGAAAGATTCCTAATTAATGGAACATAAATACAAGTATCACAGATAGTACCAGGAAGCAAACCCAAAGACAATGCAGAGATGGGCCCCAACTGAGGTCAGATTTCCATCCCCTTACTAAAAAGAAAGATGGTATTTTCTACTTAACCAGTCCAAAATATTCCACAAGTGCTCAGAGAGCTGTAATATTTAGGACCACTATCAATGTAGAAAACATGTGTTGTTCTTTTAATATAAGGGTTTTAAAATGCTGGTCCTCTGCAATACCAGGAAAACAAAAGCAAAACAAAACAAAAAACACTGGGCCAGTAGTTCTCCACACACTCAAGCCTCAGTCAACAGTAGGTAAGATCAATCAATCAAACCCATCGATCAATGCAGGATATTTAAGTGCAGGTCAGCAGCTTATCTGGTTGGCAGTTTCATTTGTTTGGACCAGGCTTTTGGTTTCCCCAAGCTACTGAATTTCCTCCCCTTTTCCCCATCCTTACAAGTATAAGATTAGAATGTACATGTATTTTCATCACTCCTCCTTATTCCGTTCAACAGCACAGGGCTTTTTGTGGGCAAGACATTTTAAAGCATTTCCATCACTCTGAACATGCCTTTCAAGGGGGCAGAGGAAGAAAAGTGTTTCACAGTCAGTAATCTCAGCTTGCAATGGACTCTGGCATTCAATACACCCACCCACTTCCCTAAGAAAAAAATAATAATTAATGTTCCTGGTTTTCTTGTGCAATTCCAGTCACTAGAAGAAGATTACAGGCCATAAACTGTACGCTCAGTACATTATTCATTTGTCCGGTATATACACCAACCAGTTCACTGGAAGACCCATCTGCAGGGGCGTTGCAGTAAGTGTTCCGAATGTCCCAGACCCGGACTGAATTGTCCATCGACGCCGAAGCAATTAAACTACTGTCAGGGCTAAAAGTAAGGCTGGTTATGTTGTCCGTGTGCCCCCTCAGTTCTTTGTAAAGAGTTCCTGA
This sequence comes from Gallinago undulata, assembly GCA_026546715.1. Classification (NCBI taxonomy): domain Eukaryota; kingdom Metazoa; phylum Chordata; class Aves; order Charadriiformes; family Scolopacidae; genus Gallinago; species Gallinago undulata. Next base: position 43,677,939 of record JAOTQQ010000023.1, read on the forward strand.
GGCCAAGTCCCACAGCTTTAGCCGCTGGTCTTCACCTGCTGACGCCAGGTACTTACCGTTGGGAGAAAAGGCAAGTGCTAGCACGGGGCCACGATGCCCAGTGAAAAGACGCACCGAGTTGCCTTGCTGAGTGCTCCACAGGCGCACAGTTTTGTCCGTGGAGCCCGTCGCCAAGTAGTTGGAATTGGGATGGAACTTAACACAGTCTACGTCCGCCAAATGGCCCGCGTATATTCGCAGCGGGTACGTCCGATCAAATGACCAGAGCCTTGCAGTGCGATCGTGGGAACCACTGGCAAAGTACAGGCTGCAGGGGCTAATATCCAAATCCCAGACAGGATAGGCATGTCCTTGGTACAACACAGTGTTTGTAAAACTTCCGAGGTCCCAGTATCTGATGGACATGTCCTCGGAACAAGATAAGAGACCCGAACTGTCTGAAAGGAACCTCGTGCTATACACAGGTCCACAGTGTCCTCTCAGGATCTTCATTTCTGTGCCTGCGCTGTCATCCTCTTCCTCCTGGTTGAGGGAGGAGAAAAAGACACAAGAAAGGAAAGCATGTTTATCTGTTTGACAAATACAGGAACTACCATGAGGAAAACAGCGGGGTGTTAATGCCAAATAAGTTATTTTAGATGTGGCACATTTTGTGCAACTCTGAGATGTAAACATTGTTAGTGCATTTGTTACATCTAAGTTAATGCTTGAAGAGATGGGGAGATAAGACTTTATATAAAGGTTCTATCTTCATTTTGGGTAGCCTCATGCTCACTCCAGAAGGCACCTTAACCTGGGACTGTACACAAATAGGGAAATTAAAATAATTACATTATGACATTTTTCCACTTGCTAAAACATATGCTTATCCCCTATCCACTCTCTACTAAACTTTTGGCTGAGATGTTGAAACAGATTCTTGGCATCTGCTCTTTTGGTGTGGTCATTATTGGAAGGGAATCCCACAGTAGAGAAAAAGAAACACAGATGTCCTAAACAAAAGGCAGGAGATGGAGAGACAAAGCATATTTGGCACGCTGTCTGCTGGACATTCCTTCTTAGTCCCACATGTGAACAGAAACCCAGTAAGGCCATAATATCTATATCCATGTAAGCTCCATCCAGATGCTTTCACATCCTCACCCTTCAAGAACAGCAAATGTACGCAGCTTATTTAGGTCAAAGGATCTATTTTGAGGTAGGGGAAGATGAATAATCACAAAAAGGATGGCACTGGTAACCTTTTCATCCTGTAATTCTCCAATTCAAATACCAGGGCATAGTCAACAAATAAAGGCTTTCATATTTAAAGACTGTTCAGTGAGCTGTGCTAAAGGAATCTCCCAGTGGAGGACAAGAGTCTCTGAAATACTCTCAAGTAGCATCTCTTCACAATCAAAAGCTACAGACTGCACAATTTTCAACAAATCTTAAGGGAGTGTCCTTGCACAACAAGCTGGGGTCTCACTGACAGAGTGCGAGATAACCATGGCTTGGGGTGCACCTGTGTGAGACCTTCAGCTTGAGACTACCCCTTCCTCAGGGCTGCCAGGCAGGCACTTTTCTTCAGTACTGAATCAGTAACACTCATCCATGGACAATATCTGCACATCAAATTCAACACAAGACACTTTTGTTTGTGAGCAGGCCCTTTAACTTTTATCATCACAAACTGGCCTGTTTCCTGCTAAAGGAACACTTCCTGCTCCGAGAGGAAAGCAATTCCCCTGGGCTGCCAGACTGCTGACGACCAGCAGAAGTCAGTGCATCGTGACCAGCAGAAGTTGGTGCATGCAGCTGTCTCGGCTGACATGACATCTCCCATCCCTCCGACCTCAGGATGCACAGACAGTTTTGCTTCAGACTTAGCAACAGTCCTCTTGGAGCAGAAAGCCCTTCTCCCGTGCTCATGTCAGAGGTGAGTGAACCCTGGCTTAGGCAGCTTGCCATCTTGCTCCCATCTCAGTTGTGTATTTCGTGGTAGGCAGCAAGCTGTGTTTAGCAATGCTAATTCTCTTCAGAGTAGTCAGTGCCCATGGGAGTTTTATGATGTGGCTGGCAGCCAACTTCATCTTTACTATGAAGGTGAGGCAGAGAGAAACTGCAGGCTCTAGCATGCAAAGCCCCATTCTTATTCATATTGCTTTTTCTGCCTCAGATAGAGCATTGCTTGCTGGAATCCACAGCATCTCTAGGCTATGTTACCACATTAAAGGAGAGAGGCTGATACCTGCAGCATTTTATACTATTTAATTATGACCATAAGATTCCCAACAAGTTACCAGTGGAAGCCCATTCAAGTTACATATATTGTACTGGACTTTCGTAAATTCTGTAAGTGCAGGTACTTCATTTTACGCCTTCAAATTCATACAGGGCTTCTTGGGCTGTCTGCAAGCACATATTCTTTCTCTCTTACAAGGACCTACTCTTCTTTTCTTGTATTACAGTAGCAGCTTACTTGACAATGCCTTCTGCAGCACTCTAAACCACACTCTTGTACGGTCAACAGGTAGCAAATCTATCTTTGACTTCTGTTTGACACCCGCTTCGCATAACAACTGCACACTGCTGTTCCAGCTCACCAAAGACAGCATACTTACAGTGCTTCAGAGTCACTAGATTTTTCCATTTGCTCCCTATCCAAGTTAGGCTGCTGACCAGATTAACAAAGCAGCTGGAAGTTCAGCCACTAAATTACTACCTTGCAGAACGAAGCCTCATTTGTCAGATCAAACACACTCTTCCTTGCATCCCACAGCTACTACCATGTAGGTTAGCCTTTACAGCAGTTATAGAAAGGTTATAACCTGTCTTATAAATCAGGAGGGGGGAAGGGAATCTCTCAATATTTTTTTAGGATTCCTATTTCACACACTGAATATGTTTCCTGGATATAACATACCACTGAGCACTACCCAGATATCCATTAGCTCCTTCTGAAGTGGTTGCTGCAACCACTGCACAATTTCTATTTCCTTGGAATGGACAAGAAATTAAGTCATATTTTAATCAATAAACTACACACATACACACAAAAAGCTACCTTTTATTATTTGTACTATCCATTTTAAAAAGAAGAACTATTGAAACAGATTTTAAGTAATAGGACAGAACTGGAAAACCTACCAACACTACTAAAATGAGCCAAAAAAAAAATTACACTTCAACAGTGGACAGAAAATCTTCCTGAGCAAGTACAAAACTCCCCAAATTTATATTATTAAGAAACTAAAAAGAACAAAAATGTTATCATGTTTGTTACACAAGACACCTTCCAAATGATACACCTGTAGACAGACTGCCCAACTCCTCAGCTGTTACTTAAATCAGTAATGGATTTTGCATGACAGTCATCTGGACCCAGAAAAATTTACTGCTGATGCATTTAACCTTGTGAGCAGCAAACATTATCTAGCTGCCTAAAATTATTTTGATCTTCCACCCAGCATAAACCTCAAGGGAATAAGTGAGCCTCAAAAAGCAACAATGATACCTTTAAAAATATAATCACACACCCCCCCCTTTATTTTTTCTAAATAGCAACAGATTTCCCTGGGTGTTCTCACCTGCAGTGCTCTTAAGATGTCAAAAAGGAAGATCTCTTACCTGCCTACAGCAGGGATCTAGCAGGGGAACGTGAGGGAGTAGACACCATGGCTCTCTTTGCAGGACATTTCTTCAGAATTCCCTCCCATCTGCCATCCACCAAGGTGTCAGCATCATCCCTGCTCCCTACCACTTGAAGGACCACTGCCACTCAAAAGCAGATCTTAGAAGCAGAGCTGAATGGGGTCAATTCTTAGCCTTCATAGAATTTAAAGATGGCCAGTCTTGTGGCTCAGAACAGAGTATTATTTTCTGTTGTTGATTTAAGTAGTACCAGCAATAAGCACAGCAAAATTGCAAAGAGATAAACACCACGTCCATTTGCCCAGCTGCAGAACTGCATTTTTATACTGGACCTTAAGAGAAATTATAAAGCGGCATTTGTGAGATACCACTATAAAGAAAATGGAATTACTTTATCCCCAAAGAGTAAGTCTCTCCTACTTCCAAGTACACTCATGAAGTGCAATGGGGCATCACACTGAATAAAATTCATTAAAACTACACCTAGGAGATGACTTTGACCTTACTGACAAAAAAGTGTTACATAGGCCAGAAAAAAGCATAGTTCTCCAACACTTTTGCCAAGTCTCAACCTCATTTTTATATATATATACAAAAAAGAGTTAATAGACCAAATAGACTAGTTATAACGTCACTCCAAAAGTGCCACCACTAAACTTGCAGTTTTAGACCTCTGAATCTTTGTAAACAGATGGATCTATTTGCTTGTAGCAAATCAGAAATCAACCTGAGGATTAATTATTTCAGACACTACTATTTAAATACAATATCTAAAGCTAATCACACAATACAGAAATCGACCAAAACAAACAATATGAAGAAACCTTACAAAAACCCAGTCAAGTTTGACAACCTCACAAGTTATTCTGTATCTGTGGCTTCTACTGCCATGGCACCCAAGCAGGTGCTGGTCTGCTCCCACCTGTGACCCTGCAGGTGCCTATTTTTACTGAGGGCTCTCAGATACTGGAACGTGTTTCCATTGTAGTCCATAGGCTATCATTTGCATGCTGGTTATGGACACATAACCAGCAGTGTATTTGGGCTGGTATCCTCCCTTAACTTTGAACTCCTGATCAGGTCACTATTTGTTTTGTTGGCGGTGGAAGTTATTCAGAGCAATGATGATTTTGATCTGTGCTGGTCTTTGACCAGCTTTTGGTTTTAGACCTGTGCATAAACACTACAGGATACACAGCCAACAAAAGCCATTTGTATTCAAGCTTCCACAGCTATTTCATAATACACATACGATACGCAAGTATGTGCCTATGTGACAAAAAAGCACTAATAACACACTCCTGATAACCTGGCAATATCTCACTTTTCTATAGTCTGGAGCCAAACGAGGTGACCTGCTGATTTACCAGAGAAATTCTCCTCTGTCACAGGTTATTGACTTTTGGTTTCCATGACAGGCAGTAGACACAGTCACGTGTCCTATGAACTCTTGCAGCTTAAAGTGAAAACAAGTCCCTAGTTCCATTTCAGGCTGGTCTGACCCACTTGCCTGCTCACTCTGCAGAAAGGGTTAACCTGGGAAGAGGTAAGCATGCCACTGTGCTATCTCACCTGAATGCCTGCCTCTAGTCTCAAGCTGACTAACAAAGCAATCCCTAACCATAGATCCCTTCACACAGCAAGCTCTCTGCACCCTTCCAAAATAAACAGAACCCTGCCACTAGGTATTTTTTATGAGAAGAGAAAACAGTGGAAAAAAAAAAAGATGTTTCTCCTGCTAAATGCTCAACACAAGAACAAATGAGGCCTTTTTCTTCCCCTTCTTCAAGAGGGGACTACAAAGGAAGAGTCACAAATTCTGATCTCTGACCAGATAGAAGATGCTACGTGGACAGCTGTGGAGAAAGGGGAGGAAGGGTGTGACTAGAAGGCAAAAAAAAAAAGGAAAATAGAGTAAACTAGTAGATGCTATCTAGTCTGGCATGTGAAGGTGTACACATCCTTGTCCTTGTCTCCAGCACTCCATAGTGGGAAGTCTCTGAAGTTTCTACACTGCAGATTCCTTAACAGAAACATTTTGTGTAATTTTACTATGCTAACTCTTCACCTCTGGTTAATGTGATTCTCCAAGTACAGTTTTGCACTTAGGCATCCCTTCCTCCTCCCAAGGTCTCAGACCAGCCTGCTTTGGCTCTTTCCCTATTTTGTCTATTTTCCTCTTCTTGCATCTCTCCCCTTCTCTCCACCCTTCTCACTAGTTTTTCTGAGCCAGTTTCCTTTTAGTTTTCATTTACCACAGTGTGTTTTTACTGTTCATGTTTCCTTGTTTCATCCGCCCATCCATAAAAAGGCTCTTCAGGGAAGGGAGCCTCCACTAGTCACCTGTCCTGACTGGGCTGCCCGTGTACTGTCATCTGTTCAGGAACAGCTAGAGGAGGAAGATCAGCACCTAGAACTAACAAACTATGACCCGAGCACAAACTCATTGCACCTCAGTGCAGCATTTACAACCACTGCAGGAAAGAACAAGGATGAGGGCAGGTGATAAAATTTGTGCATCAAGGCAGACAAGTTGTGGAACAGCCTCACAGTCCCTTTAGACATTACTAGATACTCCACAATGCATGCCCAAAATACCTTGGCAGGAAAAGGTGGGGGAGGGGGGAAAGGTGGGGGACAAAAAGGGGAAAAAACAAAAAGAAGAGACAGTATCCATACCTCCTCATCCAGGATGTCACAAGCCAGGCGGATGCGGGACACATCAACGAGGTGGGGCTCAGATTTTAACTTCCTGGAACGCAGACTCCACAGCTTCACACACGAATTATCAAACCCAGCAGCGAGCAGCTTGCTATTTGGTGAAATCTCTGCAGTGTTCAGCAACTGCTCTGTGTTATAGAAGGCATAGAAACAGATGGTCGTTAAGGAAGGGGGCCCGTCCTTGACACGTTTAATGCTGTCCTGCAGTAAATCCAGCGCCGCCTCGTTCTGCAGAATGGCAGCTGGCACGTCACTGGGTTCCAGGCCGTTGCTCTCGTTGCGCGAGGAGCTCCCACCAGCGTAGAGCTGGTAGTCAGTCCTCTTGGCGGGCTGCACATCCAGGTGAATGTGCAAGGTCAGGACTTTGCACAGGGCGTTGTTGTTGTCACTTTGGAGGTAGCGAAGAAGGTAGTTGTAGCTGTCCTCTTGAAGGCGGATGACATACTTGTTGTCCAGAAAAGCCCGGAGCTTCAAGTTGGACAGGATATCTTGAATAGTCATGGTAGTCTGCAACTGCTCAATGATATCCTTCTGGCTGGCATTCTGCAAGAACATGCCATGGAAGCGGCTGTAAAAACTGTCCACTGTGCTTTTTAGGCCATTCTGGACCATGTTCAGATGGAGGTAGACGAAGAGGGGATACAGAAGAGGCATCACTTCATGGCTGTGCTGAGAATCTGAATCTATATAAGAAACAGCAACAAACTTTGAATCATTTCTCAATTCACTTTCTAATGGGAATAAGACAGAGCAAGGACAATTACTGCAAAAAGCCTTGACAGTGGCATCAGACAGCAAGCAAGAGACTTTTGTTGGCGCATCTACGTAAACCTCTTCTGTCACCTAAAGGGGATACACAATTCCTTGTACAGATGCAAAGAGAAATTTTCAAATCAGTGAGGTATGCTGTGAAAACAAAATACAGAGATTTCAAACCCCTTTTTAGGTGTAGGCCAGCTATTAAAGTACCACCTCAAACTATAGCATATATATATATAACAGCTGAATTCTTCCCCTATGTATTTATGGCCTCTGCTTATTGCAGTAAATGGACTTAAAAATTTTAAAATATTATGTAATGTATTTAAGTCAAAATTATTTACCTAGCTTGTGCGGGCCAGAACTTTGGTGTTTTTTTTTCATTTCAGTTTCAATAAAACTTGCATGTGGTGCTTTTTTTCATGGAACTGACCTGTCTTCAGAGGAAAGGAATCTACAGTTTCCAAAAAATACTGCAATACGCTGTGCTGCTGTTTTATTTCTGTGCCTGCTCAGGCACATGCTTTTCCCCTCTCTCTCTCTCTCTGCCAAGGCAAATCCCAGCAGCAATCCCTAGCACACAGCGTAACAAGCTCCTGATTAGGCTGTTCTGTACCTTGCAGAGACTAATCTGTGCAACAGCTCCACCCCTCCTGCACCAGCTTCTCAGGGCTGCTTCCCTTCCACGTTCAGCCCACTGCTGGGAGCTTGGAAGGAGTGGAGCCCTGCCACAGAAAACTATGGAGCATACAGGGCCGGAATAACGAGCTACCGGGGGACCAAATTACTGCAACAAAATAGGCATTGCTAGTCCTCAAACCGCATTGCTTCTTTTCTACTTGTTTTTCCCTCCTGCCACTCGCCAATGTGTACTCTTTTTTCCCCCTTTCCATTAGGCTATTTTTCCTCTCCTGTTGAGCACTCTTCCAGACTTTCTCTGATCCATGGTCTGCCTCTCTCCCGCTTCTGTATGAGTAACTGCCGAGTGAGTGTGGTGTGCTGTGTATACATACATATTTGCATACTTAGGCATCATTCTCCTTTCCGTTCCACTGAAACTGGGCCAAAGCCAGTGAAACCAGTGGTCTGTACATAGTAAAAGCTCTAAGCAGCCAGCAGGTGCTCCTTCTCTGCAGGTGCTCTAGTCCAGCAATGCAACAAGGGGAAGGACCTCACTCTGCAGCAGTGGAAAAAGAGAAGAGATGGGAAGCTGGCAGAAACAGGAACGAAGAAAACGTTTCCCAGGAACACAAGAAGAGAGGTTACGGGAGCTGGGTATGCCTTGCTTGGAGAAGAAAAAAGGGTATCCAACTGCTCCCTTCAGTACCCAGTAGGACATTATGGAGGAAAAGGAGCCAGCCTCTTCTCAGATGTGCTCAGTGAAAGGACCACAGGCAAACTATTGCAGGGGAAATTCTCACTAAATCACTGCAGCTGGAGCCCAGAGGTGCAGAGCAATCTCCACACTTTCTAATTTTCAAAACCTGGCTGGACAAGGCCCTGAGCAACCCAATCAAACTCCGATCTTGCTCTGCTTTGAGCAGCTGGTTGGACTAGAGACCTCTAGAGTAATTCCTAAATTATTCAGTGGTCCTAGTCCCGTGCCCACTCCTCATGTCCCTAGGGGCTGGCATCACAGAAATGGGAAGTGTCCTGCTGTGCCTTGTGGCTGGCTGGCAAGTTACTCCCTTGCAGAAACAGAAGCATTTCTTACCATGTCTGTAAGAAATCAATACTGAGCAAGAGGGACAACAAGATGAAAACAGTCAACCTGAACACCAAAACCATGCCTAGCACTTCTCCAAGTGCTATTTCAGCCACTGAACAGAGCAATCAACACTTTCAGTACTTCTCAAAAATCTGCTAAACCATACACATTTGCCTCCAATATTAAAGTGCAATGGTGCTGAACTGCTCTAGATGGCAAGGCTAAGACTTCACAGTTTTCTGCTTCCCTCCTTTCCTTTCCCTTCACCAACTATCAGGAATATTAATCCTAGTGTTATGCACACTGGGATCAAATCCCTACACTGAACAAACATAGATGTGCCGAAAGGCAGGAGGAGTGGTAACCTCACCTTACTTGGTACTACTCACTGAAAATCCTATCTGCTTCTGTTTCCCACATTTGGTACTCATAGAAGAAATAAGAATAAGACATTCCCATATCCTGTCTTTTCAAATTATTAAAAAAAATATATAAAAAAAGAAAAATCATTATTGTCATCTGTACCACATTATAGAATGAGTATTTTTTTTTTACTTTCTATCATATACCTGCAATCTCAGAGTCAGTACAGATAATGTAAGGGAACAAATTCTCCCTTAAAAATCAAGCCATCATAAAAACCAAGCCAATTATGAATAAAATTAAAAGCCTTGAACTGGGAGACAGCAGAGGACTACACTCATTTCTAAATTACCTGCCTTTCACATAAAACATTCTCATCTTCCTTCTTGTCCTGTATATGTTTGCTGTTGTCTACAAAAGCCAAACACTTGAGCAAGGGCAAACAGTCAGCTATCTGCAACAGGCAAAGGCAATAGCATGCAGAAAACAACAACAAAAAAAGAAAAATATTTCTAATTGTAGTAACTGAAATCTCAAAACTAGGAAACATGAGACATGATTTTAACTTTTATTGTATGTACTTTACTTGCTGAAATTACAAAAAAAAAAACCCCAGCTACTTTCCTCTTCCTTGCTTCCTGATATTTACCTGTGAGAAAATTGCGTAATCGTCCAAATTGTACTTCATATTGCTGTGGCTCTGCCAGGCAGGGAGCTGCAGACACAACGTTGGCACAACCAGATTCAGATTGGACTGTGAAATAAAATAAGTAAAAATTAAATAGGGATTTAAGGAGTTTTGCACGTGTCTGAAAACAAAGCATCGCGTAAAATTCAAGGTAATGCAGCCACCAAGATGACATTTCATCTTTCAAACCATTCAAGGATGACATAGTCTGAAGCATCTAAACATAGCATTAACAATGTACACAGATGATGAATGAGAAAGTATACTGAAAACTTAAAAAACCCCACCCCAAACAAACTAAAAACCTCACCTGCTCCCCCAAGAATAAATTTTTAAGTCTTCAAATACAACCTGCAGTTCTCACACTGTCACAGATCACTTAACACAAGTGATCACTTATCACAAGATACTCAGAGGTTTTACTATTTTGCACTCAGAAGAGCTGAGTAAAGCAATCTACAACTTTCTCCAAAACAAAGTTTCTTTTTCAGCAGGACCCACCAACCACCATGGACAGAAGGTCTGTAGTGACACTACTTCACAGTCTCAAATTCCTTGTCCTGGTCATTATCATTTACAACAAATCATAACCATTATAATTTACTAGTCTCCCAGAGGTGGTGGTGAAAACACACTGAAGTAACACTTAGTAATTTTTAATCAAAATGCGTCCTCCTCCCTGAGGATTTTAGGTTAAAGGGCAGCTGGTATCTGACCACAAACCTGGTTGTTATAGTCTCTTGAGGTGGTGTTAAACTGTTTTTCAGAACCGGTATAAACTCTGGTAGAAGTGGTTCTGAACAGAATTGGCTGCTTCTCTGGCAGCAAACCTTTGCTCTTCTGCTAACCTTTCAGAATCCAACAAGGGACTTCATGCAATTTTACAGACACCCACCAATATACTGTAAGCATATACAAACACCAGTAATTAGAAACATGTTACAAAACTATGTTTATTTGTCTGCTCTTCTAAGAGGAGCACAAAAGGGCATGGAGTTTGATGTTTTCCTTTCCTATCTTTTTTTTCAATTTGTAACTGTTTTCCCCTCCACAAAACCTACTTTCATTACTCTCAACTCCTTCAACTTCTTTCAGTCTCCCCTGCCTCCCACCGCTTACCATCCTCTCTCCTTGCCTTCCTACTCCTGATTGATCGCTTTTTGTTCCAGTATTTGGCTCAGGCACAGAGGCACAACTCTGACAGCCCTGGAAGTCTATAAACAACATCATCAAACGTTTACATGCAAAAGAGAGATAGGCCAGCCTCCAGCTTCTCTCAATGCTTCTAATTAGAAGGAGATCAGCACATGGTGTACATAACAGGCAGCCTGGCACTATTCTCCCCCTTCTCTCTCTCTCTTTCTCTCTCCGGTAAGACGCAGGACTATCTTCCTGGATCTTATGGAAATATAGGAGGGATGTTTACCAACTCTCCAGGGAAATCTGAACTCAGCTTTGGAAACAGAGAGCTGGGCTGTGCTCATCAACCCCTCACCGGAAAAAACAAATACAGATTCAGCACCAATGCTTCTATCTTCTCTCAAATCAGTTTAGAAATAAACAAATATAACCCATTGAAAGGTACAAATACACTGCTTTCTACAGCTTGACTGCTTCAGAAACTCAAAGCTGATAAGAACTCCACGCTCACATATCTTATTACTTATATTATACCTTTATTACTTAACAGTGAAATTAAAAATTCTACTATTCAGACTTAAAATTTAATATAAACAATATTCAGCAACAGAAAGTAAACTGCATGCACGCACCTGTAATAACCCAAAAATGCTTAATGACAGTTTTCAATGTCACTCATACTACTCACTGTAAAAGCAGAGAAAAACAGAAAAATGTGGCCCTATCTTTTATGCTATATCACAGGGTTACATACAAGGATCAATTCTTCTGAGAGTTCTGGTGGCCTCATTTCAGGAGGAAACTTGTTACCTTGCTCGTGCCATGCAAACACAACTTACTGTCCCTTGGCTCTGGTAGTTCTTCCTCCATGCCACCTATAAAACTTTCTCTGCACAAGCAACTGAATTCCAAAATTAAGATGCATCTATTGGAAACAAACTCTGCTCCTTGACTTCACTTCCATGACTGCAGCCAGCTATGCGACCTGATGCCACATTCAAAGAAGCTTGCTCCTAACTGAGGGCTGTGGCCAGTGCCCTCCTGGCTGTGTGCGTTGGCTGTGAGCAGCGTTGCTTCCAGTTCACACACATGGGGCTCCTGGAAATGGTGTTGAACAGCAACTGATTCCTCTTTTACGTGAATGTGATGATGTATACTTTTATTTCTATTATTCTATTTCAGATAGTTGTATGTATCGACAGCATTCTATAAGCAATACTAGAGGAACATATTCTTAGCCCCTCATTCTGTCCTCAAATATTCTTCTAGTTTTCTACAGAAATATGGGATCGTCTTGAAGAAACTGTATGCTGTATTTTACTGCAGATGCGATTGGACAGGGTGCTAGATAATCTCATCTGGACTCCATTTCCCACAAGAGGTGGGACCAGATGATATTTTGAGGTCCCTTCCAACTTGGGCTGCTACAGATTCTGTGAAAACAGACCTCTACAGATATAGGAAGCATATGAAGCAATGGAGAAGCGCTAAACTGAAGAGACTCTGGAAGAAGACAAAACCAGAGGACACTTTTCACTATGAAGAAATCACAGAATTGAATACAGAAGTAAGCAACTCCTTTATACAAGCTGATTAATTTAAAAGTCAAACAAATTAAAAAAGCTGAACCGAAAAAGCAAGGTGAGCTTTATTAAGAAGAAGCAAAACATCTTCAGAAAAAAACATCTGTTTTCCCTGAAATAAAGCAATGCAGGCTTTAGAATCTGGTCAGTTTTTGTTCAGTTTTCAAAACTAAGATGACTGCAGCAGAGAGCATTTTCAGTCTCTGTTGTCAGAATAAGTACAAGCTGGGTTTTTCTTTTTCAACGGTCATTCATGGAACTGCAGCATACTCACTGACAGCTTACTACGAGCATGTTTGACAAGGAGAATTAGTAAGCAGCTGAATACATGAGAGCAGACCATTTTCAGTTCTAATGAAAACTGATGACTAAGTTCTGAATCACCAGCCACAAAACCCTTGCACTGGCAAGAAGATACAGACTAATAAGAAGAAATTTAGTAATAACATTTGGTGTATGATTAGTAAAAGGATAAAACCCAATCACACATTCATTCACTCTTTACTGAAATGGTCTTTCTTCTGCATGATGCCATATGTGAATGCAAGGGCTTGCAATCCAATTAATCTCTCTTACTTGACATACTCTTATGTCCTCCTGGTATGGATTGGTCCCAAGTTCTAATCATGTTTCAACACTGAGCTTTCTACCTATCTCTCTTGTAAAATCTCCCATTGAAGAAAATAATCATCATTTTACTTTGGTTTCGTTCTTTCCACATACCCCCCAGTATTATTTCAGGGAGCTGTAACAATCTTCCGATAGTTACTCTGAAAACAGTACAAAACCAAAAAGTACTAAGGTGGTAAATCACTTCTAATAATGAACTATTACCCAACTTTCTTTAGGCCCCTGAGAGAATCAGCCTGGACACTTACCCACGAGTCACTCATATTTGGACTGTAACTATGGCAAAATATTCTAGAGGAGGAAAAGAGCTATGTTGGCATCCAATTTTATCTAGCTACAAGCACAGAGCTATACAGCAATTGATGTTTTATTAAATCAAGCTGTATCACAAGTAACTAACATCTCCACCACTCTTAAGTCACAATGTAAGCACTTTCATTATCAGAAAACATTTCCTCCTTGTCAGACCAGAATTTTCTATTACTTTTACAAGTAAATTTAATCTTTATAACCTCCACGTTGCTTGCATCCTTTCAATCTTTGTATGTGCTCAAGCAGTAGCATAGTTTATTATAACAAAAATAATAATTACAATGAAGACTGCCACAGACAGGATTTTAAAAGCAGGTAGCATAGCAGGATTCAGAAGCCTTTAAGAAAGAGGAGAAAGAGCATGCAAGGAAATAAACTGTCTCATCCACTGAAAGGCTGTTTTCTTTCAAGTGACAGAGCAAAGCTTTCACAACTAGAAAGCTGACGAGGCCAGAGAAAGAAATGGCATGTGTCACTTCCATTTCACATGGTACAGCTCTCCTGGAGTACAAGGGTACAACAGATTTTCCTGCTTCTCCTGAATTCCTACATCCATCCCAAAGCACGACTATTCACCAGGCTTCACATTCTTTGGGATACACCAGACACATTTTCCACTACCACCATCTGGTATTTCACCCTGATGATTCACAGACTATGAATCTCAACTTTTTACACTTTCATCCGCGTTTCCGTTCTTCAGAAATTCATAACTCACGCTACCTTCACATTGGGAAATTTCTTTATTTCAAAAGAAGAGCTGTCCATATGTGCAGGCAAATTCATTTAGTTACCAATACACATAGTCACACTTGCCACAACTCTGCTATGAAACATGCATGGAAAATATGATAGGATTACCTGTGAGATTAGCTGCCATCTCTTCAGCAGTCTGACACAGCCTCAGCCCTTGTTTTAGGGGACCTTCGGAGTCCACATACTGACGGCGCTTGAGGTAGCAGGACACTGCCATCTGAATCTGTTCTGTGCGTACGCGTTTCATGACCTTGAAAAAAAAGAAAGAGTTCATGGGGCTCTTAGTGTGTAGGTAAATGCTAAGACTTGACAGAGTCAACAGCAATGGCTCAGTATTTTCATTGCAAGTCAAACAAATTCCTTACCGAAGTACAAAACAAAATCTTTAGGCATGTGCCTCTCAGTACCAAAGGCATAACTAGACACTTTAAATCAGAGCCACGAAGATACTTTCATGCTTAATTCTACTAATTTCACTGAGGAATCCAAAATACTTTTGAGGATTCTAGACGAAAGCTGCAGTGGTGAGCTGAAGTATTTGATTTTGTTAAAAATTAACTCACAAAAAGGGAACATTTCCCCTCCTTGATTTTTTACATGAGCAGTTTGAGTATTCCTTAGTCATTTTCTGATTCCTCTGCTTGATTAAAATGATACCACAAGAGTCAAGGGAATAAGAAATTAATATACAGGAGTGAAATTTCAGAACCATAATGCTTTAAAAAGCACACCTATTTTACCTACTTAGGGAGTTCAAGAAGCAATAGCTTATCATCTGAACTTAAAGGTTAAAGCCAGACTTCTGACACTTCAGTCAGCTAAGTTCCCACAAAAAAAAAGGAAATTAAAAACAAAACCAGAGCCTTCTGCCTTTTTTGCCTGACCCCATCTATCTAGACCTCCCTCCTACAAATGCTTTTAATTTTTTTTTTTTAAGTTTCATTTATATAAATTTTGAAACCCATCATCACAAACACCACTTGGTAGTATCTCAAAACCAAAAGGACCCTGATGCTAGATTTTAGCCTCTGGCTTGTAATAAAAGAACTTCAGTAAGATGAATGCAATAGCTCCCTTGCTATTTGAGTAGTTCCTCTCTGTCACCAATCCTTCGACATAGCCATCAATTTTACACAGATGTTTAGACAACCAAAAAAGGCTTAAATAAAAAAAATAAAAGCAGAATTAAGCAACAGCTTTATTCTACCAGAATAATAGGTATAGGCTGCCCTGAGATAGTTCTACACCTTACAGCCCCACTGCCACAGGACCTGCATACATTTTTCGAGCGCACATGCCTTCTGGTTTGAGTAGCTAAATCCAATTAAATACAACTTTTCAGAGACAGATGAGGATGCCCATTCCTCTCCCTTGTAAGAACTGTATTTCTAACAAGATAGCTTTAAAAATAGGATCATAAATGAGCATTTTCTAATACCCATGCACGCTTCAGTGCTTATCCTACTTGTTAGAACAGTAAGACCCCTGTGGAGTTTCAAGTGGATGGGGATGCAAAATTTAAGCAAAAGTTACTTTAAACAGTTATGTGGAATTGTGAGCCCATATGCTCTAGGTATAACCTTAAGAAGTTTTCCATTTGTTCTCACAGGTGAAATAACTGTTGAGAGTGGGGAAGGAGCATCAAAGGTGTGGAATTTTTAAAGCACTTCCAGAAAGACCTATGAAAATCACAAGTTTCAATCACAACTTTATCCATTCCAAAAGCAAACTTTCTTTTCATCTTCCTTGCAATTAAAGAAACTATATTTGAGACTTACACCATCTCAAATATAACACCTTTTCTGCTGCACAAAACTGCAGGAAAGACAGAATTCTAATGAAGACCATGAAGAAGGGTGGACACCAGGATGGACCACCTGCATCTCAACACCCTCCTAAAACACACCCTGAACTAAGCTTCACGCTGTATTACTGTGCCATTCTTCATCTCGTCTAGCAGCATGGACTCATGTACAAGCAACTTGACCAGGTCCACACTAACGCCTCCAGACGCAGTCTGCCACACAGCTTAGGCTTGGGTAGCAACTTAATTATACTTGAGATGCTCTCACAGATGCTTATTTCAGGTCTAGAAACCATTTTGTAGAGTTTGTATTTGATTGTTGTACTTGGCTTATAAGCCAAGAGAAACTCAGTCCCAAGATGGCATGGAACAGATTCAACTAAATGTTTCTGTAGTGGTTTAGCCAGTCAAAACTGTGCAAAATCAGCCTCAGGTCTGTGGTTCAATTGCGAAGAAAGAGCATCTAGAAATATCCTTGCCCTGACTTTTTTGCTTCAGTTACAGGATGAATTTGTGCTAGGTTAGATTTGGTAAGAAAACCCGTATTCATGATAGCACAGCATGCATGTACAGATAATTAATTGCTCATAAACACATAATGGATCAGAGAAACTGAAAACTGGTGCGTGAAAGATGCAGAACTCCAGAGGACCCTTTGAAATGACAGTGACAAACAAAAGGAGCACTGAGATTAACCATTTCAAGCTGCTGAACAAGCAGATGACCAACACAGAAAAAGGTAAATGTTAAACGATAGGCAAAAAACAGCAGTAGTTTACCCAGGCATCTCAAATTCTAACATCAGGATCAGACATTTTAGCAGCAAGAGTGACAGGCCTGGGAAGGGAGCAGTCGCTGGCAGCTGACTGAAGTCCAAGCTTCTTCAGAGCTTCGAGGGCAACAGAGAAGCCCCGGTTTCTTCAGCCAAGATTAACAAGGTGGTGTCTGCAGCTGCTTTATGCAATCTGTACAGTTTCTTGCTCCCTTCACGTACCTCGTATACTCCTCCTGGCAGTCAGAGCAGTGGGTGTTACAAGCAGTATCTCAGGGAGATCTCTTTCCCTACTCCCAGGTGACTGAGCAGGAACTACCTTACAGGAAATGCACCTTCACCAAGAAACACCCCTTGGCATCAGACAAACTGTCACCCTACTTTCACTTCAGGTCTTTGCTTTTTCATTCACTTTGCCTTTATACTTCAGCATAACAAAGAGCAATGTCACAGGAGCAGGGAAAACATTCATGAAAAGTGGAAGAAGAGCACAACCAACATTCCTACAAATATTCTTTATCAAGCCCTTAAAATTAGAGTATATCATAAAGTAAACATAAGGATGGCCTGCCAAAATGCCTTTAAATGGTTTCAAACTGAGCCGAGTTCACAACAGGTCAATGACGCAAAATTTAAGGGCAAAAAAGGACAAGCCTGCCATTTTAACCTCCAATCAATTTTAAGACTCTAGCTCTCATTGCTGAAGAAGTCTCCAAAATATGAAACAAACTGAACACGTATAGTGTTCCCTGTCCATGCCTGCAGAAAGCCTGAAAGAATTGTTCTGAAGTCCCAGATGCCTTGTTCTCGAGCAGGCAGAGAGAACAATAAATAATAATGCCATTAACTATTTTTACTGATAAGCAAAATACATAAGGAAAGAGAGAAGAAAAATCAATCACATCAGGAGTCTGCACAGCTACAATGCAGCGTCTCCTGCAATGTCACAAACTGGAGCACATACACACAAAAAAGATATTAGGTTAATTTTTTTTTTTTAGTAACCAAAACCACTGAAGAAATCCAGAGGAGAGGCTGATCGTACAAAAGACATCACAAGTTCCTCTTTCCTAGAAGAGCTGGAAGTTAGCTGTGTGCTAAGTATTGGGCCAAGGAAATTAATTTCCTGCCTGTGCTACATCTCAGGTACAGGTTTAGGCAGATTCCACAGGCTTGAAATATTACCAGTGCACACACATGAAAAAGAGCTTGAAAACTAGCTTGGAAACGGTGCTTTTAAAGACTCTGCATTCCTGTCCTGATGCTGGGACAGCAGTCTTTTCCTTCCAACAGACTGAGGAAAGACCTGTGGGCATCAGAGAAGAACCAAGAACAAGGAATCTTAAAAAAACCAAACACCCACCCAACAATAAAACAAACCACAAAAGCACATTTTGAATACTCTCTATTGGGAACTGCATCTCAGGCCTCAGCTGTGGACAGAAAAGTACCGTTTTTAATCTGTTATCACTAGAGATGAAACCTGGAGTCTACCAACAATACTAAAATCATCTAGTTTTTAAATTTTGTGACATTAAGTTGACCTAAGACTTACAAAATTTCAGAACAAACAAGATAAGAACAAACGGATACAAAGATTGAAACCTAAAGTGGAGGGACTTCACACAGCGGCTGCCATTCAGGGAAGCGGGCGAGCAAAGACGGACAAGTTAACATGGAAACTTGGTGTAGTGGCGGTGCAAAATAGGATAAGCAGGAACTCCGGAGAAGGCTTTTGCCGGAGCAGCAGTGGCGATCAGGTGAAGGAAGCAGAGAGGAAACAGCAGTGATTTTTGGAAGAGCCTGCATCCACTTGCAGGGCACCTGGACTGGGCTCACCGTCCACGGGTGAAGCTTCATCGATTCCACAACGTTGGTTTTCCAGCCACCCCCGAACAGAGAGCCAAAGGCCGGGCTTCTCCCACACCTCAGCTCCGCTGGGCTGCCCGGGCCGGACACCCTTCCCTCCTGCTCCCAGCACCCATCGCAGGCCCTCAGCACCCACAGGAGCCCCCAGGTTCCACCCGCCCCCGCCGCCCTCCCTCCCCGAGGCGAGGCTGCCGGCCCCGGCCCCGCTCGCCTTTAGGCCCCAGCCCCAGGCCCGGCGCCCACGGGAACCCCTCTCCCGGCCCCGACCGTGGGCACCGCTAACGGGAAGGGGTCTGAGGGGCGGGCGCTCACTGAGAGCGAGTCTTCCCCCGTTAAAATTTAAAAAAAAAAAAAAAAAAAAAAAAAGGAAAGAAGAAAAGGGAAGAGAAACGGTGCGATAAGAAGCAGCTAATTAACCCCACGCACTTTTTAAGGGGGGAAAAAAAAAATGCTAATGCAATGAGGAGAGCCCACTGCGGGCGCAAGGCGCCCGGCTCTGCCCTCACTCGGGGTTGCCCCTGCGGGCCGCGCCCGTGCCCGAGCACCCCCCCCGGGGCCCGCCTGCCTCCCGGGAGCCGTCTGCCGGGCCGGGCCGGGCCGGGCCTGCGGGCCTCCGCCACGAGGCGGCCCGGCGGGACGCTCGGGACCCGTACCCTTCTCCGGCCGGCCGGCGTCGCGCCGCGGCCCCTCCACCCCCACCCCGCGGGCCTCGGGCTTCCCGCAGCCCCGCGCCGCTCCCCGGCACTCACTGAGCATCGCAGGCGGCGGCGGCGGCGGGAGGCGGGGGCCGGCGGGGCCGGGGTGGCGCTGTCACTGCGCCCAGCAGCGCCGGGCGCTGCCGGCGGGCGCGCCGCCGCTGCCGCCTCCCCTGGTTGCCGGTGCCGGTGGTGGCGCTGGCGCGGCCGGCGCTACCCGAGGGCCAGCAGCGCCTGGCGGCGGCCGCTCCATGGCTGGCTGACACACGCCGCGGCGGGCGGGCGGGCTCGGGGGCGGAGGCGGGGGAGCGGGGCTGGGGCCGCCCAGCGCGCAGGCGCCCTGCGGCCGCCAATGGGCGCGGAGCTCCCGCCGCCGATCGGCGATCGGCTGGCGCTGCCTGGCGGCGTGCGGCGTGGGCCCGGCGGAACGGTGAGGGCCGGGCGGTACCGGGGCTGCGTGTGGGGCGGGATCCCTGCGATGGGGACTAGGGGGTTGGGGACCTGGTGGAGGAGAGCGGGGCGTGGGGCCTGGTGCGCGTCGCTGAGGGGAGAGGGAAAGGGAGAGTGAGGGAGTGGGGCCTGGGGCCTGGGGCCTGGTGCGTCCGCTGAGGGGAGAGGGGCAGCGGGGCCCGTCGTGCTCCCGTTGAGGGGAGAGGGGGAGCGTTAGGCCCTGAGCGGGGGCTGTGGGGCCGCCTTCCCATCCCAGCGCCTTCCCGTCCCACCGCCTTCTCTTCGGCTTGCCTTTCAGTCGCACCTCTCCGCCCGGAGCACGGGCCCCCGTGCTGTCTCCCCATGGCAGCGATCTACTCCGGCATCTACCTGAAGCTGAAAAGCGCCAAGACTCCTTGGGAAGACAAACTCAAACTAGCCCGTTTTGCCTGGGTTTCACACCAGTGCGTTCTTCCCAATAAAGAGCAAGTAAGTACTTTTTAATGGTAAACAGTGAAAGAAAAAAAAAAAGTACAAAACCGCAGTAATTAATTGCTGCCGAGAATGATTTTTTTTCCATAAAGTCCAGATCTAGTTGCTTAAGCTTTTAACCCTGGGTAGTGGTGCATATATAGGTTTGATGGTGAATTGTGGATGGCTCTTGATTTCTGTGTGGTTGCATGAAATGTTTTCATAACATCATCTTTCAGATAGCTTCAGCAGAAAGATCTGCATTAGGGTAGGAAGAAAGTAACTTTCTCACAGAGTGCATAGTGTGTGTATTCAGTCTCCAAGATAGCTGCGAAATCATTGTCTTCAGACCTGTCCTTAGTATTGTTTATTATATTCTATATAGGTTGCTCTCAAGTCTGATGCTTCTGGTCATAGTTAAGAACAAGAAGTTCAGGGTGGGAGAACTGACTGCAGCTATATGCATGTTTCTCAGTGCTCTAAATTTGTGCACGTGGAAAGAATGCACTCTGGATTCATGGGCATCTCCCCTGAAGATGCTTGGAACCCACCTTTCCCTCAAATCTTTTGTTTTGACCCTATTTCCTGAAGGTCTGTCCTGGATTACCGTGAATGAGGGGTGTCTTGTGCTGTTCCTCCAGCCTAGCACTCTTGTGGAATCTAGTGTTTGCACCATCTGAGAGCAGTGTTTTGAGTTCCTGTTATTTTGGTTACTTAAAATATTAAACCTAGCCATACACCATCATTTTATTTTGAAATAAATAATTTAATGTAGTAGGTTTCAATTTGCATGTGTCTGAATTTCTAGGCCTGAATTTCTAGGTAGTAAACATAAACATACCAAGAGGAGGATGTGAAAGGAATACCAGTTTTCAGAAAGTGAAATCCATGTGATTCCTTAAGTTTTGATTTAAAAGACTATGTTTGTTACTTAGTATCAACTGATAGAATTATACCCTCATGAAAGGTCCTTAGGATATTGACTCCTGAAAGCTGTCTTGGAAGAGTACAGGGGAGCACAGAGCCAACATTGGATTCAGAATGAAAGTTCTCAGGAATTTAGAGCTTCGTTAAAACCTACCAAGGTGGACTTTCTGCTCATTCAGAACCTGTTCTGCTTGGAAGTAGAGCAGTTCTCAAGGCACAAGTGCTGTAATTGTGAAGAGATACTACTTTTGTTCTTGTATAAGGGTTATTAAAAAATAATTTTTTTCCCTTTTGTTATCAGGTATTACTTGATTGGGTAAGCCATGCCTTGGTTTCATACTACAATAAGAAACTTGAACTGGAGGATGAAGTTGTTGAGAAACTCTGGGCGTATCTAGACAACATTATTCACAGCAGAAGACTACAGAATCTCTTAAAGAGTGGGAAGACAGTTGGTCTCAGTTTTTCAGTTGCACAGGTAACTAAAACCGTGGATATTAGCGCCTATCTTCTTCAGTACGTGACTTCCTCACTTTGTAGGATGTTATGTGAAATATATACTAATTAATTTGATGGCTTTTAGGACCTCTAATAAAAGCTTCTCTACTTCTGTGATACAGTTTGTTTTGTGCAGTGCTAAGGCTGAAAATGGCACAGCATTCTAATAATGTTCAAAGTTAATCTTTCTCCCTGTCTTTAACTTCTTCAAACTATCAGAGAGTGAACTGGTTTAAGTATTTTAATAGGTAAGTTTCTATTAGCTCAGTTGCATATGTTGCTGTTCTATATTATTTACTGCTTAAATTGCTATTTTGCCTGGGAATCTTAAGGAGAAAGGTATTTTTCCTCACTGTGGTGCTCATCAGTGTGTTTGGCTTGAGTACTGTGCAGTGTGACATGCTGTTCAGCAGACCTTGCAGCTTCCTGCGATGACTCTGAATGGTGGTAGCACCAAATCATTATTGATCTTAATTGTATCACTGTTTTAGCTTCAGCTGAAAGTTAAGAGACTTCAGTGGCAGTTTGGAACTGAACCAGAAAGTGTAACTTCTTATTCGGCTTCCTAGTTACAGAAATAGCAGAATTAGTGGATAGCTGCAAAGGCAGTCAAAACGGCAACACAGAAGTATTGTGTGTGGCTTTTTGTTGTTCTTTTGGAACATAATTTTGGGGATCTTGCAAGAGCAGAGGGAAATTACCCCAACTCCCTTTCTACAGAATCAGCCGTTATGATGTTTGGACTCTGCTGTTGCTGCTAGCACACGTACTGAAGGAGGGCTTCCTTGCTCATCCTGCGGTGCAAACAAATGCAGAGACACTGTTCTGGCCTGGGGAGCTTCTAGTTTGAGACTCACAATGTGAGAGGCCCAGCAGCAGCTGTTGGTGGGTCCCTATTACTTCCTTCTTGCAGCCAGAGCTCACAGAAGGTGTTGCTGGTTCATTATGATAATCTTTATATTTGTGTACAAAATTGATTGTGAGTTTGTTTTTTTTTTTTTCATTCTTCAGGTCATAAATGAGAGATTATCAGAGGCCTGTTCTCAAAAAACACAGCAAAACGTTGGCACAGTGCTGAGTTGCTCCAGTGGCATTCTTTCTACTCCTTTGCTCTCCGTCATTTACACAGCAAAGTGTGAGCTCTTGGTTGATCTCCTCAGCAAGTTGTCCAAGCTGGCATGTCAGCAGCTGGCTTCTGGTGACACTGTGGGCTCCCAGGTGTTCAGCGTTCTCCAACTTACCTTTGCTCAGTACCTCCTGATCCAGAGGCAGCAAACCAACCCAAATCGTGTGTTTGGGCAAGTGACAGGTCACTTGCTCCAGCCATGTCTGCTCCTGAGGCACTTGCTCACTGTGAGGAGCTGGACACAAGCGGATGACAGCCACGTGCGTCAGCACCTGAGCAGGGAAATCCGAAACCAAGTAGAAACTTTGCTGCAGGCTGGGTTATTCCAGCCTGAGCTTTTTTCCTCCTACAAAGAGGAGCTTCTGCCGGAACAGGAACTCCAGGTGAAGAAGAAAGGAGCTTTGAAAAGCCTTTTGCTACCAGTCAACACAGTGCAGACCATGCTGTCTAGTGGCTTTTGTGAGCCTGCCCTCCATGGAGCTGTTGTGGCCGGTTCGGTGTCCCTGCTATATAAGCTCTTTCTGGACTCATACTGTAAGGCAGAAAACCACCTTGTGTGTTTCCACATGCTCAGCAGGCTTTTTGGCTGTCTCAGGCTCCCTGGCCTACAGCAGGGCATGGGGGAAGGTGCGCTCTCCCCTGCAGATTGGAGCACAGAGCTACTTGCTTTGGAACAGCTTCTGAACTTGGTGCTCAGCAGTGATATCTATAATGTTGCCAGCGACCGTATCCGGCACAAGGAGGTACAGTTTGAGTTTTACCGCAAGCTGGCACAGATGTTGGTGAATCACTCCCAAGCTTCCATCCCTGCTTGGTTCAGGTGTCTCAAGCTCTTGATGTCATTAAATCACCTTATAGTAGAGCCAGACTTGGATGACTTAGTAGCCTCGTCTTGGATTGATGCTGAGGTCTCTGAGCCCCGTACGAAGAAGGCCCAGGAGGCTCTCATCAGCACCGTGTTTCAGACTTACTCCAAGCTGCGACAGTTCTCACGGCTCTTCAAGGAGGTGCTGACAGTCATTTGCCGGCCAGCTGCTGATGAACTGAGGTTGCCTGTCTTGTCTGCTGGCCTGACAGGAAAGCTTCGCGAGTGCCTCCTTGAACTGCCACCCAACCAGATTCTGGACATTTTGTGTCTCTTTGTGGAGAAATGCCAGACCTTTATCATTCCTGCTGTTGAAGGGTCAGCTGACATGGCCTTGAAGCTGTTGTCAGTGAGCTCGGTGCTGCATGCTTTTCTGTTCAACATGAGGAGCCTAGATGATGTCACTCCTTCCCCTGTGGTTCTTCGCACTCAGAGTCTGCTGGCAAAGATGCAGGAGGGAATAATCCAGCCGCTGATGGAGCTGCTGCAGGTTCCTAGGAGACAAGAAGAGAAGTCAGACCTTTGGTTAAGAAAGGCCAGTGACTCTGCTCTCCTCCTTGTGTACACTTGGGTTGAGGTAGACACTTTGTTTAGTGTTAGCTGCAGTAAATATGTGTCTCCAGCAGCTGAAATGACTGGTGCTATTACTGCATCTGCTGCAAGGCACTGGGGGATTCCAGCTTTCCTGTCTGGTGTGGAAGAGCAGTGCTGGGAGACAGTCATGGAACTTGCAAATAGTTTTGCCTCCACTAGTAAATACTGCTTAGAACTGCTTACGCTTCAGAAAATGAAGATGATCTTAATGCAAACCAAAGCTGACCCACAGGCCTTGCAGCATGCTGCAGCTTTCATTCTGGAGTCTGGGAGATCCAGCATGAGCAGGGGAGAATCTGAACCATGGGATGGAGATATCAGCGCAATAAGTGATCTCACCTACCCCACGGCCCACTGGCACCTTGTCATCTCCAACCTGACTATCCTGTTGCCGTACATTTCCCTGAAAGATGTAGAGTATATTGCAGATGTGCTTCTAAAGACATTAGTATTGGCCAAAGCTGAGGAAGCTGCTGCAGACCAGGAGCCTTCCATCAGCATTGGAAAGATATCTCTTGGTTTGATGCATAGCTCCTTTCTCCCAGAAATGACGGTCCTGCACTGCACTTTTCTGACCAGTCTTATTCATCGGTTCGCTAGGGTGCTGCCCTCTGCTGCCAGGGATTCAGTAGATCTGCCACTTCAACAGCTGTCTGCAGGTAATATTCCATGGCACGAAGAAATCCCAGCGCCTTGCAGACTTGTAGACCCGTTGGAAGCACCATCAGAGAACAAACTGCTGAAGGATGAGCTCAGCTTGTCTTGGAAAACACTGGAGAAAGTTGCCCAATGTATAGCATCATTAGCAAAAAATGGCTGCCCTCTCATCCTGAAAGAAAGTCAGATGGAAAGCTGCTTGGGTTTGCTAGAAATTGCTTCCCTTCTGAAACTAGACAGTCTTCTTCCCTCTGACTGTACCCGGTGTTTTATGGTGCTGCTGTCCCTGATAGCCAATACCAGGCCTAGTGCCTCTTGCAGCAAACTCTTATTGCTAAAGTTTTTAAGTACCTGCTTCCACCTCCTGAGGTGCCTGCAAGCTGGCAGGAATGCCAATTCTGTTTTTAAGGTGTTTCATGCCAGCGATGTTCTTGAAGTTGTCATGACCTCCCAGTTTACAGCTAGCAAATTCTTCACTGATGTTTTGACTGTTCCTGTTTGGGCACAGTATCTCCAGGAAGTCCAAGCCTTTTTGGAAAACTTTCTTCAGATGATTATTGAAAGAAGGCAAAGTGTGAGGCTCAACTTGGAAAAGTTCATGTCTTTCCTGGTGAGCTGTAAGCCAGACATTGGTGCAGACAAAAGCAAAGGCTGGAAAAACTGGAATCCTGTAGCTGGGCAGTTGCTGCTCATGGCATTCACCACGCTGTGTCATGTGGTCACACTCTACCTTCAGCAGCTGCCACAAAAGAAGCTTCAGTCTGTGGATGTACTGTCTGCTCTGTTGGAGCCTGTAGTTCTGCAGATGGTCAGAACTGTTGAACATCACCTTCAGAGTAACACCCAAAACCAACCTTTGCCTGTGGCATTCATACCATCTGTCACTACTCTTCTCAAAGCAGATCTGAGCCATGCTGTCAAGAAGGGCTGGCAGAAGGAGCCCAGTGGGTTTTTGGAGCAACCCCGTATTAAACTGTACCAAAAATTCTACTCTCAGATACTGAGAGAGCTGCCCTGTGCAGGAGATACTCTACAGTTCCTTCAGTCTGCATTGCAGTTCCTAACGGTCTTCTGCTCAGTGCCAGAGCTGTATCCTGGAAAAGAAACTGCGGTCACGGTTGTTTTTGCTATAAAAAAGCTTCTCGCTGGTATGAAAACTCCCTTTCTCCACTTCCTTTGCTAATTTTGCAGCACAGAGGCAAGTTAAAAGCTATTTAGCAAAACACACAGCTTTTTGAAAAGTCTTTATCTACTCACTTGTGTTAAAGCAGTAGGCTATACTTTTATAAAACATATCAGGAAAGTTTTCAAGGAGGCAATGTTGTGGTACCCGGACCACCGCCATCATCTAATTTGGTAATGATCTTTTCCTGGAAGATGCAAACATCTTAATAAAGTGGAGGTCCTCAGTTACTCATCCCTGTAGAACATTTTGACAGTAACCAGAACATGGTGATGCTTCTGGATGTAGGGTCGAGGGTGCATTGTCCTTCTCCTTGTATAGCTGGTAGGGTAGGCACCACTGAAGCAGCTGATGTGCACCAGATCAGATCTGATATGTCTCATCTGAGGATCTCAGAGGACCTTACAGTAAATTACTTGTCTGTTTTTCTCAGTGGTGCCCAGTGACAGGACAAGAGGAAATGGGCACAAACTTGGGTATAAGAAGTTCCACCTAAACATGAAGAGGAACTTCTTTACTGTAAGAGTGGTGGAGCACTGGAACAGGCTGCCCAGAGAGGTGGTGGACTCTCCTTCTCTGGAGACATTCAGAATTCGCCTGGACAAGTTCCTGTGCAACGTGCTCTAGGTAGACTCGCTCCAGCAGGGGGGTTGGACTAGATGATCTCCAGAGGTCCCTTCCAACCCTATATGATTCTATGATTTTAGGATATGATAAGCGAGGTTATAAAATGATGGAAGTTACCTAACTGTTAAAGATGCTGAACACCTGTAATTCTGATAAAGTCTATGGGAGATTGGCAGATAAGTCCCTTTATCTTCATCAAATAAAGAGCCAGGACTAAAAATGACATGAAAAACCTCTTGACAGCTGGGTGACCTAATGGTTCCTTTATATTGTCGCGTTCAGAAAGCCAGGTGAACTAAACACAGCATAGACATTGCTGTTCTCTTAGACTTCTCCAAACAGTTGGAATTTGTGGAACTTACTACTAAGGTGGTCTAGTGCAGTGGTCTCCAAACAGTTTTGATTGTGCACACCTATCAGTTAAAAAAAAAAATAAATTGAGCATGCACCCCCAGTATATTTTTATTTATAAATTGTATGCATGGGCTACTGTACTAGTATACTCTGTAAATTACAAAGGATACACAAGAAAAGCTTAAAAAGCATGAGATAAAGATGAAATAAGCATTTTATTTATTAAACATTTTCTATTTATAATTCTTACACCCCAGTGGATTGTCTTGTGCACAACCTGGGACATGTGCACCCCACTTTGGAAACTGCTGCTCAAGGACACTACAGTCATGATCTCAATATTTATATTGGCAACAGGTAGTTAAGAACAGAGCACGGCTCTCTATGGAAAATCTGATCTTGAGGTTGAGCTAGAACTTATGCATAGATACAGGCTTAATCTGTCTCTTCTGTGTCCTGTGTTTTGGTCCTTCACTTGTGGGGTTCAGTAAAGGCACTGAGAGCGGGGGTTTCACGCTAAAACTAGGGACCATGAGGAAGTATCAATTACTGTATTTTCTCTGCCAACTTTTCTCTCTCATCCTGTGCCTCACTTTACGCTATTGTAAGATTAGTAAAGTGCTTTAGCCTGGAGACATAATTAATCACTGTAAAAAGCTGTAAGAATTCCTGATGAATAAGTAAAGTATTCAATAAGATGAAATATGGATTCCTGTTGAAGGAGGCTTCCAGCATTGCCACAGATCCTGTGGATGCTTGGAACTATGAAACACTATGACGATTGCTCTGTGAACCCTAGGGTAGGAAACGCCTGAGAACAGCAATTTGTTGTGCTGGGTGTGGATAAAGGGAAACCATGGGGCCCTCTTTGTGTTTGAGTGTGAAAAAGGTACCTAAAGAGCTGCTTTAAGGTTTGATTTTCCCTGTTGTTACCTGTGGAAGTCGCTGTCTTGGGAATTGATTAAAACATGTCTCTTGAATATGCAGGTCCTGCTGTCACAACCCAGATGATCCAAAGTATGGAGATGGAACTGACAGATGTTCTTGTCCAGCTGCTGGGAAACTGCTCTGCTGAGGAGTTTTATACCATAATGAGGATGGTGCTACAGGGACTGGAAATGAAGAACATTTGGCAGCAGAAGGCTAAAGTAAGGAATGAACTTAGTTTGTTGTCAACTTCTTTCATTTTTCTGTATCTTTAAAAAGATTTGTTAGCTGAATGATGTCTGCTGAATGTTTTTTCTTCTCCCTGCTTTACGCTGAGTGGTTGGGCCAATTTAATTTACGCGGTTAGGGCTTGGTGACTGTGCTGAGATATATTTTTGACATGAATTGAGAGACGTGGAAAGATCATGGAATCCTACTGGAATAAACTTTCTGTCCAGTTTAGGGACTTAGCAGTCTAAATTCCTTGTACTGTCAATGGAAATGTTACAGGCCATGCTGAAGTTTTTTTTTCTACTTGCCAGTCAGGGCCCTTGCACAGTGGACACCAGCAGTCAGTGAGTTCAAGCACTGTTTGCAAGCGGCTCTTCTTAAAAGGCACTTTTACAAATGGTGGCCTTTTAAAGTAAAACCAAAGCTGCATCTGTGCTTTTGGTATTTGTCTCTATAAAGACTTCTACTCTGTAATACACTCAGTAGCTTTTTAAATACTGTGCCTTCCTTCAGAGCAGCTTAAGCAGCAGTGGTAGCATATGGAACACTTTTGGCAAAAAAGCCAGCTGGACCCTCCACAGAAAGCTCAGTGACATGAGAAAGAAAGTTGGAGGTTTATCTGGCTCTGTCTTATTTCTCAGAGGTAGACACAGATACACTGCAGCAGTTCTTGAGATGTCTTTTTGAAAGTGTATTTGTGATTCCTGTGCTGTGCATATAATTGCTGCCACCTGAGTATAGCTTGTAATATGTTTCTTTAAACAGTCTGTCATAACAGCCAGCAAGTAAAAAAAAAAACAAACAAAAAACCCTACTGTCAAATCCAGATTCTTAGCATATAGTTATGGGTGTCCCTGTATTGTCCCTGCTTCCCTCTGTTATCTGGTGATAGTTGAAGGAGGCGACTTTCCTTTTTAAAAAATCACATAAGCCTTTTTGTACAGTAATTTAATTCTAAAATAAATGTACCATGCAGTACATTTGGGCCAGTGCTGCTCAGCATGCTAAATTTTATTGTGCTGCTGCTTACTTCACAATTTCCAAAGAGATCTCTTGGTGGGAGGATTGTCATGTGTCAAGGTTCTGGTAATGCTCAAAACTACCACTGCCCTTGAAAGAGCTCTTCTGTACTTGAAAGGAGCCAGTGCATCTTGTATCCCTGGCTGATCATCAATCTGCTTTCTGCAGGAAGTATTGTCAGCTGTTACGCTAACGAAATTGTTGCTCAGCTGCCCATTAAGTGGAGACAAAGAGAAAGCTTTCTGGTTTGCCAGCCCACAGATAATCACAGCTTTAGCTGTAAGTATCTCTTTATTGTAACTTCATTACCTATCCCTTTTATTTGTTGCAGTCTGTAGTGGTTACATCTAACAGAGGCATATAGAAACAAGAAAATTGTGGATACTAGACAAATCCATACCAGATTCACCTGCACTTTTTTTGTCTAGACCCTTTCTCTCTGCATTCCTCAAGTGAATTTCCTCCTGTGAGTGCAGTGTGTAGGTCATCCACTTCTGATTATCAGAAATTTTCTGGGACTGTAATCTGGAGTTTGGGAGAAACTTGTTAGGCTGTGGAGAAGATAGTCTGAGTCTCCTGCCCTTTCTCCTGTCAGCCACATGTCACAGCAAAAGCTAACAGCAGCAAAAGAAAAAGAAAAAACTGCTCGTATTGAAAAATAATAATATAAATTCACTGAATCATGAATGGGAAGCTTAACTGAAAGTAACAAACCCAAGTTTCCTGTCCTACCTTTGTACAGCAATTTCTGCCCTTTTTGGGTATGTTTGCTTGCTTGTAAAAGAGAAAACTGCATCAATGCATTGGTGTGAGGAGGTGCAAAGAGGTGCTAGTTGTCAAGGGGCTGGGGAGCAGTTACAGTTCCATGCTCACAGCACTGCTTGCTTCAAATGCATCATGCATCATATGCACCCCCACCCAGGGTGCAGTGGCACCAAAATGGCCAAAGTGCAGGAGTCTCCCTGCTGGTCCAGCTTGCACCAGTCTAGTTCCACATCAGAGCACTATGGTTCTCTGGTGTGTGAATGCTAGTGATGGGTGGCTAGTGTGCTCCTCCTTCTGTTTGCTCTTTTCTTGTAGATGCAAACCAAAGAGGCCTGTCAGGACCAGTCACTGATTTCCACCATAGTTATACCTATTCTAGAGACTGTAGCAGCTCTGCTAAGGCAAGGAGAAGGGGTTCTCTTGAATCCACACCATGTGGCATTGGCTTTCAGCATTGTCCTAACAGTCCCTCTGGATCATCTGAAGACAGAAGACTATCGCAGTGTCTTCCTGGGAGTCCACGAAGTACTCTTCTCTATTGTGCAGTGTCATCCAAAGGTATACCTGTGAAGGGGTGGGAGGAGGGAAAAAAGGTAGAAGGAACCAACACAGAGGCTAGTGATGAGAAATTTTTGTTTTAATAGTGGTTTTGAAAATAATGTGTCCTGATAGTATGAAAATGCTTTGTACCACTCGTCATTTAAACGGCTGTGAATCTCAAAATCACATCATTTCAGTTGCTCTCCTGCTTTGTTTTATGCCTGCATTGTTGTTCTTTGGCAACAGATTGCTTATCAACATCTAACCGGATTAGAATAAAACTTTCTCTTTATTTTATGATTGATTTCTAGAACACAAAGGACTCGGACACTAGGACCTCATTCTCACTGGAGATCATGATTCTGCTGTCCTTTGAAAACAGGGCTTAGACATGTTAGAAGCTGATGACCTTCAAACATTGTGCATCCTAGTGCAAGGCAGTACACATTGCTAAAAGGCCCTTACAAAAACCCTGTGATAGAAAGCTGCCTAATCCAGGCTGTTTTCACGCAGCGATCTGTAGTGTTTACTGGACCCTGTGTTCTGTGAGTCTGTCTGGCTACACAGGTTCTTTACCAGCAGGAACAAATTTCCCAGACATTAGGGTACTAAATCAAATGCTGCTTCGGACAGATGGAGTAACTCTAATGTGATGTTTACCTGTTATTTGTATTTGAATATGGCCAGGACTGCAGTCCTGCTCCAGGGTTCTCATGTGTTAGATACTGTATGGATGCAGAATGAAAAATAGTCTCTGCTCCTGACAGCTGCATAAGCTGTAAGTTTCTGTCACAGGACTTGATTTCCCTCAGGCTGTGGGATGGTGTACTTCTACCCTCTCCACTCCTTCTGCTGCGTAATCTCATGTGTTTTTATTTCATGTCTTTGCAGGTGCTGTTGAAAGCAGCACCATCTTTTCTGAACAGTTTCCATCGTCTGGTTGTTTCTGTCATGCATGAAGGACGTCAGAAAGGAGACAGAGGTACCATATCTTTTTCACTTTTGCACTATATATACAGACTGTATATACTATATATATATATACTTCTAGTATATACTGTAGTATACTAGAAGAGGAGATGCAGAACAGGGCAGTCTGACACCAGAAGAAAAGTCTTCAACACCTAGTGCTTTCCACTGACATCCTACAGCTTATTCCATGTTCAGATTTATCTCAACTAGTATGTTGCCCACAACTGCGGACAAATGTCAGTCAGTGTCTGTATGCATCAAGGAGGAGTATACTAACAAAAGCTCACTGATAGAGGAAAAGGTATGTTAAACTCCTGCCAAATATTGAGAATTTGCTAGCTTCTGTAATATGTATGCCCCCCTGAACAGGAGATGTAGAGAGGTGAGGGTTGATCTTGTCTCCCAAGTCACAGGAGATAGAACAAGGGGCAATGGCCTCAAGTTGTGCCAGGGAAGATTTAGATTAGATATTAGGAAACATTTCTTCATGGAGAGGGTTATCAGGCATTGGAATAGGCTGCCCAGGGAAGTGGTTGAGGCACTATCCCTGGAGGTGTTCAAAAGATGGGTTGAAATAGTCCTTAGGAATATGGTTTAGTGATTTTTTTTGTCAGGGTTAGGCTGATGGTTGGACTAGATGATCTTTAAGGTCCCTTCCAACCTAGACAATTCTATGATTCTATGTTCACGTAAGGCAAGGATCACAGAAAGCTTATGGGTACATGGCATCCTAAAGTTTAAAAACATGCTGTTTATCTTTGCAGGATTGTTTCATTTTTATAACAGATAACATGAAAGTAATTTTTAGATTTCCCTTCCCCCTTGTTTGTGTTAGTTGTCTTCATTCACTGCCTACTGAAAGGATAAATTCTCAGGTTGATCTCTGCAGTCTCACTTTAAATATCTCCAGTGCTGTGGCTTCTGCTGCTGTATTACACGTAATAAATCTCATCAGAAGGCTTTCTTGCCATGCTGTTTCTAAGAGACGTCTTCTGATTTTCTGTAGGTAGAGAATTTAATTTTCCAGTCTCCTGGTTCTCCCCTCCACAGTGCTTGGGACTGAATCATGGAAGGGACTACGCCTCCTGCTTCTAGCACTTCAGCATATATAACAAATACTTTTTATCTTGCAGTGCATGTGGAATGGGAATCAGTGTGCTCTTACAAAATAACCATTGGAAGAGACACATATGGTGTGTTGTGGGAGTCTGGGGGGCTTCTCAGCTGTGGCTTGATACGAAGATAAAATGGGCAAGCTGATGTTGACTCCATGTAGTTCAATAATCTTATGGAAGACTGGGTGATTCTTTGTTTTTTTTTCCCAGTGTTTTTAAGCCTTAAATGCCAGAATGCATCTCACTGTTCTGTTTTAGGCAACACAGATGAGTTTGAAGTTATACTGAAGTGTGCACACCTGGTGGAACGGATGTATACTCATATCAGTGCAGAAATGGAGGACTTTACTGTGTTTTCTGCTTTCATGGTGGCTCAGTATGTGACTGAATTGCAGAAGGTAATGTGTTCTTAACCATCTTGAAAGTGCCATGATATTGTGCTGGCTTTGGAGTTTGTATTCAAAGGGCAGCTGTGTTAAGTTTTGTACAACTTGTGAAGTTATAAAAGTTGCTGTGCGTCATGGTTTGATCCAGGCTCTTTGTTATTTTGAGCAAGAGTTCCTAAGAGTCTTTCTTACCCAGCTCCTGGAAACTTTCTAAAGATGAGGGCTGTGAGGTTTTTTTAAGGCAAAACAAAGCATTGTCTGTTTGCAGAACTGCTTTGCTTTGCTGTTGTCTGCTTTTTGGTGTTGTTTTTTCTTCATGTGGTAGTTAGGTTCTTCTCCAAGCTAATCTCAGTTCTCCAGGATTGATAGCAGTTAAGGCAAATTAATCTGGCAAATTAATGGAGAAAAATTCTCATGGAAAATGTCTTTTAATCTGGTCTAGGTGAGTAAATGAATGGAGAAAATGTTACCAAGCCGGAGAATTGTTAGCTTTTCAGTAATTCTCCTTCCATACCAAAGATATCATTCCCATACTTGCTGAAGCAGCTGCTTCTACTATTACGAATGTCAGAGCCAGGTCAGTAGCTTCTCACATCCAGACTTAAGTTAAAATTGTCATTCTGTTCAGCCTAATGGATTTAGATTTCACCAGAGTTTGAATGCAGCTTGCATTGCAAGTTCCTGCAAATCGATTATTTGTGGCTCTGGCTGGCCATGGGCTGAAATACAAAAAAGAATTTTAGGCTCTCTTACGGCAAAAGTATCCTAACCAGTGGTATGTTTCTGAAGGATTATGAGGTAACCAATGTAACTAACCATGAAGGTTGTTATGTAGCTTAAACTCAGGTGCCTTCTCTAGTGCCTGGCTTTTTTCCAAGATTTGGGAACAAAACAATGGGATTTCAGTTTTTAGAATCAAGACAGTTGTAGAGATGATTGTTGCTAACATAAGTGAAAATAATTTTAAATTTATTTGAACTTAGTGAACTTAAAATAATGATTTGACCTTTGCTTGGCTGGTGATAGGGTAGTGTGGTGTGTGGGCATGTCGGTGCAATTCTTAGATCTTCAGGAAAAGTAAAGAATCCTGCAAATTCACCTTTTTTTTTTTTAGCTATGTTATCTAGTGTTTTTAGTCATGTTATTTAGTGTTACTGATAAATTGGTTATTGTTTACATAGTAAACATAGTAGTTCAGCAAATACTAGGGACAAATTACCATTCAGACTACTTTTGCTCTATTTAACTATCTCTGAACTCTGGAATCTGTTCATCTCTGAATGCAGAGCCTTTACTCAGCCTGACTTTGAATAGTCAAGTGACCTTTCCAAGTTAAAAGGACACTTACTCAGTATTAGCAGTGTACAAAGTCTCATGAGACTTCTAGGAAAGTTTTGTGCAATACTTATCACTGAGAAATGGAAAGTGATGGATGATAGCTAAACCACAGAGCAGCAATGTATGCATGGAACCTTTGGGTGTGGAAAGGGGAATTGGTCTAGTGAGCCACCAGGCGCTGTGACAAAGGGGTGTTTTCTGTCTGACAGAATAGATAGATCACAAGTAGGTGATGATTTATGTGCTCATTTGCTGGTGAGAACTGATGGATATCAGAGGAAGGGGGATACCTGTCTTAAGGGGGCACGTACGCATCTTTCATGTTGCTCTGCAGAGGGAGAGAAAAACTCCTTTAACCATTCATCTTTTCTGAGGCAAGATCGGTGGCTTTCAACCTGTTTTCTGAAGACCCTGGGGGTCCATCAAAGGTAACTGAGAAAAACATGTTGGTAGATTTAAATCTTTATATGGGCATCTGCATACTTACTGGAACCCTTTTAAGGGTCTGAAGACTAAAACTGATGAAAACCACTGGCCTAAACAGGCACTTACTCCTAAAGTAGTTGTGTAGCAGTTCCCTCAGTACGTCCTCTTTATACCAAAAAATAAAATATTGGGAATATTTTGTGTTCATCCAGAAAGACTCCTTGCTCGGGTGGGTGGCATCTATAGCCTCTTTCATACTGTTGACAGTGCTTTTCCCCTGTTGTCTGTGAGCTGTTGCTTAATTCAGCAGCAGTGAAATACCTCTTCACACATTTAATGTCTCACATCAAGAGCTCTGTAATGCTTGACAAATTGGTTGTGCTAACTATATAGACCATAAAACACTTACAGGCATAATTAACTGCCAGCCAGTAGTGGCAGCTGTTTAAATCCCTGGTTCTGCTTCCCATAGTGTCATTGGGGGGTGTTTATAGGAAACTGCACTGCAAAGCAAAAATGGCCCAAATGAGGCGTGGGTCCAGATTAATTTGTGGTGTAAGGGATGCGGTTCCATTAACTGCAGGTCTAAGCTATCTGCTTATCCCAAGCAGGGCATCTGGTCCATCTTGTCAATAGCTGTGGGTTTTCCTGTCCTCGTTCTCTGAAGCCATTTCTCTGCCCTAGGAAGGGAGAGGCCAGCCCAGTGCATACGCTGGGGGTTGTGATGCTCAACTGTTCTGTTACTTAAGTGCGTGGTCTAGGGAGAAATAACATCTGTTATAAACCAGCTGATAGATCATGTGACATAAAGGGGGGAAAATTACAAACTTTTAAACGTGCAGACTCATCAGGATCACAGCTCCAAATAAAGGCTTATGTGCCTTATCTGCTCTATGTTTTTCCCAGCTATGTTAGCAGGTCTAATAAAATATATTAGCTGTTTTACATTTAGGGCAGAAAGAGAGCAGGAGCCTGTCACAGTGATTAGGAGTGCACTTTATCAGTGGAAAGTTTATTAGTTGCCTCAGGAAGAAAGAAGTCTGAATTTTAATGACGGCTTTTTATGTAATTTTCATTAGGCCTGGAGTACAGAGGTTTAGGTCTGGAGGCATGAAGCTAATTTGGGGATTGAGTGAAGATAAGACATGATTCTGCAGCAGAAATAATGTGATTATGCCAGAGGCCAGCACCGCCTCAGGCAGTGAAGTATTTAGCAAGTGATTGTGAGCACAGGACAAATTCTAGTTACCCTGAAGCACCAGAGGACTCCAGAGGACTGATGTTCCTGGTTCTGGTGGTGGTTCTGCCAGCTGTGGGTTTGAGCAGGGGTAATGGCAGGAGCAGGGCACTGGGTCCTGAGTCATTCGTTGTATTCCTTCAACTTCCTGAGCTTTTTGAAGGCTTCTTTTATTAAGGCTTATACATTAAAAGTCCTCAGATACAAATTGTTAGATAAATATCAAGTTGTTAAGTGATAAGTTAAAATTGATTGACTATGCAATTAAATTATAGAGTAGCATAAGGGAAGTACTCATTTGAAACTGACACTTAAAAGCATACAGCTAATATGAGACATGTAGAATTGACTGAAAAGTGTAATCCAGGGCAAGTATTTTAGGGGTTTTAAT
Organism: Gallinago undulata; assembly: GCA_026546715.1. Classification (NCBI taxonomy): domain Eukaryota; kingdom Metazoa; phylum Chordata; class Aves; order Charadriiformes; family Scolopacidae; genus Gallinago; species Gallinago undulata. The sequence continues at coordinate 43,714,451 of JAOTQQ010000023.1, forward strand.
TATAGTTTTTCTGCTGAGGAATTTTCATTTGATTCCAAGACTATCATTGTTTTTGCCTCTGCAGCAATGTGTATAGTAGCACTCTTGTGCATTTTATTCCAAGAGGCATGCTTGTTCTGCAAAACATGTTTGCGCAAGTCAGGAAAACATTGCACAAATCAAAATCTTGGATTTTGTCTAATGGACTGTTCCAGATAGTCTGATGCGCTGGATAACATGTTATCAGGATTGAATGTATGGTGACTGTGGAAAGGGTGTTTTCTTGCCTTTTTGTCTTCAAGTTTAATGTAGTTTTGCTCTTCTTGTAGGTGACTTTGCACCCGGCTGTGAAGAAGCATCTTACAGAAGGGATATATCACATCCTTGACCTTTGCATTGAACGGGACATCAAATTCTTAAATGCATCGTTACCAGCAGGTGTAAGGGAGGTCTTTAAGGATCTGTATAATGATTACAACCACTATCACAAATCAAGAAAACAGGGGGAGGAGAAGTATACTGCATGATGAATCCTTCCTGATACTGCATAATCGATTATGGATTGATCTTGCAGTGCTCAGAAAATCCTCAATTGCTATTTGGTTTGGGATGACCAGTAAGAAGATCAAATCTGAAGAGGGTCCTCCAAACATGGGTTGCATCTATCTCCATACAGCCAGCCTTCTTAAATGGGGAAGAGGGGAACAAGGAGGGAGGACATGCTGTTGGGTCTGGTCCTGCTGTGTGTCACAAATGGTAGAATTGCTGCACCTTGTGCTGGCCCCACTGAACCTGCTGGGAGCCCCCAAGGAGCTTGCCGCAGCCTGGCAGCAGGATGTCAGGCTTCAGGCTTTGGCACATCATGGTGCTTTTCTCTGGAAGCAATAGTCTGGTGTAAAAGCCAGCAAGGTGTATAATCCTCCTCTTGCTTACATGATAAGCAGAATTAAAGCAGTTAAAATGATTATTTTTGTACCCTGTTATTTTATATTTTGTTACTGAAGAAATCTGTGAATGTTACAGAGCTGTGTGGTAGGCTACTGTGCAAAACTGTGGAAATACATTAAAAAAAAATTGAAAGTTTTTAATCTCTTTGCTTGGTTGGTTTTGCTCTTGAGTCCAGCCCTGAGCAACCTGGTCTGACCTATTGAATTTCCTTCCCAAGTGAATTATCCTGTGATCTCATGATGATCAAAAAGTCTGACTACTTAGAGCTCTGGTCGATTTACTGTCATTAAGCAATTACACTTTGTCATCTGAACTGTGGTCTCTCTCGGAGCACATTTTTATCTTGTGAGAAATGCTGAGTACCAGGACCTATCTGAGACCTCTTTGGTCTAAGCTGAGCCTTCGTGTTTTGCATTCACTCTGGGGTAAGAGCAAGCCCTGGACTTATGGCAACTCACCTGACAGTAATTTAATAAGTTGTAGTAAATTAATCATTTGAGCCTGTAAGAAGCTTTATCAAATCGCTCCTTTCATTAGCTAAACTGCAAAAGTTTATTTTGTTGAAAATGATGGAGACTAAAGATTCAAACTTCTACCAAAGTGGTAAAACAATCTTCACATGTGCATGCAGTTAATATTAAGAACTTAACATGATTACCTGCTTAAATCTACAGATGGGGGTGGGCAGAGGAAGACTGGACTTTGGCTAACCACTTTTAGTGGGTCAGTCTGTCCCCCAGCAAGGCCCAAAGGATGAAGTTTGGCTGGGGCAGGCTGTGCCATGGCTGTGCCATGTGGCACAGACAAGGGAGGTGAGCAGGGCTGTGGGGGAGCTGAGGCAGGTGGAGCTGGACCTCAGGGCAGGCAGGGCAGGAGCATGGCATGGCAGCTGCTGTCTGACATAAAGCCCTTCCTGCTCCTCCTGCACTGCCACACTGGCTGTGGCCCTGACAGGGCATTTCTGGCACATCACAGACCTCCACTGGGATGGTGACTGGGATGTGTCGTCAGGTCCCTGACCCATTGTTGGCTCTTGGAGGATGCCTATCCTTGGCCCTGGGGCAGCTCCATCTGCAACTTGCCCTGGTGCCTGCTCAACTCCTCTATCTTTGCCGTGTGGAGCCTCCTCTGCTGGCTAAACTTCATCCTTTGGACTGGAGATGATCCCACTCATGTCCCGAACAAGAAGCTTGGAGAGGAAGCTTTGCTACTGTGCAAGCGCTGTCCAGAAGTCACCACAACAGTGGTGTGTTATCAGTGCTGTTCTAGCCACAGATGCAAAGCACAGCACCATATGGGCTGCCCTGAAGCAAGTTAACTCCATGCAGGCTGGACCCCGTACACCACTGTGCTGTTTCTGTGTTTTATTGCAAAGGTGAAAAGCTGATGTGGGCCAGTGTTGGGAAGGGCAATTATTGCTGCCCCACCAGGCTGTGTGACACTTGTGCCTGGTAGGTCCCAGAAGGGAAACGTGTATGACTTGGGTGCAGCCAAAAGGGCACCAAAGGGAGGAGGTCTCGAGGGTGAAGACCAGTTAATATGCTGGTAAAACAAAGTGTTATAAGTGTTGGGAGATGATCTGGAAAGACAAGTGAAAAAAGGAGAGCTGGGTTTGGAGCAGGGGAGGAAGTGAGGCAGCCTCTCTGGTGTGTACGTGTGAAGGCTCCCCTGATGTAGCTATGTGGTTGCAAGCCACACGCATAGCTCAAAAGCTTCTGGGTGTAGACTGAAGAATAAATAACATCTTACTCATCTCTTTAAAGGAAGTAAACTACTTGAGTTGATATCAGTTTTATTTAATCAATACCAACTTTTAAAATTTTATAAATTTTAACTTCTTAACTCTGTCAAATGTATGGATCCGTGACTTGGAGATGGAAACGCGTAACTGACTTACATGGCCAGGAGAGAGGGAGATGATAACAAATACCTACTATAAAAAGGACACAGTGCTTGAAAGAATGAAAAGCTGAAACCCTGCTACAATTAAATCTTTATTTCAATCACGCTGTGCAACTGCCACTTATCCCACAGCCCCCCTCTTTCTCCAGGCTAAGCGGCAGAGTTCTGACACACAAAGCAGCGTTTCTGTGTAGAAGTTACAAAGGGGTTAAAAAGAAGGCTGTATTTCACTTGCTAATCCTAGGTCTTTGTCCAAGAACTGCTCTGGGTTTTTTTAGCTAGAATAAATTAAGTCCCTGGCAGCAGACCACCTGCTGAGAAAGCAGGCTTTGTTTTATTGGGTACGTTCCCTTGTGGGTGCGGTGCTCCCCTTCTGTCACACGATGGAGCCATCCTGCCAGGGTACGGAAGCGCCCCCTGAAATCACGGCTCTGGAGTCCTTCCTCCCGGGCCGGCTTGGTTTATGAGCTCTGAGCCCCGGGGAAGGTAAAGGCTTTGGAAGAAGCACCGTCTCGGGGCTAAAGGGCAGGATTGCAACCTTTGTTTCACTTGAGCGTTGGCTTCGTGCGAGTGAACCTAAAAGCACAGTCCTTACCCGCTCCTGCGGCAGTTAATCTGGGCCAGATTCCCCGCTGTTGATGCAGCACATCTCTTCCGAGGGCTCCTCTCGCTGCTGCTGCTGCTGCACTAACAGAAATGTCTCCCGTGGGCAGAGCCAGCCGGCTGGGATATCGGGGTCCCGCTGGCTCTGCTGCAGGCCCAGCCGGTGGCTCTGGGTGCGTTGGTAGTTGTTCGTGCCCGGGCAGTGCCCGAGTCTGCTGTGCCAAAACTATCTCAAATGTAAAGTAAGAGACAGGACGGGCAAGAGGAACAGCCATGACTGGCAAAGATCAGCTTGCTTTTATTTACCCCTTGTTTTTGTGTAGCTGCTGGGAAAATCAGATGATTTTTCTATTTATCTCAGGGTGGGGCTTGATGCTTGATTTATCCTGCTGTTATGAATAGAAATGCCAAAAAAGATGGTGATGTAAGATGGTAGAAATTATTTTGCTAGTTTAGAAGGAAGTTATTTTTCCTGTTCTTACCTGCCAGGAGGAGACAAACTTACGGAGTACTTTCCTTCGAGTTTGAAATGGATCAGTAACTTCCTGTTTGTTTGCTTCTTGGTGTGGGTCTGGGGCTGCTGGATGACAGAAGGCTCCTTCCAAAGCTTCCTTTGTGGGTTAAAACATAACAGCATGAATAAAGGAGTACTTTGAGAGATTCCTATATCATTATTACTGACTCATTAAATGTCTGCAGTGATAATAGTTTGCTGGTGATACCAAACTGAGTGGGGAAGTGGATGCTTCAGAAAGGAAAGCCATCCTGCAGGAAGACCTGGATGGGCTGGGAGAGTGGGCTAACAAGAACCTTAAGAAGTTCAACAAAGACAAATGTAAGGAAATCATAGTCCAGCAGCACAGGCTGATATCTACCTGGCTGGGAAGCAGCTCTGTGGAAAGGAACCTGGGGGTCCTGGTGGACAAGAAGCTCAATGTGAGTGAAGAGTGTGCTGCAGCAGCAATGCAAGCCAACAGGATGCTGGGTTGCATCAACAAGGGCATCACCAGCAGAGATAAAGAAGTCATTATCCCACTCTCCTCAGCACTTGTCAAGCCACACCTGGAATACTGTGGAAAGGTGTGGACAGGCTGGAGAGAGTCCAGAGAAGGCCCACAAAGATGATCAAAGGACTGGGAAGCCTGCCAGAGAGAACTGGGTTTGTTCAGCCTTGAGAAAAGAAGACTTAGGGGAGCCCTTATCACCGTGTTCCAGTGTATAAAGGACGGCTACAAAGAAGATGAAGACTCCCTTTTTACAAGGAGTCACTTGGAAAAGACAAGGGTAATGGGTACAAGGTACTCCTGGGGAGATTCTGAAAATTTTTCACAATGAGAACAATCAGCAATTGGACTAATCTCCCCAGGGATGTGGTGGATTCCCCAACAGTGAACACTTTGAAGATTCAGCTGGACAGGGTGCTGGGCCATCTTGTCTAGACTGTGCTTTGGCCAAGAAAGGTTGGACCAGGTGGTCCTTGAGGTCCCTTCCAACCTGGTATTCTATGATTCTGTGATAATATCTCTATTGTGATCTATTCTATTGCGTGTTATAGAGTTGTAAAGATACTTGCCTCAAGGTGCAACAATTGCTTTTCTACTTGGAGCAGATTCTAGCCATTCAGGTGGAGAATGGCATTTGTGTCCTAAACAGTGTTTGCAAGCATGGAGAAATTATTTGTTTTAATGTTTTTTTTCAACGACATGACTGCTTGATTTTTTTCAATAATAAACATACAAAAGTACAATTTTATCATTGTTGGTAGTGCTGATATTTGCTGCTGTATTCTCAGTGAAATATTCTGCAAAGGGTTTAAGTTTCCAAAAAGGAAGATGCTCCTGTTACTTTATCTACCTTGTAAGATTTATGTTTCAGGCAAGTGGAAGTGAATCCTGTCAGTAGTACTGATTTGTATTCACATACTTTTTTTCTTTTTTTTTTTTTTTTTTAAATATGAAAGGTTTTGGGTGGTTTTTTTTGGTGACTTTAAAGTCTGGAAAATTTGTGAAAGTAAGTGTGTCCCTGTGACCTTCTCAGGGCTTTTAGTCTATGAGAGCCCTCTAGAAAACTCATTGACAGTTCTTCAAGAGAATTTGGGAAGAATAAATAAAGGCACTCCAAGTGGCTAAGCTGTATTGCCGTCCCTTTCCTCCTGAAGGACACTGACTTTTTGGAACCTATTTCTAAAGATGGTAACAAATGAAAAAAAAATAGAGTAACAAGAGGACAAGGGGTACAGGTCTGCAATGATTTCTCAGTGGTGACTGTTCGGTCCTGTCTAGGTAGAGTTGTGTCAGAGGAGCCTTATTCTGACACATTGCTCTGGGGCTTTTATTGATTGGTGGAGACCAACTGCTGCCCCAAAGCAATTTGCATTGGTTTGATTACTTTTTGTAGAAGTTGGATTCAGAATTGCTTCTTGAGGGGAGAAGTTCTACAGATAATCTGCTCTGAACTAGACGTCTTCTTGCAGAGGCTGCCACATAGCCTGGGCCCTCTTTTTCCAGCAGGGAAGTCATCTTTCGGCTCTTCCCCACAAACAGGACAGGGGTCTTTCTGCTGGTGGCTGGTGGAAAGTGAGTAAAGAATAAAAGGAGAGGGAAATCAGGAACATGTCCTCTGTTAATTCATTCAGCAGCTGAGTCTTCTGCTAGGTTCACACACCCCTACTTTTATTTCTACAGCCTCCACTTGAGGGATTGGTTCTGCAGGCTTTCACAGAGCTGAGCTGGGACTTCTCAGGAATGTGCACAAAGCTGAACATAGCTGTCCTAAGGATGAGGGCCATGGGCTGCTTCTGCTCTAGGAAAAGAGAGAAGAAAAAGAGCGGGAATGGAGGTCGGGGATGAAGTCAGACTATTGCCAGGGCCCTTTGCTGATGAGATGACTTTGTTAATGGTCTGATTTTGAGTGGGAACCGGCAGCATACAAGAAGGAAAGAAGCTCTTGGTCGCTGAAAGCAGAGCAGCTTTGAAAACCAGGCTGTTCCCCATTTTCAGTACATCTTAGAAGTCCGTTGCTTTATTTGGTGTACTACAAGGGCCTAGAAACCTCTCTTAGTGCTCTGTGTGTGCAGCAGTGTGAACTGTGAGAGGGCACTCACTGTCCTAAGACGCTGCCAGGTGGGAGAGACGGTGGGTGGGAGAAGAAACAAGACTGTAGGGAGAAGTGATTGATTTGTGTTTAGTTTTTCATGTCAGTTTTAGAGCAGCATGTGGGAGTTACCTCCGGTAACCTCAGAGAGTAGTATTGTTGAGTTCAGTTTTGTTAATATCCCAGGAAAAGAAAGGAAGAGTAAATGACCGTGTTACAAAAATACATTTTTTTCATACCGGGGCACGAACAGATAAACCCATAAAAGACAATTTGGTCAACTACCACCATGTTGCCACCTGAGCCCAGCTGGTGTGTCCCTGCTGCTGGGAGGGAAGCTCAGGGCTTTGGTGGGGCTTTGTTCCTGCATCTGCTGCAGGTCACCTGTGTGCTTTGCTTGTCAAAGCTTTACCTTCTTTGGCCTCAGACACAGACCTGAGTCTTCCCTGGAGGGGATTTGTGAGGTTTGCAGAATGTTTAATGCTGAACTGACATCAGGTTTTTAATGCTCCTGAGCTGAGTGATGCAGCATTACTTAGTTTATTCACAATATCTCAGGTGATAACCAGAAAATATGTAGACTGACAGCATAATTTCTGCCCCTTTTGTCCTCCCAGCAGGCATATGTGAAACTTGCTATTGTTTTAGTGTGTGTTTTACTTATTTTCTAGGATTTGGTGAGATTGCTCAGTGTTTTCAGGAGACAGCTATGCAAATGTGAGCTACTAGTACCTGATTTCTTCAGACTGGCATTTTAAAATATGTTCATTAAAGTTTTCATAACCTAAGCCCATAATAACGAGAGCCTAGAGTGTGTGCCTCCTGGTACCACATGCAAAGGATATGTGTGTCTAAGAAACCTGTTATTAGCAGCTTGTATTTTGGTTATGCAGTGACATCTAAGAGACTTTCTAAGCAACTTATTTTCCCTTGCTGAAAAGCAGAATTCTTACTGCAGCAAGCAGCAGATGTGTTCTTCAGATCACAGCCTGTGCTGGATGAGGATAAACCTGGAGAGGAGAAATACTTTTGTTCCTGAGCCATGGAAACTTCCCCAGCTGGAAATCTCCTTTGACCCACATGCCCTTTCACTGCAATAGCAAGGGATTATCATCTGCCAGGCGTTTCTGCCCTCATTTCTGCCCTAATCTCCTCTTTCTCTAAAAGCACCACCAGACCTGTTGCATCCCATCTATTAGCAAGGGGACTGTCCCAGCAACTCTTGTTTTCGGGGAAACTCTTAGCATACTAAGAGTTGGGAAAACCCATTAGTGTGAGCGGTAAGAAATGGTAGTGTTTAACTTCCAAGGTGTGAAGCTTCGGTTTGTTCTTTCTAGGTAAGTGTGATGGAGTTACAGCTGGGCAGTGCGTCCACAGAGCACGGCCGAACTCCATTAAATGGTTCTTGGTGGCACTCCATTCCTGTTTTTGGAGAAGAGCACGTAGCTGTGTTGTCTTAACACGGGGGGTGTCTGGAAGGTGGGTTAACCACCACATGCAGATCTGGGGTATCGAGGAGTAGCTGTGGTACGTGCATCTTTCCCACTGCCACACTCTTGTAGCGGTGATGTTTAGAATTAACTTCTGCCCATGATTCCTAGGGACTTTGGAGGGCAGAAACGTGCCCTTAGAGCTCACAGCACTTTTCATCTTCAAAGTGCATTATAATCATTAATACATTAATTAGGCATTCTCCCCTTCCTTCCTGCTAACAAGGTTTATTAAGCTGAATGTATTTATCTTTGGGCAGATTCTACAAGCAATTGAATGAATAATTTTCCTAATAACTTTAATAGCAAAGACATGAAAGAGAACAGGAATGATGAGAAGAACAAGAGACCGAGGTAAATAAAGCTGCTCTATGAAAGGAGAAGCGCAATTTCATTCTAGGTGTAACTCCACCTACCCCTGCAACTCCCCGCTGGCAGCTGTGCTGCCTTTGTTGCTTCTGTCTCCCCTAACCTACATGTAATTGCACATCTATGCAACTTTTATGCTAGCACACACAAACGCAGAAAAAAGGAGGTCATGGATGACTGGGACCTGCAGGAAAGGAGAACATGAAAATAGCTTGCAATTGCAAGGTGAAACTATATGAAAATTTGACTTTTACATAGGCTTATAGTATCTCAGGTGTTTCTGTGAGAGCCAGTATAATCTAGCAGAGCATTTCACAGGGGGTGAAGACCTGCAGGACCAGAAGGTCACGAAAGATAGTCAAGAAAGACTATGTCAGGGGGTTTAAGGCATTGAAAACTTTATTCTAAAGCAAATGAAATCTTGCTTTCCTTCTCCATCTTTACCCCTCGAGCGCTGTTGTGTCCTCAAAGCATACACAAATAACACAAATAACACGGGCTATGGATGTTACCATATGTATGCTGTTCTGCTCCTGCTGTTACAGTAAATGTTGGTGGAAAGACATAAAATGCTTGCTCAGAATTAGGACATGTCCCCAAAAAAACTCTGAGACGTGGTGACTTAGTGGCTGGGATGCTGCCCTGTGAGTTTGGTGATTTGCATCTTAGGCAGTGCTCTGCCACCTCTGTCTTGTTCCTGTCTTGTTGATTTAGATTCACAAGCTTAAGACCAGGAGGGACTACTAGATCATCTGACCAGACCTCTTGTGTATCACATCATGGTCCATTGAGCTTGATATAGTTACTGCTGTAGCGAGCCCAATAACCTGTGGATAGTTGCAACATATCTTCCACAAAGCCAAATTTTTGACATTAAGCTGTTCAGGGCAGGAGTTGTGTTCTAGCCATGCTTTAAGTAGAGGTCCTCAGCAAGAAAAACAACAACAAGGGTAATACCAGTAATGTTAATTATAATAAAATCTATGAATATTGTATTGGCTAAGCTTGAAAAGATAGGGTTTTTTTAAACTGTGAAGCCAGCCACTATATATGAACTGTAGCCTTCAGAAAGGAGATCGAGAGGTGGCTTTTCAGTTCCAATATGCAAATACTTCTGCTGGGCAACAGACCAGGTATTTAATGCAGTGGAGGGGGTTTTAATAAAAAAAGAACCCCAACATAGCTAGGAGCTGTTCTCCAGCAACACAGATTTGGGCCAAGTTGCAAATAGTTACATTATTGAGCTCCATACAGCAGTAAGGGACTAAAACTAAATGTTAGAGCTGATGGCATACAGGATAAATGCTATGAGTCTGAAATGTACATTTTATTAAAAATGGAGATTCAACCCTATTCTTATAACTCTTAATTCCCAATTTAAATTTCAAGTAGTTTGCTTGTGCCACTGATGAAAAGTGGGTTGCCAAAAGGAGAAATAGTATTTTTTGGGGTAAGAATTTTTTCAGCTAATGTGGATTTGACACTCCCACAGCTTCAATCAAGCTCTGTCAGACCAGGAAGATGTTTTTCAGCATCCTGTTTTACTGAAAAAACTAACCTAGTCTGAAATATTGAAGGAAGAAAACCTTGACTTAAAATAGAAGTGCTTGTGACAGGACAGTGTCATAGGAATGGAAGGATCCTTCTTAACCACCTGCCTGGTTGTCAGAGGAGCTCATCTTTTCCCCTTGGCACCTTTGGCTGTGTGCAGTTTGCCACGGACTGCCTGCAGGCTGCAAAGGGAGCAGGGGAGACAAAGGTGTGCACTGACACAGGAGTTTATCTGCTGCAACAGGAGCAGCGCCCACCACCAGCACCAGCAGCCGCTCGCTCCTCACTGCCCTCGGATGGAGGAGCTCCAGCTGGTTTTGCTGAAGCAGAGCAGGGTCTCACCAATCTCACTGCGCCCTGCTGAAGGTTACTTTCCCCACAGCGCCATCAGTGGAGCAGAGCTATGGTCTCACCTCGGAGGCCGCAGCTCTGAGCTTGATCTGTTACCCCAGACCACTGAGGAGGATGGTTTAAAATAGCACACCAAGTTCCTGAGAAGCTAACATGCTTCTGCTCTCTCTGGTCCCTGCTGTGAGGTGGTGGTCTTCAACAGATAGGCCAGGAAAAACGTGGCTGGTGAAACTCAAGGTAGTACCTGAAAGGGAAGCAGATAAGTCTGACAGGGTTGCCCTTGAATTCCTGGGGTGCTGATGGTCCTGCACACTCAGGGTAGAGCTCAGCCCCATCCCGAACCTCCCACCCTGCCCAGTGTAAGGCTGTGCTGCAGACGGAGGTGCTCACAGCACCAGTAGGCAAAACAGCTCTCAGCTGACTTCCCATGGGGGCCAAAACTCAAAACTCAGGTTTCAATTTGGCTACTTCTTGCCTTGGGTGAGTATGCTGTCTTCCCTTTAGCCCTTACTAGCCTGGCACCACAGGTACTGCCATCACAACTACCTTGCTGGCCAAAGCATAGCCAGGAGCATGGTTGTCATATCTCTGGTGGCAAAGCAGACAATGCCTTGGCTTTCAAACCTTGTCTAGGGCTTCAGCACAGGAATGGATTCTCTTTTTTATGGCAGCATGGGCATATGGCAGTTCGGAGTCCACAGCAAGAGAGAGAAAGGGGAGAGTGAAACTGGACTGGAGTGAAGTTTATGGTTGCAGGACTTGTGATGCAGTCTCCTCTCTGTAGTCAGAACTGAACTTTCAAGCAGGTTCAGTGAATGAGAAGAAGATGAGCCTCTAAGGCTTCATTACTTTCAGGTACAATGACAACACCCCGTTGTTTGGGAACAAAAAAGGTTGGGAGTCCATCCTTTTGGGACAATCTTAAAATGAAACATTCACAAGTTCAGATGCAAGTCTGTTTTGGTGTGTTGTTTCAAAGCTAGTAGGAAACACTCAAGTGGAAAGCATGCAGGAAGACAGCAAAGCAGAAATCCCCAGTGCAACTCAGTTCAAAGCAAGGTCTGCCCTGCTGCTACTATTTATAGTACTTCAAGAATGTATTTATTTTGTTATTACAAGAGACAGCTGGGATGGGAATTGCAGCGTGCAACAGGACAGGTTAAAACAGAAAAGCACTGCCATGATAGCCCCTTCTTCCTTTTCATTTGGAGCAAATGTAGACTGCAGGTGAGCAATGCCACAATGAGACTAATTTCTTGCAGCTGACAGATGTTAGCTGGAGTGGTGGATTTCCAGAGCTTTAAAAAGCAGGTTTTGAAGACTGCTTGGTATGTGTTATGGTGTGGGTGGTTCTATTCTCTTTGCCTTGGATTCCTACAGGATTCCTTGACTCTTCCCTGTTGAGGTGCTTAGTGCTGGATGTGAGCCCTACCCAACTGTGGCCTGTTAGAGATGGCAGTGTAAGCTGGGATGTGGAAAGTGTGGAGTCCTTGCAGCCTTTATGTAAGGTAATGTCTTCCACTGCTCTTTAATTGATCAAAGGTTGAGGTGGCTTTGTGCTCAGCTTTTGTGGGTACCTAGGCTCATAAGCCTGCATCTTGCTCAGGTTCTAATCCTGCATGCTGGGCAGGGTCACCTCTGTCAAGCTGCTTATTCTCCTTGCTAAGTGCTGTAGCTCAGCATCTGCAGCATTTCACCCCTTTGTGCACTTCTTCTGTTTGTGTAGTGATCACAGAAATAATTTTTGCCTGCTGTACAACATTCCTTAGGTTCCAGAAATGCAGGCTATTATTGTGATTGTTAAAAAAAAAAAAGCAAAGCTGTAGCTCAGAACTGAGTGTGACACATTCCCCACGTCAGATGTGGTAACTATGTCTGTAACTATTAGGCTCTGAGAATGTTAAACTGGTCTGAGAAATGAACGTGGTGCGGAAGACCACCGAAGGGGAAGCCAGCCTCTCTAGCAGACCCCTGACCAGCTTCACCTGCTCTAAACGTTTCAACTTCTTTCAACTCTCATTTTCAATGCACATCTTCTGAAATCCCTTTTCTTTCTCTGATTCTGCTGACAACAGTTTCCAGGGGTCTTCTGCAACAGTATGAAAATCTTAAGCCCTGCCACTTGTCAGTCTGATTACTGCTTTTCTTTTACGTGCTGTCTGTGTGAAGCCATGCTACTGTGAGGATCCTTTTGCTCCTCCTGTCTCGGGTTCAGTATTTCCACAGCCAAGAATTGATCAAACAGGCTAATCTGCATTTTGTGGGCCAAGGAAAGATTCTCAACATCTGCAAGAACACTGCCCTGCCCTTATGGGGAGGGAGGGGAACCCCAACGTTTTGTTGCCATATGGTTTTGGCTGTTTTGTGGCTTTAATCGCTTCCTCTTGGCAGAGGACTATCCAGCTCTCTACCAGGAACTGACTCATGGAAATGGAGTTTTCCCTCAGTGCATTGGGAGAGCAAATATCTGTGCGTTCGAGGAAACTAGTGAGCTAATGTGCAGCTGATAAAGATTTCCAAATGTGGGGGGAAAACCCATATTTGGCTATTTTAAATAAAGCTTCTCATTTTATGCGTCAGCCAATTAGAGGTTCATCCATTCTAAGTCAGAGATTTGTCTGCCTCATTGGTCACAAACTGCAAAGCTGGTGACCTGAATTTTGTTGCTTTACAGAGAAAAGTGATGGCTGATAGTGGATAGAGCTGACAAGATACCATGGTGATAAGCCTAATATAAAATAGGAACCACAGTCTTGCTGTCAGCTCTGTGCAGATCTTTGTGTCCTGTGTTGATATAACATCATGGCCTTTCATCATCGTTATCATTTAGGCTTGAACCTGGGATTTGTGGATCTAAAAGCAGAACCTGCTCTGAGCTGGAGGCTCAGCCAGGCAAATGCACTGTGACCAAATGTGAAGTAAGGCGTATTTGTGTAAGCTGCAATGGAAAAGATTTAAGCAAATACCTTTTTATCTCACTTTTGTGATAGGCTAAGCGTGCATGCAGTCTGCACGGCAGCTCAGCAGATAAGCAGTGTCTTCTTGAGCTGTGGTAACTAATCAAGTGTCTGAACTACGAGCTGAGGAGCCCATCTTTGTTATCATGAGACTGAATTGTCTCAGTAGTGTTTGTGATCCACCCCCAAGAAGGTGACAGAGCTGCAGTAGGCAGGGGTTCAGACTGTGTCTGCAGGAAATCCAGTTGATCATGGTGCAGCTCGGGGGGGGAGTAGGGGGTATCCAGGGATTTGTATATTCAGGACCTCACAGGATGGGTACCTCTGGTATGTTAGAATAGTCTTGGCAAACCAAGCTCACTGCATTATATGGTGTCACCTGTACTGTCAAAAAGTTGGGATTTTTTTTCATGCTGTTTATTTTCTTCTGTCATAGGATTTATCACTCCAAACAATGGAGCTTTCTTGGTATCCTCAGGAAGTTATTTCCTACCTTTAAAAATTAATGTCATGGAAGTTTTTCTTTGATTGCAAGCCTGACTTTCGTTGGCTCAGGTTTATCCTCTTATTCTTGGAAACAAGGGACAATAGCAGGAGAAGCAGGATTTCTTGCATCAAGGTTTAGAGACAGGGTATGACTGTTGCCCCAGCTGTGCAGGAGCTGTGGATGGCTGGGCATCGACGCAGTGATGCCTTTCCCTTGCGAGCAGTAACCCTGCTGCATTTTAGCTGACCCACTGACTGATCCTTGATGTTTTTATTTTGAAACACATCGCGCTGTACAAGATGTGTAGCGACAGTCCTAAAAAAAAATAAATCTGTATGCTGTGGCACGGGAGCAGGCTGCGTCCAAGGCCAAATCCTGCAGCCTCGCGGGGCATTAGCTGACAAGCAGGTGATACACGGAGAACAAATGGGGAGCACAGAGGGTGTTTGTTAGGCTCCTGGGGCTGAAGAAATGGGTGTCTGTGCTCAGGAACAAAGACAATTTGCATTTAATTTCTCTGGCCCGCAGTACTGGCAACAATGGTAGATGTTCATCTACAGCATTAAACCACCACGCGCTCTGGGCTGAATGGCCATCTTTGTTCAGGGCTGGAGCAGCCGGAGCACTGCAAGGGGGGACTGAAGCACCGCGTCGTACAGTGTGGCCACAAGCATGAGAACAGGGAAGGAGGGAAATGGGATGCTGGTAAAGCCTACCCCATCTCTCCTCCTGTCCCAGGGGAGGGGGTCAGTGACCCTGGGAAGCCCTAAAGGGAAAATGGTGCCATCCTTAAGTGGCTCTCCTGTGGGGTTATGCTCAGAGCCTGTCTGTGCTGGTGACCACCTCTGCTCTGCACTGAAAAGAGGAGGATGGGTTGGCTGCTGCTTTTCCCACAGGACTATTGTGGAGGCTCTACTCCTTAGCTAGTTGAGGCTTCATGCAAGAGATTGAACAGCCCTAAATCTTACCTGGCTCCTCCCTAGATAAAGCCTTCAGAAGGTGGTGAGGAGGGTAGGCACGGAGACAGTGTGTGGTGCAGAGCCCTGTTCCTCCAGCAGACACTTGAGTTCAGGCAGGTGTTCCATGGTGGGTGGGATCCCTGTCCAGACTTTGCTAGGGCTGGCTTAGCACTGAGTCTATCATTCAGCATAACACACTTTGCAGTGGGCTGAGGCTTGGGAAGCCCCTCGCCAGGGGACTCCAGGCACTCACTAGGCCACAAAAATTACGTCCCCTTAGACTGGCTGCTAGCAGCCACAGAACAAGTTGCTGTGGCCACCAGCAGCATTATCTTTGCCACAGTCCCCAACTTCCTTGCTGACTGTGGTAGTCGTACTTCTGATTACAAGTACCAAAGTGGTGGGAGTTTGGCTGAGACCACCACCAGGCAGCAGGAGACTTGTGGGGTCTTCTACTGGTCTCTTACCGGGAGTGATTTGCAGCCCGCAGTTGACCACAACAGGCGGGAGGAAAACGTGGGAAGTACAATCCTATTCACTAGCCTCACAGCGACGGTGTTCAGCTCAGGGACTGACTGTGCCAAACACTGTCTTGGAAACCTGAGCTTCTTCTGCCTCACCTACCCCATTGACAGTGCTTGCCATGCCAGCTAAATGAGAAGTAGTGTTAATTGCGCTGCGTGCTCCTAAGCTTCTTTCCATGGCTTTCTGGAGGTGGGATTAAGATAGATAAAGTAAAGTGGGGATTATTGTGTTCCTGGTGGAGGCTAGGTCAGGAAAAAAAGGAAATTCCTTGGAGGGGGAAAAAAGAGGGATTTGAACAGCTGATGGCAAGCCTCTACAAACAAACTGGGAGAGTTAGGCAGCAGATGGACTAACACACTCTGGGCTTGTGCCAATGCATCAGATTGATTTTGAAGATGAAGCACCCACTGCCTGGGAAAGCAAGCCAGTAGCCCTGGGAGTAGGAGCGCTTCCTGGCAGCTGTTCAAATACTAGCTGCTTTACAGTTCGCTTTCGGTGCTCTAGGAGTCAGTGAGAAGCTCTGGGATATGAAATATGACCAGTAGAGACTACAGACCAATAAAAGGATTATTTTTGTAGGGAGGGTTGCATGGAAAATAATGACGACTTGCTCAGAAACTCGTGGTGTGCAATTAAAGGACTAGAAGAGATCAAAGGGCCATCAAGTCAAACTCTGTGCCTCTTAGCATGGCAAGCACTGAATCTTCCAAGCAAAGGTGTAGGCTTCTCTGGAGATCAATTTCAGAGGTGGATTTTTTTTGCTGGACCTCATCTGCAGACCTTGCTGTGGATCAGCTTATGTCCTGAGCTATGGCAGCTGTCCTGAATGACATTAACTGTGTTACAGACATCTACCATAATGTGTTTCAACTGAACTCACAGTGTTCCTCAGTGATGGATTTAGATACATACACTGACAAATACCTCTTTCTCCCACACCATCCCTCTCCTTCTAGAGAAATGATGTGAGCTGGAATGGTTTATTTTTTTCCCCCTGCACTTTTCTCGAAATGAAATGAACCTCCCCCTCACCCCCCCCCGTGGATGGAATAAAACTGCTGAATAATAAAACATGTGAAGACTCTTCTGTAAAATAAGCATTTTCACAGCAGTTCATTCCACTGGATTATATATATATGTAATATACCCTGATGGTCCACCTAATTTATGAAGGCTGTTGCATGGTTCTTCCTCTTAATCTCCAATTATGTATAATTGGAAATTCTTTTTTAGTATGCCATACACTGTTTTTATAGTAGGCATGGCAAAGAGACACAGACTCAGACCCTGAGCTGGTGCCAGCTCCTACATCTTGAATTGCCCCTTGAACATAAGCTTGTATAAAAGTTAATCAGTTTTTAGGCTGATTGTACAACATGCGCAGTTGTGATTAGGGTCTATATTTAAAGACTTGGCTGCCAAAAAGACTTCAGCAATGACAGACTTACAAGTATTCCAGCAAAAGGCTGACACAAATATGAGGTGGGCTGGGAGCGCCAGAGAAATTACGCTGTGCCCTGAGGAAATGCCACCCCCCACCCTGGCACA
Source organism: Gallinago undulata (assembly GCA_026546715.1). Taxonomy (NCBI): domain Eukaryota; kingdom Metazoa; phylum Chordata; class Aves; order Charadriiformes; family Scolopacidae; genus Gallinago; species Gallinago undulata. The sequence goes on from JAOTQQ010000023.1 coordinate 43,731,213, forward strand.
GCACTTTCCTCTGCCTCCGTTGGTGTGTTGCAGAGAGGGGTGCTCGTGTTTGTCATCCTGCTTCCTCCTCCGTCCCAGGGTTTCTGATGCAATAGGGCTAGAGTGAGAAAACAAGTATGATGCAGCAGGCCTGGTGAAGCACAGCCATGGTAAATGGAAGAAGCACTGGGAGGCTGGAGGCATGTGTGATATCGGGGGCTTCAGGGGCAGGGATGTGGAAAAGTAAAGAAGGAGCAGCATCAGCTGCTCGTTCATGCTGATGAAGAGTTCCCCATTCCCTTCACTGTGCTGCAGGTTGTTTGCAGCCAGAGTAGTTGGAGAAAACCAATATCCTGCTGTCACTCAGAGCTCAGACAACTTGTGTCTTGAAGTTTGCAATAGTGTGTCTTGACTTTTGAGTAGCTGGGGTCTTGCTGAAGCTAGAGAACCTCACTGGAGAGGATTTCCAGTCAGATTTTCAGCTTTAAGTTCAGACTCTTATCTGCCCACTTGGCTGACAACCGCAGGTCTGGGGACCGGTGACTTGGTATTTCACTGCTTGACCATTTGTTCAGCTGTACTCCACGCGAAGAGCGTGACAGGCTCTGACAGGCTCTACCAGCTGCTTCGCCATTTGCGGGAATTCAGCACAAGGACTGCTGGGCTCAGACAAATATCACTTAAGTATTCACTAAATGGGCATGAATCCAGATTTATCCAGTCCAAGGTAGCATCCTTTTTCTCTTCCTCAGAAATAGCATTCCATCACCTAAAGTTCTCTTTTGATGTGCTTTACTCAAAAGAGTGTCGTTAAAATATTAAAACAAAAGTTACTTCCCTCTATTGTGTTCCTCCGTTTTTATATCACTGACTTCAGTGGAGCAACACTGGCATGGAGCAGAGAGAGCCTGATGATGAGTCTGGTCCTGCGTTTGCTTTAGTAAACTCATTTACTGGATTTCTAGAAGCAGGAATGTCATAGTAACTGATGGGAATACATCAGATAAGAAATGACAGGTTTCTGACTGATAGCCAGGCACGTTAAAGATATGGGTGTTTACTGGCAGGGAGAATTACTGAAACAAAAAATTTTATGATTCATGGAAAATAAATGTAAGCATAAAATTATTTTGTTTTACTTTTTCCTCTCCTGGTCACTGACGACACCTGATTTAAAATATTACTTGCTTAGAGAACAGAAATGTTTTCTGGGCATATTCTGAGGCTGGTAACACCAAAGTCAATCTGGAGTCCTACCCCTGTGCTGTCCATGGAGTTTCTCTGCATTTACACCAGCGTTGTAGATGAGCTCCTGGCTCACGAGAGCAATCAAAGCTAATAGACATGGCTAGAATTTGGAATTTCAAATCCTTCCTCTGAATGGTTCCTGAGCAATCTACAGGCTAGGAGTTATTTGCACAAAGTATCCAGCAGTTAATTTCAAATCCCATATACATTTGAGATGTTCATAAGCTACTTGCAGACAATTTGCAAACAGAAAAAGAGGCTAAAATTCATCAAAATAAATGATCTGCCATGAATTATTCATCTGGCTCCCATCAATCATACCAAAAGTCTCCCTTGTTGTTAGTCTCTGCAAAGAGATCAGGGATTGAATTTAGCTTAGAGACAGAAGCATGCTTTCACCCCTAGAGGTGCTTCTTCAAAGCAGACTAGCAGCATGTAGGTGATGAGAATAAGAAAGCTTCAGCGGCACAAACCGTTCCCGCTCTGTGGATAAACAGCAGATTTTAGCCAGCAGGGCTGTCAGGCAGGCTGCTTCCACAAGGACCGTTTTTACTAAAAAATACCCAAACCCTACCACCAAAACAAACCCTAAACTTGAAGGGGAGAGGAAAAGAGAGAATTTGGGGTGTTTGCTGTAAACAGGAAAGGTGTCTTTCAGCCTATCTGAGCAGGAGGCTGAGGGTAGCTTTGCGTTTTAAGGTGAGAGGGAAGAGTACAGGTGAAGCAAAGTCTGCATCACTGAGAAATAAAAGCAGGAATCGGGATCTGAGAGTGTTTCAGGCAGCAGCGTGACTTCCCTGCCTTGCATACCTAATTCACCTCTGGTCATGGGCACACTCCCGTAACTAGCAGCAAGGGGACAGCCAGCATTAAATGACTTAGTGGTGTCCATGCAATGTCTTGGAGAGAGGGGTTGCAGTGGGAAGGCTCTGTACCACTTGGTTAATAGTGGCAGCCATATCTAGGTACAGCTTTTTTGGGGAACAAAGGTGGCTAATTAAAGGGAAAGGGCTTCGTTTACTGCTGGTTTGCTCGGGTTGACAGCAGAGAAATATAGCTGACACCAACAGCATTTTGATAAATGGCAGTGGCATAGCACAAATAAGAGCACTAGAGTAAATAAGCTGTCTTACGTAGAGAAAAAAAAAAAAAAAGCTGAGTTTGATTCAAAGGCAATACATGTAGCAGCATAAGCCCTCACCACTCCACAGGCCCTCATATGAGGCTCTTATAACCTGGATTTAGTGGATGTATTATCCCTGTTTTTGCAATAAAGGCATCACCATGGCTGCATTCACAGTGACAAGCCAGACCCAACTCTCCAAAGCCTCAGCCCAGTGCCTGAGGTGCTTGGTTACAGCTTTTACTGTTCAGAAGATGGAAGTAAATAAGGCTTAATTGAGTCTAGGGAACTGAAATGCCACATAGCTGAAAGAGGGGCATCTAGCAGCAAAACTGATAAGAACGTATGTTGAAGCAATCCCTTTGCCCATCAATTTACATCATAGGCTTTGCCGCGAGCCCTTTACTTGAGAACCATTTAGCAACATTTAATCTAGAGGAGCGGACCTGTCATCTTTGGCCTGTTGCTTCTCAGGTTGGTGCAGTGCAGCTGGCCACCTGCCTCCACATGGCGGTAGGCACCCAAAGGGTTCCTCATTCGAGGCCTGGTTTGGAAAGGAAAGTGTTGCACATTCCCAGGAGAGAACAACCAGGTCTCTGAGAAAGGGCACGTGGAAGAAACGCTGATTCCTTTTTTAATAATCTCGCCTTCCTCGCAGCAGATTAGGAACAGGCTCATCAGGCAGGTAGCTGCATTTGAGTTCATTTCCCCCTTCTATTTTAAGTTTTTATTTCACTCTATTTGACCTAAAAATTAATTCTAATTTACCATACACAAGGTAACATGCTTTGCTTTATGGTATACTATGTGCACACAGCTTCACTTTCTTAACGAGCTCTTGTCACTGCTACAAGGCAGGCTGAAGGGAGGGCCCAACAGGGCTGGTGAGCTGGTGGTACCAGTGTCATGCAGGGTGGGCATCTTGTGCCTGTAAGGGGGCTAGCTGAGCGCCTGCCATTCTGGAGGCCACCAGGTAATCCTGAGAGGAGCCCAGGTCCCACCTAGAGGCGGGCTCTGTCTGTGTGGTGGATGGAGCTGATAGGGAAGGACCGACCTGGTTGAAGCTGCCATCCCACACCCCCAGTACCCCTGCGTGGCTGGGGGCCGTGGGGGCCTACAGGGCCTTTGCTGGGGGGAAGTGGGAACAGGGCAAGGGTGGCTTTTCTCAGCAAGGATTGTCTGCTCCGGTCCTTGGGGCCTCCTGTGGTGGGTGGCCATGTGCTGGTGAGGAGGGACAGCCCTGCCACCTGAGGGTCCCTGATGGCAAAGTCTGGGGTGGTGCTCTCACGTTGGAACTCGTGGTGAAGGGGTGGAGGACACTGGGGGCTCAGTGCTGCTAAATTGCTTTGTCGTTAGTGACACAGACTCTGTTACCTCAGTTACCTCATGTTTCATTTTAAATACATTTGCTTGCAGACAGCAGTTTTGCAGTCTTACTTACATTGCCATAGAAACAATCTTTTGCATTCCCCTATTTGTTGTGCATTTTTGTTAAAGGCTCTTTCTTCTTTACTTATCCACTCCATCTTTTCATTTGCTGCCTCTTTCTTCATTATGCCCTTCCAATTCCCTCTCCTTCTAGCTTGCCGTGCTACAGTTAAATATTTTTTTCTCAGTAAAGATACCCAGCTCACAGCCTCTACCTGTATAGCTGTCAAAATCCGCTGGTGATATGCCACATGGATAAGGTAATTGGGCTAAGAGTATGTGAGTGCACACGTGCCTATGCCCACCAGTGCTGGGGTGAGGAGAGGAGAAGGCGGTGGGAAGAAGTGTGATAATCTGGTATCAGACTGGTTGCCCTTGACAGTAATGAAACCAATTTTAATTTCTGCTTTGTGACCAGGGAATGAGGCTGCCCGTCAGATAAGGGGCTGTGGGACTCCAAGGGATTTCTTGCCGAGTTCATTTACGCTGGGAAGGAGTGATGCTGAAAACTTCTGTGCTCCATGCAATTATAAGAAGACAAAAATTTTCTTTGGCATGTTGATTAGACAGAGAGATTTTATGATGAATCACTCTCCCTGGTGGATTGCATTTTATTGTTTGCTTTATAAAAGAAAAGGAAGAAAAAAGAAAAGGAAGATGTTTAGTGCTTTTCTGATTGCAAAGGGTGACTTTTGCTAACACCCAGATTGTATCTTCTTTCCCTTCTCCTCTCCATTCGTTGGCAGGAATTGCTCAGAAAGAAATAAGAGCTATTCATGGGGAAAAAAAAAAAAAGGCAAATAATTCAGTGACTGATCGCATGTAAACAAATACATCTTTTCTCCCCATTCCTCATGGGAGGCTGCTCTACTGCTGGCGAAGGGACAGGCACTGATGTAACCACAGTGACCTTGCATTGCAAGTGCTGGGCAGGGCCGGGGACAGAGTCCTCTCTCCTCAGACACAGGGCTTGGTGTGGCACTTCTCCTGATCTGGCCAAAGAATGCCCCGGCAGTGAGCTGGCGTTTCTGGCAGCAGGAATTGGGGAATGTTTTGTTCAACCGCTGTTATGTTGCACGGTGTGTGAGGGAACAGAGGATGTCATCTGGGCCTCTGTATTACCACTGTCTATTTTCCTTTTAAAAAAAAATAGTATTCAAGAGAAGGGTTAACTGTGTTAGATTAACTCTTCAGTGATACCTCTTCTCAATTAAATCCCCATTTCTCAGAGAAGGACATATTCTGCATGTCCAGGCAGTTAAACTGTGACAGGTGACTGGAACATATAGAAATCCTAAAGTCCTGTTTGTCTTGCATGACAGAAAGACAAACAAAACCAGACTTTCTTCTGTAAACAGGGCAGGAGAAGAAGAATTAACAGCTGTAATAGTGCTTAGATTCAACAACTGGGAGCCACATGCAGCACAGATTCGGTTCCTTCCTTCCCTTGCCATTAGCAAATCCTTTAGGAGCATCAAGAGAAGCGATGTTGGGGTGGATGGAAAGGATAAAGGGGGGAAAGCAGGACAGGATTGAACTTGATTCTTCCCACCCTCCAAAGTCTTCTATTGAGGGGAGTGTGCTCAGGAGAGTTTTTGATTCTTGCTTTGTACAGATAGGTTTGTCCTCTCTTTTTCTCTTGAAGCAGCCATGCACTGAAATCTGTTTATAGTACATAGTTATTATGATCAAATGTAACTGTAACAGCATGTGGCACTCTTCTCTTTTCTGAATCAATTTGTACCATTTATGAGTCTTATTCCCGTCAGATGAAGTGAACTGTGACAATGTCTATCCATCCATCAAGACAAATCAAGTTATTCATACATTTACTCCGAGGACATCTTCCTGCATTTAAGATCTTTTCCTGTGACAGTTTCTCTGTTTTGTAAAGCCAAAGGTAAGAACTGGAGTCACCAGATCCTTCAGAATTGTGAGAACTGCATTGGCCACGTTTGTGTCATCTAATTACTAGTATTTCTTGTATTTGGCTTCCCTTCAGTGTTTTTTTATTTTTCACATTTTTTAAAAGCAATTTTATGTATGCATGTCATGAACAAACTTTGCAGCTGATCCATAAAGATACTCCAAATGCTAATAGTTAATGTCAGCTATTAGTGCTGCTGGCCTACTGGTGTGGAAGGGCATGGGGTTTTTTAGGATAGAAAGGCACACTTTTTCAGCCTGGTGCAGTGCAAGTTCATTGTTAGACGTGACTTACAGTAGTGGCCCTAGAACTTTACTTGGAGAGTCCAAAATGTGTGTTAGTGCTAAAGCAGAGCACCTTTGCCCTTCCCGGGACAGCAGAGCCAGCCATGGGCTGCTGTATCCACTGTAACCCCAGCAGAAATTGTTCTTCCCTTTCATTCCACTTGAAGTGGCAGTTACCATAACCGGACTCCCAGGTGGGTTTTTTTTGTGTCTAAGAATGTTATTTCTCTACTAGGGAAGGTCGTGGTGCTTGTTCCAGCATCCTGAATCCATAAAGCTCTTTAGAACCTTAGCTGCAGCTATTGATACTTTTTGTTTCCTAAGTTATTTTTCTCTCCTGTCGTCTCTGGAGAGTTAATTACACATGAAGCATCTATACAAAGGATCAATAACTGGTGGAGAGCAAGTGATGCTTCCACGTGGCAACATAGTGGCTTTCTGATACTCAGACCACTAGGGAAATATCCTGACCAGCTCTGACTGCTGTTTCCATTTGCACTGTACTCCTCAAGAACATGTTATCTTGTCAACAGGTTTATGGATACAGCGAACTACAACTTCCTCCAGCTTTTTGAGTCCTTCCCTACAATGAGAGCAGTCATGCCTGGTAAGGGACTGCTGTCACTGTAGGAGAGAGCTGTTTCCTGTTACTACATCCATCCCCAAAACTTTACTCAGCAGCCAAACAGGTCTGGCCAGACAGAAGAGAACACAATAAATCCCTTTGATGAATCCCTGGGTAGTGGGTGACAGGTTGTGGTTTGAGTTTTACACCAAAGTTTTGTTTTTACACCGCTTTGGCCATAGTAGGGCAGCTGTAGGGAGTTGTTGCTCCTTCAGAGGTAAACAACATTTTGTTGTTTACCTCCCTGCTGGTGAAGTGGCTCTGCTGGAGAGGGAAGGGATTACCTCAGTCTTTAGCTGAACATTTGGGTTTTTTTTAGTAAAAGAGCTTCCGTGGCTCACGCCAAAGGTGCTACGTGACTCACAGCTGTGATGCCTTCACCAACACAGGCACCGCTGCCCTTGAAGGGCCCAAACCTGTAACTAGAGATTGCTGAGTGAAGCCTTTCCTTCCCTGAGCAGACTTAGTGGGGCTGTCATGGACATACTGGAAATAGTGACTGTGATTTGGGTTTGTGAATGGGTACTAACACAGAGAAGATCGCGTGTGCTGTTAAGGACTGCAGTGCGTGTAAAGAGACTGTAGGCTCAATCTCTTACTCGCACTTACTTCAAATGTTCTCCTCTAACTAAGCAATAAGCTGTGGTAAATCACCCTTTTATATCCTGATGCTTTAGTTAAAATGTTTCATTAAACAGCTCAAATTGAATGTCTGGAAAAGTTTACACCTCCCACAAATTCTCCTCTGCTAATGGAAAAGTCATGTAAACAAGCATCACTTTATTATATCCATTGTTCCAATAAAGCCCCATCCAAATGGGAAAAGCTTGAATCAAAACAATTTAGTGTCTCGGTGTAGTTTCTCTTCTGGCCAGATTTATTGTGGAGAAAAATAAAAGACACCCTGAAAATATATTCATGTGAAAATGGCAGCAGCTTGCATGTTGCGTGGTCTCAGGAATCCTTCTGAATGGCATATTTAAAAATCAGTAGCAGGGGACACATCACCTCCTGGGGGCTGATGTGGCCACTAAACTTTCTGCCTGAGTGCCTGTTGTGCCAGAGAGTGGTCGGTGTGCTGGCAGTGCAGGGGTCAATCAATAACCCAACATGATGCCAGGCAACCGGAGTCTGAATTGCCTTCCAATGGTCACGACGCTGTGGCCTCCAGCAGGATTGTCACCTCCAGCATGATTGTCGCCTCCAGCAGGGTCATTCCCAATTCACCCTGACTTGCAAAGCATTTCAGGCCTGTAGTTTGTGTCCATGTATTCAGTGAGAGCCAAAGTTCACCTCTTAATATAAAAAATTAGGGAGTTTGTCTTTGCATGAAAATTCGTAGAGAAGGTAATTTATAATTGCAAAAAATTGTGTCTCCATTACATTCCTTCTTTCCTGTCATTTTTGGTGGACTTGGGTAGTGGTTCTTTTCTGTTGCTGCCTAGTGGGCAAGGCTAGGTGGATCTTCTTGGGACTGGGGACACGCCAGTGCACTGAAGTTCACAGTTTTGATCCTAAGGAGCTCAAATCCTCTCTGATAACTGGCCTGAGTTTTTCACAGCAAAACTCTCAGGTCCCAGGTGGGGAAAGGTCAAATGGTGCTATTTCTCTGACACTTTTATTCCAGCTTTGGCTTTAGGGTAGCCCTTGCACAAACTTGCACCTCCAGTGGGGGATGCTTTAGCACATCTCCTTTGAAGCTATGCTGGGACGGCAGGGCCTGTGCCTTTGGTCCAGGTCCAGGTCCTTTATTGTGTGTCAAGGGAGGGCAAAGCATCACTCTTCCTTCAGTTGCCTGAACCATAACAAATTGCATGCAATTTCCTGGTAGGACCTTGCACTTGGACCTCTAAAACTCCATCAGCTCTTTGATTTGATTTTCTCAGCAACCTTTTGTGAATCACTTGGTTACCTGCATCCTCAGTTGACCTTACTGTAAGAGCAGCAACAATCTGACCCTACAAGGATGGTGTCCTGGCACTGCACTGGGAGCCTCTGGGGTGCCCCATCCTACACACGTGCCCCTGTTTCCTATAGATCACTAGCCAAAACTTCCAAAAGATAACATGAATACCCTTTTCTACTCCTCTGATCACTGACATGTGTCTGACACAGGGTAAGGAGAACCAGGTGCTGTATTCCATAGGATACTTTGAATTCTTTAGTCTGTTTTGGGGAGGGAAGGAGGAAAATGAGATCAAGGCAGCTATTGAAGGCAAGCCAGGCTCGGGCTATAACTGTGCTATGTTTAAAATATTTAATTCTACAGTATGAGTCACTATGACTAGGCTGCTATTGACCTGGGTAACCTGAGTGAATATTGCATAAAAGGCCCTCTCATTTTGTCACTATAAATAAAATCTGTGATTATTCATAGTGAATGCTGGATTTCTATTACCATAAGCAGCCTTACAAGAGCGTTAGGCTCCAAGATGGGGCTGTATTTGTAGAGCTTGTGGGTCATCTGGAGCTGCCTTCATGGGTGACCAGCTTGAAAGGGGCAGCACTTCTGCCCTCGAGCCTTTCTATCCCTGCCTGGCAGAAGGAGAAGCTTGCACTCATCAAGATCTGAAAACACTAAAAATATTTGACTGTGAAAAAATTGTGCAATGATCGAAAAAACAACAAAAGAAGCCGAGGGAGAGAAAATGAAAGGAATTAAACATAAGGAAAGGAAAAAAGAAAAAGAAGAGTTAAGGTCTCTCCCTCCCTGCTTCCCCCCAGGCTAATTTTCATTATTGGCTGCTGTTTTATGGCACCTTCCCCTCCTGCTCCATGTGTTGTAATTGGGCTGCCACATGCTATACATATCCTAAAGGGACATGGTAATTATTTGTTGGATAACCAGCCAGTCTGTGTGGAGTTTTCTGTTTGCGAGGAGTCCTGCGGTGCCATCTGGCCCTGCCTGTGACCAGTCCCATGCCAAACCTACCTGTGATCCCAGCCCATCTTACACAGCCTTTTCCCTCCTCTGAAGAGTATACAAACGCTCAGTGGATGACACCTGGTGCCTCCGCAGGGTCATGCGTTAGCTGAGCTGCACTTGTCGTGTGCAGGGAGAGATTTCAGTAAGCAGTGGCAATGATGTGCGCTGTCACCTGTGTTGATGGCGGTGGGGACAAGGTTCAGGAGCAGCTCTGGACAGTGGAGGGTGAGGGTGTGTGAGGTTCTGTGTCCTAAAAGAAAGGGTGACACCTTGAACAAGGAGAGGGAATGGCAAAAGGGGCTGGTGTACTGACCAGACACTGGAAGCTATTTGGATATGTCAGTTGTCCTTTCTAATGTTTTATTCCTGTATTTACTGATGATTAAGCACCATGGAAGGAAAAGACAATTACATACTCGGAGTGAAGTATGGCCTCTTGATTTTCACCTGAGTTGTGGTGCTGAAAGGCTATCCTTAGCTCTGTGATCATCAGGGGAGCAGCACAGCCCTGCTCCCTGCCCATACCCTGGGAGACACAGGAGAGAGACATCCCTGCCCTCCAAGAGGTGTCAGCTGAGAGCAGCTACACTAGAGAGATACTTAGTGGTTGGATCACGGTGCTTGTGTTGCAACTTGACCAGGGAGTGTGGGATGGAGACATTTTTCATGTTGGTGTAAGCTCTAACAGCATTGAGACAGGGGAGTGACTTGTCCTTCAGCAGTAACTTCTGGTCTGATTCCCTGTTGAGGGCATTGCCCTGAATCAAGCCTTCTCCCAAGTCCTAGTGCTGGTGCTGCAGAGAGGGCATCCGCCCTCATCCTTTTGTCCCACGCAGTGCACGGATGTCCCTTGACCTGCAGTGCCTTTCAGCAGCAGCCTTCTTCCTGCGGTTGACTTAGTTGTCTGTGTAAATCAGTCTATCCAATATCTCAGCTGCTCAACTTGATCTCCACACCATGTCCTCACACAGATGGTGAACCCCATGGCAGACAGAAAGGTCGTCTTCGTTAATTACTTTGCTCTTTAAGTCCTTTACTGCAAACATCTCTATCCACAGCCCAGGTAAGTAGATTTTGTTGGCTCGTTTTATGGCTGGGAAAATTAAGTCCATGGAGTGATCAGCAGGGTTTAAATACAAAAAGACAGATGTTAAATGACTTTCCAAGAACATTTAGGTGTTCACTGTCCCCAGAGTCCTTGGCTTAGATTCACTAGCAGAGAACATTATTATAATAGAGTGGCAGTGGGCTGCTTTTAAAAGATTTTCATGTTTGAATTGAAAAGACCCAGCTTACAAAAAGTACCTGGGTATGAGTGTGTGTCATGACAACTACATGCATCCAGATAATAGAGTATCACAGCACTGAGCTGGAAAATGCATGTTCCTGTTATTTACCAGAAGTTCTGGGACTGGGAATAAAATATGGGCTAGACCATTCGGAATCCTTTTTCTCATCTATAGAAGTTTTACTGTGCATATTAATTGTCACCCACCAAAGCTTCTATTTTCCCATAAAGCTGGAAATAATATTAAGTTTTGAGGCATGAGGAGCCAATGGAAATTCGTGGGGCAATATGATATCACTTAATAGATAATCTTGCTGGGAGCTCAGAGGCAACTGGGACTTCTCTTTGCTGCTTGCACAGTCTCAGCTAAGCTCTGTTGAATTAGCCTCTTCCCCTGGATTGCTCATCTGATATATTTCTAACTCACCTTTGGACTCTTAAATATTTTTACACTACACACTCCACTGTACTCTGCAAGCATTTACAGAGCGCTCACATGATTGATACTCCAGTGTACAGAGCGCTGTAGGGGGACACGTTTTCAGAAAGTGTGTGCTGAGTATATGTTTAAAGAAAGAAGCAGTGGCATAAAATTAAGAGCAGTTTCAGGTGTGAGGTGGGCAGTGAGCCTGTGGCAGGGCTTAGACTGGAGGACGAAGGATTTGTGAGAGTGGGTGACTGACCCCAGCAACCAGCAGGGACCTGCTGAGAGGCAGGTCCTTCCACAGTGCCTCTTTCCCCTGGCTCATAAAACAGTGGCAACTCCTAGCACCTGACTTGCTGTCTGAGGGAGCTCTGAGGTCTTTCTCAAGAAGCTACAAGTGCTGACTGAGATAGATACCATATGCAGCTAGAAAGGCTTGTGTAAAATACTGCATACTTCAGTTGAAAAACCTCCAGTGGCCCATGTAGGTTGTCATCATTTTTTCAAAGAGCTGTAGGAGTGTGCTCTTTGCCATGTTCTGAATCAACAGTCCTTGATGCCCATTGACATACATTTCCACCAAATTATGCTTGCGTTTGCACTAGGTAAGCTGTAGCTAATGTATTCTTTCCTCTTTTTCCTAGCAAATTTTGTAGCAAAGAGAAGCCCTATCAATAAGCAGAAGCTTCTTGCAAATGAAAGTTGAAGGCTTTTTTCCCTTTCCTTTCTCTCTTGATTTCTAGTGGTTATTCTAGAAATACTCAATATCATGGGAAGACCAAAAGCAAACTCTGTCCCTGAGTAAATATAAATTCACATTTATAGTGTGTGTGCATGTACCTGTGCATATACATATATATATATAGTAAACACACAAAAAACCAAACACATGGCATTGCTTGGAGTTATGTAGATGGTTTGGCTGCCTATTTTATTTATTGTACTTCTATTTTGAGAGTAAAATTGGATTTGAGGCTGTGTCTGCCTCTGAGAATGCATTATTTGACTTTTAATCTACGTCAGATTGTAACAAAACACAATCCCATATCACGACTTCTGTTGCTTCTGATACAAATTCTATATTTCAAGAATATTTACGCACACAGGATTATTCAGTTTGGTGGCAGAGGTGTTGCATTCTGCATTTTTTCTTCTGAAGGATATTACTGGTTGTTACTCATTAAATCAACTGTTCACATAAATTCTATCTATGGAATGGGTGGATATGTATATGAGCTGGTGAATATTGAATGTCCCCAATAAACAAAAGGTTAAATTTGCATCCCTTTTCTTCTCCTGGGGCAAGGCTGCCAGGGATGGAATGAAGATGAAATGGAGGGCTTCCCCTATAATTTTTGAGGAGGGGATGAGCACCAGCAGGGACGGGATCCCCAGTGGTTTGCTTGCTGCAGTCAGGAGGGCTCCTGTGGATTCGCCCTGGGTTACAAAATATGAGTTGCTCCTGACAGACCTTGCTACTTTCTGTTATGACCTGACTGGGAGGAAGGACACCATTTGTTTTGTAGAAGTTAATACATCTTTATTTACTGGCATTGGACCAGTCAGGTTTCAACAAGCACTTGTCTAAAACTTCTCTATTCAACTGTAGTTGCTGTACCATTTTTTTCCACTTGTCTTATTTCCCTAAGCCCAGCTACTGCAAATATGTAGGCCCATCCTACGCTTAAAAAAGAGGAGCAGCAGTGCTGAGTTCTGTCAAATTCCCTTGATGGCAGCGTTTTTTCCCTTGTGCCCTAGACAGTCCTGTCAGCTGCTGTGCTCCTGTGACAAGGTGGCTGCATTTCACAGCAAATGAGATGCTTTCTTAGTGCATGGCTGTAAAATACTTTGAAACCCTGGTGGATGAATAATGTTGTATCATAAATATAAAATGAATATTGTTTTACGGTTCCTGAAATATTAATTTGTGCATGGAGCCACTCCTGGAATGTTTTTTTCCTAAATGTAAAGATCCTTTTGAGTCCTGAATGTCCTTGCTTTGGTTTTTATTATTAATATTCCCTCCAGGAGACATTGACTTTCCCTTCCCCTAGACATGCTGACTCCCGCCTGCCAGAGTGATTCAGCAGCTTGCCACTCACTTTTACAGAAGGAAAGTTTTCTCCTGGCTTCTTCCACTGGCCTGGTGTGACTGTGGCTACGATCAAGGGACACGTTCATGTGGCCAGTTGATTCTTCACACCGAGTCGCTGTCTGAGCTCTCTGCCTAGCTGGTGGCTCTGTCCTTTATGTAGAGAAGGAGATCCCCATGGAGAGTTCCAGGGCTGTCTGCTTCACAGCTTTCCCTTTTCCAGGCAGGGTCACGTTAAGTAACGAAAAGTTATTTATAATTGGGGCTGGTTGCTGACTGTCTGTCATAGTCATCCGGGTCTAGAGGAAAGTCTATAGAAAAACACTGCTGTTTGTTTAAGTGCAACAAATGCCCATAAAAAATGCAAAGGATGAGGAATGGTTAACACTTCCTTTTCTTTGTTTCCCATGTGAAAAATTGGGGCAGGCCATTATTTGTAATTTAAGCTGAGGAGAGGAGACTCACATTTCAATATTTTAATTGTGTTTTGGTTTTCCTAATAAAGTGCTAAATAGCTGTCAGAGCTTAAAAGCACAAAGCCCAACATAAACCAAACCAGAGACATAGATGTATATATCTGTGTGCAAACCGACTGGCTGGTATGTCTTGTTTTATTAAAGCATGGTATATGAAGCTAAACTATATGGGTTTTATGGATGCCTAAATTACATGTTTTTATCGATCTCTTGTCACTCTTAAAAATATATTACGAAGAGAAAGAATGCAGGCTTTGATATTGAAAAAGAAATTCAACTGCAACACATGAAAGATCTGGGAAACTATAATTCAATGTGTGGGGCTGACACAAATGTGAAACACTTCGTCCTAGCTAATTAGTTTTAAAAACTCCTGGTCACATGCCTTCAGGGACAGGACTGGGAAGCAGTGCTGTTGATATTCATGGGACAACTTTCCTGATTGCCCTGAGGTAGACATTTCAAAGCAGATGCCTTTGCACTAAACTTCTGTACCCCTGGAACCCTTCCTTAATGAGCCTCTCTGCCCCTCACCTTCTCCCTGTCATGGGAAAGAGGGACGTTGGGTTTGAGAGCCAGCTCTCCATAACAGCATAATTTCTGAAAAACTGGGGAGATTTTCCCAGCCTGGAGGGATAAGACCACGCAAGCTGCCAGCTCTGCATGTGGCCTGCTGCACTTGGATGCTGAACAGTTTGGGAAGTAGAAACCTGCACTGGTACTGTGGGAAGAGCTTGGCCACCAGGGACTGGGGTCTGACTTGTCCCCTTGCAGCATCTGCCGAGTGGAAATAAACCTTGGCAACATCCATGGCACATGGCAAAGCACTGCTGGTGAGATTGCAGATACTGGGGTTTGTCTTATCTGGTGGAGAGGAGGTGGAATGGAGGAGCAGGGTGGTTTCAGTGCTACTTCTCCACGCTGGGTGCATGTGATTTGGCTGGTGGCTGTGGTGTCCCTGTACCCTGCCACAGCTTGTTGCCTTGGTCGAGGTGTTGAGTGATTCGGAGCAATCCTTTTTAGATCTTCTCAGAAATGAGACTATTCTCTAGTGGCCTCTTGCTGTTGCTGGAATTCCGCTGCTAGCCCCAAAATGGGCATTTTCTTTTGATATTGTTTGATTTTGTAGCATGAAATAAACCAGATGTTCACATGCATCACATGCACTCTCATAACCTCAGTACTGACTAATCACAGAATCACCAAGGTTGGAAGGGACCTTTTCAGATCATTTAGTCCAACTAATAAAAAAAAACAAAAAACAAAAAACCTCCCAAACTCAAACAATAATAAAAAACACACACACACACCCCAAACAAACAAACAAAAAAAACCCCCCAAACCCCACACACCCCCAAAACCAACACCAACCCCACTCTAATCAATATTCCCGAGCACCATGTCAACTTGTCTCTTGAATACCTCCAGGGATGGTGCCTCAACCACCTCCCTGGGCAGCCC
>JAOTQQ010000023.1:43746593-43767624 GCA_026546715.1 Gallinago undulata
AGCACCATGTCAACTCGTCTCTTGAATACCTCCAGGGATGGTGCCTCAACCACCTCCCTGGGCAGCCCATGCCAATGCCTGACAACCCTTTCAGTGAAGAAATATTTCCTAATATCTAACCTCAACCTCCCCTGGCACAACTTGAAGCCATTACCCCTTGTCCTGTCATCTGTGACTTGGAGTGACAAGTTACAATTTTCTTACAATAGAGAAATCTCTTCATTTAGCCTGTCTCTGAACCTGGATTTTTGTGCTCAAATAAAGACAAATATGAAATATGTACTCATATCCCAGGACTTTCTGGTACTCAGCTACTAAAAATTCAGCCATGACCTTCATAAGTTGTTACTAATGTTTGAAGTTGCTTTTTTACGTTATCTGCAAGGAGCACCTGCACTGCTGTATTTACCAAGAGCAAGAGTATCTCTTGTTTCTGCAGAGAGATTTAAAAGAAGGGACATGGACAGTCCATATGCTAATGGAGGTACAAGCAGAATGTTAATAGCTGACATAATAAAGAAAGGAAAAATAAAAGTACTTTTGTACTTTAGATAGTTTTGAGGCTAAGGCCTGCCTTTCTGGGTTTGAGGGCATTTTCACCCCAACCGCCTGACAACAGGATTTCATTCTAATTTAACTTTCAGTGGAGGAAAGGTGTGAGTTTGGCTTGAACACTAAGGCTGCTTTGAAAGTCCATTGAAATTCAAAAATCCTATTTTCCAACAACCTTCCTCTGGCACTTTACAATTCATGCCTCCAAATGAGGTTGTTTGCAAGAAACTGAACTCTGAAAGTGTAACATTTGAAGACTTTAGCAATGTTGTCGTTAGTGTTTTACAGGGGCCTTGTTATCACTTCTGCTCTCAGCCAGGGCTCTGACCTGTGGCTGAGGATAGCGTCCTGGTGACATCTGGTTCCCTCCCACCTTCTACTGCAGTTCTCTCCAAGGAGGTTCCTACTCAGTTTACACTCTGATGCCCAATTAATTTGTCCTCTGTGTTTTTGTGTGCAGACTACAGTGGTCAAGGACTCACCTCCGGGCCACCTGAGATATCTGCAGTGGGGACAGGGACACCCCAGAGAGGATCAAAGCAACCATCTGAATGCAAAACCCACTGCACTGTCCTGCTTGTGAGTAAGAACTGCCAGGCTCAGTCCTGCTGTGTGTGGAGCCACGGAAGAGCCTTCAAGTGTCCCACTTTGAACCCACACACTGAGTTATTTGTTCCTGAAGAGAGGAAGTGGTGTTGCATGATGAGGGTTGTAAACCTGGGAATGTTCTGTGCTAATGAGAGCCTGAGCCGTGGCTGGCTGACAGGGTGGAAATGTGCCTGCAAAGGGCCTGGTGACTCATCCTGGATGCAAGAGAAGTGGAATCAGGCAGCACATTGCCTGCACAGCCTGGCGGGAGACTGCTTCTGAGGACATGGCACGCTGGCCACATGAATCTGGATGGGTAATTCCCTTTATTGTGTGTCTTCCCTCCTCCCACCTCAAAGGAGACAAGAGGCAGCACTCCAAGGTAAAGCCATGCATGCTACCTCTGAGTTTGCTCTGCACAGAGGCAGTTGGTTTATGTTTCAAGGAGAGAAAACTGCTGCATTTGCAAAGTTTACCATATTACAGCCACGGTGACAGTCGTGCTGCTATGTACATGAAGGTTACCCCTATGTGGTTACAATAGGACTGTAAATGAGCCTCTGAGGTATTAACTCCATGTATGTAATATTTCACATTTTCTTCTGGCATAAGGAGCATGAGATGTTTTCTCCAAGAGCTTTGGAGAGGGTAAGGACTCTTCACAGTCAAGAAGCTGAAATATCAGTGGTCATTCATTGCCCAAAATGGAGGCCACTCTCAGGAAACAGTGTGAGGAAGAGGATTTTGCATCCCTGGGAGAAGGGAGCAGGAAACCCACAGAAACCAGGAATGGAGGCAGCAGATAAGGTCTTCAACATTGCTTGAAAAGATACTGAGAGCCTTGCACCAAAAGAAATTCCAGATGCAGGGAACTTTCTCAGTCAAGGCTGTTGGCAGAGGACAATATCCTCTTGTCTTACGGTGTCCGGGAAAACCAGACATTTCTGTGGTCTTAGCTGATGAGCAGGGATCCATCAAAGACAGAAGACTGCCAAAGTTTCCCTAAGAACAGAAACAACCTGCAGGGCCCAGTTTTGGCTGGTTGCTCATGCAAGGGATAATATCAACTAGATAGGACAAGCACCACGAAATTCTGTTTTCTTCTTGATCCTGTAGTAGCAATAGAGAGGGCTTTCCTTCCTCTCTCCTTTGGCCAATGGCTCTTCAGAGACTGAGGCATGAGTGAGGGCTGCCTCCCTTTCCCACTGTGGAAACTGGCACCTCTGCCATACCCCTCCTGCCATGCATGCCAGGAGAAGGCCTTCCACCCATGGGGAGAAGACTGGCTAATGCTGACAGGCCCAAACCTCATGTAGAATCACAGAATGGGTAGAGTTGGAAGGGACCTTAAAGATCACCTGGTTCCCACCCCCTTGCCTTCGGTAGGGATACCTTCCACTAGATCAGGTTGCTCAAAGTCCCATCCAACATGGCTTTGAGTGCTGCATTAAAACAATAAGGGATGACAGGGTGATGAACAAATGTTTTCTCAAGCATGTGCCAGTCTCCATGTGCTGGCTTCCCCTCTGTTTCTAAGGCAGAAGGTCTGGGGTGGCACCACAGGCTGATGATGTGGGACAGGTTCACATGTTCAAGTCCCCCCAAAACAAGGGGTAGAAACAGTGTTCTGCCATGCATCCCTTTCCATCTTCAGGTGGTAAGGATAAAATCCCTAGCAGTTTTCTTCTTCATGGCAGATATGTAGCAGCAATCCTCCTGGGGCAAATCCAGGGTGTCTGTGAGCCAGCCCATGCCATGGATACAATGGGGTGGGAGGCAGTATCTCCATAGCCACTGAGCTACTGCTGTGGGTGATGCTGTTCTGGAGGTCCCAGGGGCAGACACTGAGCCTGGTTCCCACTTCCCAGGTGCAGAATTTCACCTCCAGGGATAGCGTTCACAGTGTATTCAAGTGTAGGTTTCACTGGCTGCTGACCCTGTCTGTGACCCTGTGTCAATCTGAAACACTTGTTCTCCTGAACATGAGGTTGGTTGGGAAAAGCGCAAGTGTTTTTGTGATATCAGCTGGGTGGCTGGAGACTGGTGCAGAAGGGATAAGAAGGATATTGAAGGGGAGTTAAAGAAGCAGCAAGCATTCAAGCAGCACTGCTCAAAGCATACACATACTTCTAGGAGCGCTCTGCGATTACTTCATTATTATTGTGAACTTCGCCAACTGAAACCAGATACAAGCAAATGCTGTTCATGATGTTACAACAGAATCTGGCATCAGCATGAGTCAGCAGGGGACATTAAAATCAAAGTGGAGTTGTATTTATATTCTGGGCATGAACTAAGCCTATACCACTGGAGATAATATATGTCCTCCCCACCACCTACCTTCAGGGAGTTTAAGCCTCCCTTTTGTCAGTCTGACTCCCATTTGGGCAGTGGTTACTTACAATGCTGTGGCATGAGCTGTAGGTTCCCTTTGAAATACAGCCTTTCCCAATTAAAGGCCTTTGGAGCAGCTCACTGTCTCTTTATTCTGGAATTACAGCGTTTATATTAGCTAGGCTGCTAAGGAATTCGTGTACAAAAAATATGCACTCTGAAGAAATGTTTCATGGAAATTAGATTTCAAGAGGCAAAAATAGCACAGTACTCTGAGATTACAGAAGGTGGAGATCCTTTTCTTCCCCCATTCCTCCAGTAATTAATTTCTCCTCTGGCATAATTTGAGGAAAATACTTTCTTCCATTAATGTACTGTCTACCTGTTAGGGAACATTCTTTCAATGGGTTTTTTAAATCATGCACAACTTTGATCAAGTGCTTATCATAGATCTGACAGAACAATTTCATGCTCCTGAGCATTTTCTTTGTTGGACACTCATCAATGTTTCGTGCACTTAGTTAAATCCAAGTCTGGGTTAGGTAGGTTTCACCTCAGTGAAGCCATTGGAATTGCATCCACTTCTACAAGACCTCCACTTGGTCATTTGTTTGCACAATGGAAGTGGCAGTGACTCATAAAGTCAGATTGTATCTGAGTAAACCATAATGTCTGTGGAAACACAATCTAGCGTGTTCCAGTCCTGTTTGTTTATAGTAATTTTCTTACCAGACTTTTATCTCAGAGGCTAGTAAATCTCTGCTGATTTAGGCCATGGGTGTTTCTCCCAACCTTTTCCCCCCAGAAAGCTGGAAAGGAAGAAATTCACCTAAGTGATAGTTCCTTCTTGTCAAAAGACAACTGAAACCTTACCTGGACACAGCCTACACTGTGAGACGTACATGGTCAGGCTCAGCAGAGGGGAACTGGCCAGAATCCATAGCTCACGATGTGCAGGAGGTTCAGCTGGAAGAGTCCTTTCCAAGCTTAAACTCTAAGAGTTGATGGAAAATCCCTTTCTTCCTTTCCATAAATAAAACATCCCCTTGGCTTGAATCAACATCCTCCAGTGTTTGGGGTTCAGATCCATCAAAAATAAGACATTTCTATTCAAAACTCCTCTCCCTGGAGAAAACCCATTACCACAGAGTCTGTTCCCCAGGGAGCAGTCACTTGCAGGAGTGTCCTTTATTGTTAAATATTGGTGCAGGGTCTCTTGGGCCCCTCCTCAGCTTGGTGTAATATAGTTGAACTGAGATAGATGACTCACCTCAACTAGAGGGTTACATGGTGAAGCCACACTCATACATGTTCCACAGATTTGTCTTGACCTAAAATAGCGGGTCTTGTTTTTGAAGTTTTTGAAGGAAATCACATTTTCCTTGTCTGTAGGTTGGTTTTGTTCTTGAAGCTCAGCAATTGTGTGATTCTTGGACAAACTGTGACTTTCATTGCATCCCCACATTGTCCGATGCATGGTGTACTGAGCAGCTTCCGGAACTGCTGTTCACAACCTTTTTTCCTCACAGAACTGCATTTGAGGCCACAGTCTTCTTTCAATTGGCACTTCTAGGCTCAAAGACCCAGGAAGAGTCACAGTTTATTGCACAGAAACCTCTTGTCAGGGGCTAGGTTGAGTCTTCTCCATGAGCAGAGGGTAAGCAATGGATACTGCAGCCACTCAAATGGATTCTTTGGGCATCTACAGCTTTTGTGTGGGTGACTATTTTTTTCCCTTAATGTGAAAAAATAAATAAAACCACTTGAGTCCAAATGGTCCATGTGAGTCATGAAGAACCCATTCTTCCTCCCCCTGAGACAGTTAGTCACCCTTTCACTACCAGAAGGCAGAAAGATTGTTCTGACTGTCTGGGAGGCATTTTGGAAAGTTCACGATAACCCATGTGGAGTCTTCATAGCATGCTCATACTTGGAGCATAGGAATCCTGTCCAAGTCCTGCCTTGTGATTGACTGTTCTTTTGAAGAAGGTGTTTGAGACTTGTGCCTCAGCTTCCCAGCTGTGAAGTGGGAATTGCAAGGGGAATCACAGCTGTCCTGTGTCCCTGTGTTATTCTGTGGCTGAATTAGTCAGTGCCTGGAAATCACTTTCAGGAAGAAAAGTGCTGTCTTCTTAATAGTAAAGTTGCCCTTTTCCCCGGGAGTCCTATTCGGAACCTCTCAACCTTGACAATAAATTGAAATGGAAATCTTTTGAGTACTGTCATGAATACATTATCTTAATTTTGGAGGAATTTTTGAAGGGGTAAGATTTTGTGCAGAAGGTGATTTTGAATATTTAGCAACACAACCTTAGCTAAAGCTTTTTGCTTCCATAATTATGTTTTTTAATACAATTCTCTTAGTATTTTAGATTCAAAATGAGAAAATATCTTTTGGCTCAAATACAAAGTTTCCTCTGTTTTTTTGATAATCTTTCAAAAGATAAGGGTCTAATTTTCCCTTCCCTGGTGCACTTTATAGTAATTTACACATGTAAAACGCTATTAGTTTCTCTTGGAAATGTATACCAAAATGCAAATTACTCTACAAGATGAGCAAGCACCAAACCCAAGAACCCAGAGGATAAGGGCAAATGAGCATCCTACCAGGAACAAGCCGGAGAGTCTACTTAAAGCTTGCCAGCTCCTTTATGGTCATAATCCACATTCATGCCATTAGTCTGAGGTGAGAGGAGGGTGAGGTAAATGCCTCACACTCACCACAATCTGAAAGGACACATGTGACTGTAACGTCACTTCTGATCTTATGGGCTGGCATCTTCTCTGGGGGTCCATGCCGTCAGACTAACCCACTGCAAATGCTGTTGAAATATAAAACTGTAGCTCACAGTATGCATTCGTAGTGTATGTAGCCTTGTCTATATTATAAATTAAAGGGTGGCTGAGTGTGGCTGGCAGTCGGTGTAGCAGGGCTGGTGACCAAGCACACTCCAGCTGTAAGCCAAGGGCATGTTCAAAGCAGCCCTGGGCAGCTTGTCCTTCTGTCCGCTTGCTGTCTGTCTCTGGGCAGGCCTGAGGAACAGGGCTGAGGGAACGGCTTGCTGCCCAACCTAACCCCAGCCCGACTGAATGCTTTGGGGCTGGCCTGACATTTTGCAGCTCCTTCCCTCCAGCATTGCCCTTGTTAAGCCTGTGTATTCAAGGGAAGTGACAGGCTGCTGCCGCATCCACTTTTGCTCTACCCCATCCTTTGGGCAGGCGGCCTCTTGAGGCAGGGCTGTTGCTTGAAAGGTGACCTGGCTGGGCTTTATTTTCCTTTGAAAGCAGTCAATAAGCCCCCAGCCCTATGCTGTGTAGTGCTGTCAGAAAACATCAGCCTGATGGTCTCCTCCACGTACTCCTCTCTCAGTCTGGGGGAGGGGTTGGACTTAAAGAAGCAATTTGGCATGAAAATGAGAAACAGGCCAAGCTGCTTGCAAACCTGGCCTCTGGAAAAGAGATAGGGAGACAGAACAGAAAACCAATTACTTCAGAGAGCCAGGTTACTCCTTACTCCAAATTAGTATAACTGCTTGCAAAAAAACCTGACAAACATTTTTGTAGCTCAGCTGATAGGTGCTCTGTCACCACTGAAGCGGCAATTTCCAAACCTGGAGGATTTCCACTTACTGAAATCCTCCCTGAAGTGGAACAACCCTGATCTGATCAGCTGCTTGAGACCCTTGTCTGAACAAAGCTTGATGCTAGAGATATGGAGAAAGAGGTCTAGGTTTTTAAAGGTGTTCAGGTGCCTAAGTGGTTGTCAAAATTCCCGGGTATCATAGTTAAGTCACTGACCATCTAAATTTCTTCCTTATGTTTATTGAAGTTATTGGTAGGTACTCAACAGCTTTCAGAGTCAGGCTTGTGATCCTCACTTAAGCGGTGGCTGTGGTATCTAGGAAGAATTAATATATGTATCATAAACGCACTTGGTCTCTTCTTAATCTATGTTCAAAAAAGTATTTTTGTGATGTGGCTCATTGCCAGTGTTCCTGAGAAAGTCACATATGTAATTTTTCCTCTATAAGTTGATAAAATACTATAATTAGTTTTGAAATATTTCTAAACCTCTTTCTGCAGTATTTAATCCTTATTTATTATGAAAAAGTAAAAGCCATCGTTTCCCTTGTTGCCCTGAAGTCCCAAACAAAAAGCTTCTCTTGCTGTTGCAATGGCAGCAATACATTACCAGGCACCAAAAGCTAGGTGTCTCCTCTCCTCAGGACACTCATCTGAAAAGTTAGCTGAAGGGACTTGGTCAGTGAATTTCTTGACTTGCTTTGTGGTCTTCATTCCTGATTTAAATGCTATGTTACAATAAATGTTTCTCATTTAATGTTAAAGTGTCTGGATGATTTCTGATCCCGCTAGATTAATTCCAACTTCCTGTCCTTTGATAGCTGATTTGTACCAAATTATGTTCTGTCCATTCTGGCAGCTGCCCAAGTTAGCCAGTAATCCTAAATTGCTGCTAGTCATGTCCATCTCTCAAAGAACGAATTAAAACGTAACTCTCATATGTTCACTTAGACCTTGTATCTTTTCATTCCCCACCACCTTGATTGACAGGATTTTTTTCCTCCTTTCCTTGTTGTGCTCCCTAAGGCCCCTAGATTTACAACTCTTAAAGTCAAAGTCCTTTACTTACACATCAAGCACAGCAAAGAGAGAAGCAGTTTTCAGGTTATCCTGCCCATCCATCTCAGTCCTGGAGGAGGCCAATTTATGAAATGAGAATTGGACATTCTCTGTGTCTGCTTCATTTTCTGCTGAAACCGGGGATGGGGAACAAATCACTGGCTATTTCAGGATCTAAAGGTGCCAGAATGAAGATCTGGACTTAGAAAAAAACAAATTTCAGCAAATTTGGGAAGCAGTTAGGCAGAGTCTCTTGGGAAAAAAATTCTGAGTGAAGAAATGCAGAAAGCTGGTGGCTATACTACAAGCAAATCAGCAACTTGTCTCAGTGCAGACAAGCAATAAAGTTTACACTAAACCCTATATAGCTGCACCAGGAGCACTTCATTACTTGAAATCCAAAAAAGGAGTCTTGCAAAGAGTAAAAACAAGGCAACAAGGCAACATAAATAGTTCTTCTGAATGCCTGATGAGCAAGAGCAAAGCAAAGGGAGTTGCAACTCCACTACTTAATGAACACAGAGAGCAAATAAACATGATGAAGAGGTGTTTTGAAGTATCAATGCTTTTTTTGGGTGAATCTTTATTAGAAAAGAAATAGTCATGAAGTTGTATTCATGTAGTTGAAAAAATGTAGTGGCTGGTTTGCAATGGTCTCTTGTCAAAATAAGAAGGCATTTCAAGTTGGGTTCTCCAGGGGAATTTTTTCCTTGGGACTATTTTTGTTCACTGGCTTCATTATCAGGGTGGATGATGGAAAGGACTTCATGTGCAGCAGACTTCAAGCTGGGAAGGAGCTATAATGAGTTTGGAGGATATAATCAGAAAAAGAGTGATCTTGATGAGCTGGATAAATGATCTGGACCCAGTGAGATAGAATTATTTTGAGACAAATTGGAAGTATTACATTTAGACATCAAATGCATAAAAACAGATTGCACAATAAGTGCTGAGACAGCAGTACTGAAGAACAGGAGCTGGGGTATTGGCGTACTGCAAACTGAGCAAGCCAATAATATGTTGGTGTTTTGAAAAAGGTGAACGTTTGGGTAGGAGGTGTTAGCAGGCAGACAGCATGAGAGCTACTTATGCCACTCCACCCAGCGCTGCTGAGATCCCACCTGGCGCAATGTGTCCAGATTTGGATATCATGTCAGAGACAATCTGAGCAAAGCAGCAAAAATAGGAAAAGTTTCAGAAAGCACAAGATAAGTGGGACTTTGGTTTTGTCTAGAAAGCAGATGACTAAGGAGAATCATAAATCTTTCAATATGAAGAGAACTGGTTTTTACTTTCCTTTTTGCCTCCTTCAGGTAGGATGAGAAATAATTGCCTTAATATATAGCAGCATACACTTAGATGGGTGTAACCCATCTGGGGTATGGGGTATGTATGAAGGATATTGCAGCATGGCCTCCACTGAAAGTTTTCCAGAGCCAGTGAGAGGGTGTAGGGGATGGGGTCAAACACCTCACTCTATCCAGCTGATCTCCTTCTCAAGCCAGGCTGTGAGACTGGGGAGAGATTTTGGGAGACTATATAGTCCATTCCTCCTCCCCAAAGCACAGTTACAAAGCATTAGTCTGTTTCAGGAATCAAGATAATGGTGCTTAAAATAACCCCAGAAAATAGAAAGTAATACTTTTCATTTCTGCTGTACCACAGCAGAGTCCCAATCTCTGTCTGTCCCTGGTGCTGTGAGGGGGTCTGTCCTGCAGTCTGGTCATGGGTGTTGTGGGGTTATGTGCAATATATTTTATGGTGGATGAGGAGCTCAACATGAGCCAGCAATGTGCTCTGGCAGCCCAGAAAACTAACAGCTTCCTGGGCTGCATCAAAAGAAGTGTGCCCAGCAAGTCAAGGGAGGTGATTCTGCCCCTCTACTCCACTCTGGTGAGACCCCACCTGGAGTACTGCATCCAGCTCTGGAGCCCCCAGCACAAGGAAGACATGGACCTGTTGGAATGGGTCCAGTGGAGGGCCACAAAGATGATCAGAGGGCTGGAACACCTCTCTTGTGAAGACAGGCTGAGAGCGTTGGGGTTATTCATCCTGGAGAAGAGAAGGCTCTGGGGAAACCTTATTGTAGCCTTCCAGTACCTAAAGGGGGCCTACAGGAGAGATGGGGAGGGAACAGGGAGGTTCAGGGAGATGGCTTGAATTCCTTTTCCCATGCAGAGGACAGGAAGCTGCCCCCAGCCCTATCTCTCAGTTGTACCTTTTTCTCATGGTCTGTGTTTAAAAGAAAAATAGGCTTTGTCTGTCCTAAGGTACTGGGATGTATGTCACCCCAGAATCAAGTATTCACATAGGACTGGAGCTTCAGAGCTGGTTTCACTTTGTTTTGAGCTCTGGAGGAGAAAGGAGTCCCAAGGAAACTTGAGTATGAGTTTGGAGCTTGAAAAAATGAGTTTCTCAATCTCTCCCCACCTTACTGGAGTTATTCCCATAAATTAATCATTGCTTTTGAAGCCAGTCCTACTTTACTCCCGTGCTTGAAAAGCTGCTCCCCCCAGCTCTGTGTACAGGAACCAACTGGCTCTTCTCCAAGTAATACTCAGGCCTGCTTGCGTACCTGCTGCAAACTATTTACATTTCGCTCACTTTGGCAACAAATTAGCTCCACAGAGGAGGTCCGAGCAACAGTTGTTCTGATCAGGAAGAGAGTAGGGATTCTGTGACAGCATTTAAACAGCCAGCCCTTATCATCATGAATATAAGAGAGCAGAGAGCTTGTTGACGCAAACTAACATCAAGTGAACTGTGGTTGCCAGCAGAGCAGCTTCCCATGTGAAAACCCTGATTCCCTTCTTCTTGACGAGGCCATGGCAAAGCCAAGTAAAGGACAGAGACTCTTCTTTTTTTTCCAAACCAACTGTTAATGGAATAAGTAATTCTGCAGACCTGTCTTTCAGATCTCACTCACTTTATATGCAGCCTAATTAATTCTGTCGGGGAAAATAATTGGCTCAGATCGGGTCGATCCAACTGAAGTTCTAAATAACTTTGGTTGAGTGGTATTTATATTTCAGCTACTAGTCTTGGGTGAAGCATTCACACGCGCAGAATACTAAGCCTGTGTTAACTTGGCACAAAAATAGCGCTGTGGTCCATCAAGTGACATTAAGTCCCATCTATAAAAAGATGTACAGCTGCTTCTGAAACCCAGCTATTTTGGGAGACGGGGAAGGAAGCAAACCAACCTGTGTCAGTGCTGAACAGTGCGCACCATGGACACATTACCTGTTGGTGGGAGGGTGGGGTGAAATGCTTATCAGCCAGGGAGGAGTGATTGGAACGACCCTGTGGGGACACAGGAGGACACAGGAGGTGGTAAGGAAAGATTTTGAGTCTGCACTCATGTCAGGAGGGTGCAGAGGCAAGGAGCAGTCAGCGGTAGGGAAGGACAAGGGTTTCAAACAGAGTTGGAAGATCTGGTATATTGGAGGAGATAGGGATGGGGAGAAAGGGACATTGCAAGCAAATAAAAGGCTGGCGTAGCTGTAAGCTGTGACTTTCCTCGTCTGAGGGTCAGATATGGTCAGAGAATATGGTCCTGGGAGCTGGCAAGGAGATATTCTGACAGCTGGACTGCCATGGTCAATAAGTAAATACCATCCTCTCACCATGATGTGGGGTGGGGTGTTCCTGTCCATGTTTTTTAGGGCACGAGCATGGTTTCAGAAACACATAGATGGAAGGCAGGTGTTACTCTGCTGAAGGGCAGAGCTACACAAAAAGTACCTTTAGTTTTCTTCATCCTACAGTTTCTTCGTGAACATTTGGGCCAGTGCTTCTCTCCCCCTCCACCCAGCAAATTTTAGATCTGCAGCCAGATCCTCACTCTCCAACTCAGCCTTCATCTCCGCTTGCAACAGCATCAGCCCACTCTCTTGGATCCTAGAAAAGGAAATTCATCTTTCCATCTGGTCCTCTTCATCTCCTTGTTGAATAGGTAGCATTTGCCTGAGATAGCTCGCCCCATACTGAAGAACAACATGTTTCATGCTGCACTGAGTGCCACAAAAGGCCTTCTTTCCACAAGCAAATTGTGCAAACTGGATTTCCTACTTCAATCCTTCTTTACTAGCCTGTGTTGGCTGCTGGTCTCTCTGGGGGAAGCCTGGGTAAATGAACAAGTGTGAAGAACAGTGTCACAGTGTTCTGCACTTCCTTTCTCCCCAGTGCTAAAAACAACATCTCATTTGTAAATAAACTATCTCCCAGTCTATTTTTATGGTGCTTTTGAGACATGCTGGATTAACAAGTGCACATCCTGACTTCCTTTTCAACCACAGCTCACGTCCAGCCTGGACAGTGGTTGTGCCTGCTGTGTCAAATCACAGCATGCCGTCGGTGTATTTCCACCCTGCTCTGGAGGATCCACCCTTGCAGAGGAGAACGGTTTTCATTCCAGCTGAGTTTCTGATTTCTCTCCCAGGATTACCAACATGACACGCACTCCAGCAGCTTCTGATCCTTGTCATGAGGACACCAGTCTGCAAGAACTACCATCTCATTTGCAGGTGGTAACTATACAGTGCAGAGCACACAAGCGAGCGTCGTTGTTACACTCACTCTCCTCCTCTCTTCAGGGCCAAAAGCTGCCTGCTGACAGGCAGGGTTTGCCAGCGCTGTCACGATACTCACTATCGCTGAAGAGTCTTGTCTCCTCTCCCAGCCCTGCGCAGGAGCACATCAACGGGCATGTTTCTTTCAACTGGCTCTTGTGTTGACCCTGAAGTTAAATCCCCACAGAAGTGAATAGCCCTGAAATGAACTGGCTAACAGCAATACGGGTGTGTGGGGCTGCTTAGCATCCAGCCCATAAACTGCAACCTGGGCTGATGTTCACCAGTTCTCAATGTACTTGAACGAGGTCAAGCTGTGAGACAGCATGGAGAAAGGCTACTCAGAGCAGGTATCTATTCCCTCTCATTGCTAACCTAAAGAGTGAAAGGGATAATTGCAAAGCTACTCAAGGTACTGGACTGTGATTGTGGTTATCACAGGTAGAGTGGAGATATTCTAAATGCAACTAATTTGTACAAAAATGTGCCATGTAGAAATCCTGCCCCCTGCCCCAGGATTCTCCTCATCCCACTGCTCTGGACCACTGGAGCAAAGCTTGCCTGTGATCAGCTCACCACTCTCAGGTGATCAGCTCACCGCTCTCAGGCATGGTCCTAAAGCAGGACCAGCTGGATGAAATGCTATGACCTGTGTTATGAATGAGAACAAGCACCTTCTGCCTTTAAATCTGTGAGTCTGGGAAAATAACCCAGCATTAAATAATACTCTGCCTCAGGAAATTTCCATGAGAATGTTACCTATTTCTCACTTTACCTTGAAGTATTTTCCCCTATCCCTCCCTTCCCCTACTTAAAGATTTATTTGGTTTGCTCTCTCTCCAGGCTCAATCCAATTAAACAACAACAACAAAAAAGCTTTATTCATGTAAGTGTTCTGTGAACTTTACTCAGGAAAAGTGCTGAATATACAAAAAGTAAAGAACAGTTTTTATGTGACTAGGTTTTTTCCTGGGATTTTTTTTCTTTCTTACTCAGCAAAGCTCTTTTTCTCTTAAGTGAAGAAATGGCTGAAACCCCACACTTCAATATACAGACAAGCCAAACTTCAATAAAAAGACAAAAACATGAAATGCTATTTTATTGGTCACTGAATTCCTTTTTCATGTTGGGAGCATTTCCATATAAGCGATTAACAAAATAAAGCCTTGATCCTCTGAGTGTAAGAGGATTTTAAAATGGCAAAATTAAGCTCTTGGAATATAAGAATGGTTAGACTTAGGATTGTCTGGGCAATACTCATTTGATTCCCATTTCCATATGTATTATGATACCATCTTTCATCTTGAACCTACGTACTTGCATACTAATTTTTCCCTGGGAACCTCTCCTACATTCACAATCCAAAATAAATTGTGATCTCATGATCAGCTATTTCATACTTTTCGTCATTTCTCCTCATTATTCAGAGTGCGTCTCATGCCTTATTTACAATCCGTGATTCAAACTGTGCTGTGGAGGAAATAGACGACAATTTCCTGATTAACTTTCCTGCCTAACCTTTCATGATGGCATCCAAGTGCTTCCCAAGACTTCATGAATTTGTCTAGACAGCTTCTGTGTGAGGTCTACAGGGCTGCTGAAGGCAGGGTGTCAGCAAAACACCTGGGAAACGGGAATGGTAAGAACAAGCATTGGCAAGGCAGGGTGGTAAAGAAGGAGAAATGAGACGCAGATTAGTCATGATGCTGTGAACAGAAGGACAACCAGGAGCCTGAGGGAAGCCAAAAGTGCCTGTTGGTAAGCAGGGGCACTGGGTGAGGGAGTCCTGCGAGGTGCTTGGCCAGCTGTGCCAGCGGCTTTGCTGCACAGAGACACTGAGCGCTCTGTGGGACAGCAGATCGCCCGGCTGCACCTGTACCCTTGGTCCCACGCTGCCTCGGCCGATCTGTCGATGCAGTAATGGATCATGGTGGCACTGGGTTGCCCACCTCTCCCCCTTCCTATTTTTTCTCTTCTGCTGACAGGGTGAGGAAGATAATGTTACCAGTGAGTTGTTCTTTTGATCATCAGGGGCTGAGGCTGCTGCTAGGACAGCATGCGCTGGACATGAGGAGCCATCTGATGGGGCTGAAAGCTCCACAGGGAGGTTTCAATTCACACAAGGTGAAAACAACCACAGCAAGATTACTAATGAGATGTTGCATCAAATCCACCCCCAATCCATCACACTCTGGCTCACTGGCAGTCACAGCCCGGGCCAGGAGGTGGGGGCTGAATGCAACAGAAGAAAAATCTTCTCTGGTGTGGATTCACCGAGACTAATTGCTGAGGGGAATATTCTTCATTGGAGTCACTCACTGGTAATTTCTGATGTGTAGCTAAAAAGGGCAAGTGGTGATTTTCCCCATATGGGAGACCGAGTACCTGGCCTCTTTAGTTCTCCTGAAGTGTCCCTCCCTTCCCTCTCCAAACCTGGCTGCATTTTTTCTGATACTTGCTCTGCTCAAGGGTGCTTCAGCTGGGAGGTGTGTGTGGGTACACCAACCTGCTCAGAAAGGCAAGGAGTAACGAGGAGGTTTCTCAATATTTGCACTGCTGGTGTTTGTAGTGCCTGCTTTGAAATCTCTGGGGGATGGATGTAAGTCTGGTTTTGCCATTCCCCAATGAGACTGTTAAAAAGTAATTAATCACATTTTCTTAAGAGGAAAGAAAAATGGCTCTAAGAACTAGTATTAGTAGAGTCACACAGGTGGATTACAGATATACATTGAGTGTAATTGAATGTTCTGTATAGGAGGAAACTTCTGATGTGTATTTATGGATCAGGTGGTTTTGTTTGTGTATTGGGCAAGGGGTGTGGGGGTATGTGTGTGTGTATGTATGTATGTCTCTATTTTAGGTGTGGTGCAGCTAGTTAACTCTTTAAGTGATAACAGAATGTGATAATTCCTCCTTTTCTGGCCTTATTACTCTACCTCTATTCTGGACCCCGAGCCTGCAAATAATGTTCAACATTGAACCTTATCCAATAAGTTGTCAAACAACTGTATTTCAGCAAAACTTAGTGTCATGACTGGATGACTGAGTCCCAAAGCTAAGCTCCATGCCATTGAAATAGCGTGGCAGAAAATAGCATATTGAACCACGCAAAGGTATGGATCAATGAAGTCATTAACAAAGTGACCTTATGGATAGGGGAGACAACGCAGAGGCCCTGGGCGATGATGCCCATGAGTCTTCTTTGAAAGCAAGCTATACAGTAATGACTGGTAACGCAGAGAGCGGCAACACATTAAAGAAGCCCTTTACGGCAACCCCCCTGTAATTGAATTTCCAGGAACAGAAGAAATTTTCTCTCTCTCATGCCAAGGCTTGTTTGACCTGACACATTGGCAATGTCAGGAGTCTGATTTGGAGAAGGCAGCCCTGTTGCTGTCACCATCAGTGCTGGGTTTTTTTTGCCTCTCACCCTGGGCACAGCCGCCCCTGCCTTTGCCTCCCACCAGGCTTGGTGAAGGCATGGGGTGAGCCCTCCATGGAGGCCAGGCAGAGAAAGGCAAACAATGAGATTCCAGAGAGGACCTGGCACTATGAGACTATAAGTGAGGCTTTATTGTCAAGCCGTAAACTGCCCCCCACAAAATCACTTGGCTGGCTAATATCACACAATAAATTGAATTAGCACAGAAAGATTTACCGACTCGAGCATCTCTTTCCCTATTATGAACTCACCAAATGGAGTGAGGTAGGAGCCAAGTCTCCATGAGGCAAAGTAAATAAAATAAAATTAAAACCTAATTTTCGGTAGATTTCTACAAGCCTTTGGGAGGACAAGAGGATCACAAACTGTATATGTTTTCCTATAGATTTCCAATCATACTTCTGTTGCCTCATATTACCTAGGCATATACAGTGCCTGTTTATTTCTTTCCCATTCCATAAAAAAGGGAAAATAAACTGGGGGGAGTCCAATTACTGAAACTTAATTAAAACAATTTAAAAATGACTTAAGCAATTATCTAACAAGTGATCTTTTTAGCAACAGCTGTACACAGGCAATTTATTAGTTAGTGAAGCCAACCCTGTTTTTTAATATAAACAGACCAATTAATCAGTGGTTAACTCTTGTAATGACCAGCTCTGGCATTTAATTATTAGTGCTGTCAGGAAGCATAATAGCTTATTTCCCAGGGTTATTATGCAAATTGCCAACAGTGACCACTCTGTGTGAAGTTTAAGGCACTTTCCGTGATTATCTCTCATTTCCACATTCTCATGACATTTTGGAGCACATGTTTTTCCTAGTGTGAAAAGTTTCATGAGGCTTTTCATCTCAGCAGCAAATTTCTGGGAACGGTGGAGCAAAACATCCCAGTTCTTCCAGGTTTTAATTGCTGGAGGGGAAAGAAGGAGGAAAATATGTTGATTTCCCACACTGGAAACCTGTTGCTCTTCACACACCTTTTTGAACGGGGCTGTGGAAAAATGGACCAAGATCTGCAACAAGCAGATGTTGGAAATATTTGTTTAAGCATTTAACTCAGTTAGGCAGTGAGATCCCGTGCATCCAGAGAAGTGAGGCAGACCCCGGCAGAGGAGAGCTGAGAGCTCTCCAGAGCTCAGCAGAAGGAAAAAGTTTAAGCACAGGCAGACAAGAAAAAAAGCTCAATGTGAGGCTAACAGGAGAAGACAGGAGAAGGCAAGAAATGTCCTGGAGTCCTCAGAGCTCACAAAGAGGGAACTAAGAGTTGTTTGTGGTTAGAATAAAGGGAAAGGAAAAAAAAAAAGCAGAGATGACCTAGTCCTCACCTTAACCTTGGCCTTTCAAAAGCTTTGGGAAAACGACTAAGAGAAGAGTAGTACTTTGAATAATAACACTTAAAAGGAGGCATGGGCATTAAGTAAGACATAAAAATCTCTGAGGTGACCACTCATATCTGGAGCATGCATCTGTGGACATGGCAAGTACATGTGGGCAGGAAGGTGGATGTATGCATGTGTGTGCACAGCCAGCCCGAAAATCCCGTCCCTGCACCTCCTCCTGCTCACCCCCAGGGGAGTTGCCCCCCACCCCTGTGCCAAGTACTGAAGCAGCATAAACTCTGCCTGCACAGGGACCCCAGGGATGCCCCTTCTGCTTCCCCCCCGTTACCCAGCACCACTCACATTACAGAGTTAAAGATTTTTTAACGGATTTAATAAACCTGAAGTGTCCAGCAACAGATGCCAAATTTGATCATCTCACTGCAGCTGACAATAAAGAGGTTCACATAAACGTGGTGGGAGGGAAAGCAGAGAGAGCAGAGGAGCTGTTAGGGAAGAGGCTGGCGTGAAGCAATTGCAGGCAGCAGTCAGTAGGGCAGTAAAAGCTAATAAAACCTGGATGTACAAACCACAGCAATCAAAGAACAGGTCTTGCATTCGTATCTCCTCTTTCCTTGGCCTTCACACAGCAGCTGGTGGGAAAAGCTTGATTGGTTTTGTAGATAAACAGATCCCAGGTAAACTGTACCGGAGCATCTTTGTCAGCCCACTGAAGTGAAACAAGCCTTCAAAATCCCTAAAATGAAGCCATGAACTGCCACAAGTTTTCAAACCATCAGTTCTCCCCAGGCTTCTGGTAGAGAAAAGGCTGAGGCTGGCTTTGAAGGTCTGAGTCAGCACGGGGGAAGGGAGGGAGGGCTTTTTCCAGAGCATGTTTTTGGCCTATGAGACAGCCCAATTTAACCTCATGAATGCAAAGGGAGAACAGGTGGGAGCTGCTGTAATGGACCTACACTAGACATGAATCTGAATTTCTGCCTGCTCTAACCACCCCTGCCCAATTCTGAGGATGAATACACCCAGTCCTCCGTCCCCATCGTACAAATTCCTCTGCCTCTGCAGCCTTCTGTGAGGTTAGCTCACAGCTGGGGAAAAGTGAGGCTTTTTTCTTAGAGCCCTCATTACACACGTTCGTCCCCGTCATGACGAGGACTGAGCCCAGTTTAAGAAATCTAGCACCGTTCCGCCACCGGCGATGGCAGAACAGGCGGTTTCAAAGCGCTTTAAAGCCTGACCGTTATTCTTGGCAAGGAAGCGGTTTTTTAGTGGCTCAGCATCCAGAGCTGGGATTAACCCAGCTTCTGCTTAGTTCAAACACCAAACCCAGAAGGAAACAGAAGAGCAGCTTTGCTGGCTGGAAACGCACCGTGGAGGCAGTTGTTTTTGTCCAGGCTGCTCAGACCACAATAAAGCCACGTATGGGCTGACAGCCCGGGCGTTCACTAGCCAGCGCTGCAAGTGTGCGTGGGTTGTAAAGAGGCTGAACACGTGCCAGCAAGCGGTCTCCTTGCTGGGGAAGTACTGAAAGCCAGACCTTTCACTGCTGTCCACGTCTGCCCTCACAGTGTCACCGGAGACCACGGGAGGGACTTCACTGGCGTCAGTGGCTTTCTGTGGGAGTAAAAGCAGCCTCCTGCAAGGGCAGAAACAGGCTCCCACGGCGAGGGGCTAGACACCTGAATGCTGCATCTCCTGAACACCAGGAAGCAGCCGAGGTGTGTGGCCTGTGTGCCACCGTCCCTAGGGTGTGGAGAAGACAGCCTGCCTGCCTGAGAGGCAGGGCAGCAGAACGTGTGTGCTCCACTGGTGGGCTGGGCACTGCCCTCCACCTGTATTTCTCAGTTATTTCAAAGGTTTGATGACTCAGAATTTTGTTTTCATGGGTGGGGAAAATGGGAGTTAGTTATTGCATTATTTCTTGTTTGCATACCATGGTGTGCCTCCAGGAGCACAGATGCTCTTACGGCTCTTGATATGAAGGGAGCAGAGATAAAGCTGGTCCAAAATATCACATTTTTACTGAGCATTGGGGGGTACCCCAGGCGCTGGCAGTACTGAGTGGTTTTGTAACCGATGTTTACAGCTCCCATCAGAAAATACATGGAAGTAGGGCAGCTGTGTATTTTCTTCAATTTGGTGTTGAATCGGAGGCACAGAACAAGAGTAATTTCCACGGCAGGCTGGAGATGTAATAGGGAAGCCATCTAACAGGTGACAAATGAAGTGGCCCCTGACGCAGGCAGCTACTTCCTTCTGCCTGTCACAGCCTTCCCTGCTGCTCCCTGACATCTCTGTGTAATATAAACTGTACTCATTTTGCAAGCTCACTGCAGGCCAAACGGCTGCTAATCGCACTCGACTCTGCTTCTGTAATCGTCTGCAGGCGTTCGGCTCCTATGTGGGCTGTCTCCACGCTGCACCTGGAATACAGCATTGAAGAACGTGTTGCGATACCCAGCCCGCTTGTAATCCGGGGTGGGCTGCAAAACCCTGTGCTGCAGAAGCACAGGCTTCCCCGTGGGTTGTCAAAGCTTGCTGGTGGTCTGGGTGCCTCCCTGTGTTTTCACGACTGACCACACCAGCTCGGTCTGCATGTACCACGGTCACGCCTCTTGGCAGTGGGGGTGGATGTGCCTGAGACAGTAAGTGCTTGGAGGGGGACCATCTTTTTGATTCATGGTGATGTAGAATGGTGGGCTGAGGTCTCGGTTGCCAGCAGGACCCTTGGAGTTTGTCCAGGAGGAAGCACTCCCACCCTCCCA
Organism: Gallinago undulata; assembly: GCA_026546715.1. Classification (NCBI taxonomy): domain Eukaryota; kingdom Metazoa; phylum Chordata; class Aves; order Charadriiformes; family Scolopacidae; genus Gallinago; species Gallinago undulata. The sequence goes on from JAOTQQ010000023.1 coordinate 43,766,827, forward strand.
TCCTTGGTCCTGGATGCAGGATGAGCCCAGCAGATAGAGGTGGGCACAGCTGCACACACTGGATGGGGAGAAGTGGGTGGGTAGCAAGCACAGGTTGTCAAAGCTTGGTAGTAAAAGCTTTGTTCAATAAGCTAGTTGTGTGCAACAGATTCCTAAAGAACAGGCACGTTTTTGCTCTTGCTGTGCTTTCCAACCTAGGTGATTCTGTGATTCCCTTTGCAGTCCAGTGTCACAGGCATGACTTGCTGGCTCTGTGGTCCTGGAAGAGCCCTCTTCTTTCCACAGTGGACCACTCTCAGATGCGCCTACTGATCACCTGGAATGTCTTTCCATGGTCCTAAAAAGGTTCAAATTAGTTTCACTAGTAGAAGAGGACCTGCTTTGAAAGACATTTTTCTTTAACAGATGCTCCCCTTTGTGGAATATTCCACTCTTAATACTCTGGTTTTGGTTTTCTAATATTTAACTGCAATCTAAGTGAGTTGCCCCTGCTCTTGTGTTGTCTATGCTGTACTTCCTCCCATGGATATTGACCTGCATTAAGTGAAAGCAATACTTTTATTAATAACCAGTATCTTGAGTATTTGCTATTTCAATTGCATTAGCCCCTAGAAGGACCTCACTGAAGTACGTATTGTATAAACAAATGGCTAGGGAGTTTGTTCATTTTCAAAACAAAATGCATCCTTAGATCTAGACCTGGATGACTGATGAGCAAAACAATGTTGTGACTATGGCTTGATTAGACCTTAGGATTTAAAATAAATGAATCTGGTTTAGTGATGCTTACACAGGTTT
>JAOTQQ010000023.1:43767724-43824555 GCA_026546715.1 Gallinago undulata
AATGTTGTGACTATGGCTTGATTAGACCTTAGGATTTAAAATAAATGAATCTGGTTTAGTGATGCTTACACAGGTTTTGTGCCTACTCCTCAGTAGCCATGATGTGGTGGAGCTTGATTAAAGGAACATGGATTTCAAAATCATGTTCGTACACATGTTCACTCAAACTGAATTTGAAATGTTTAAATATGCCTGTCTGCTTTGCCTTCATGCTAATCAGTCACAGAGGTGAACTGGCACATTACCCGTTAGCTAGCCAATTAGGCAGCACAGCTCACAAATTCTAAGTAAAATATTGGGCAAGATAGCTGCCCGTCACATTTGAAAAATAGATTTGAGGAGTTAATGGTCTGTTCCCAGATATGTTATAAGCAAAAAAATTGGCCTAAATTTATGGAATCACTTATTCACTGTGAACAATTTCCCCATTTCTTCTCATTCAAAACACAAGATAGTTAAATACATGCCATTATCCTCACTTTTCTAGATTCATGGATCTTAAGGCCAAGGGGGTAATTAAGATCATCTAGGTTGACCTCCAGCTTAATACAGGCTAAAAACTCTGTTCTGATTATTTCTGCACGGAGACCATAATTTCTGCTTGAGCAACAGCACATCTTTTAAAAAGACAGCTAATTATGATTTGAAAGCATCATGTGTTACAGAGTCCAGTACTTCCCTTTAAGCTGTTTGGATAATTACCCTTGTTGCTAACATTTTTGTCTTGTTTCTAATCTGAATTTGTCCTGCTTCAGCTTTCAGCCATGGGATGTTATTATGCCTTTACACCACCAGATTACAGATCCATCTGCTGTCAGAAATCCCTTTAATAATGCTGTTTGTAAGTAAGGATCAAGTCACCTTTTATCTTCTCTTGAATAAGCTGGAAACATTAAGCTTTGTTGGTCTTTTACTATACAGCCCGGCTGTCCCATCTCAGATTATTCTGGCAGCTTCTGTCTGAACTTTTTCTGGTTTTTGTTTTTATAAGGCAGACACAAAATTTCCTTAAAATTGCTGATACCCATAGCTGGCAATTTCCTGCTTGGGAACTGCATCCAGCCTCACATGGCTTGCATGAATTAGGCATTAATTCAGCAAGAAGAGTGCATTGGGCACAGAGCTGAAACTTGCCAGTTGCTTGAGGGCTATGATGGTGTCTTGAGTGTCTCTATTATATTCAAAGAAGCTGAAGTCCAAGTCAGCAACATAGAAAAGCATCGTAGTTTAAAAGCCCAGTTTCATGAAGTTGAAAAGCATTAAAAGCCAAATCATCCTGAAGAAAGAATTTAAAACACGAGACATCACAGTAGTATGTGTAGTTTTGTTTCCCTGCATCTAAAAAAGGGTATAGGAGAAGTAGAAAGGTTCAGAGCAGGATAAGAAGAGTGATCATAGATATGGTGAAAATAATTTCATTCAAGGAGTCATTAAATAGACTAGGCTTCATCAGTTTGGAAAGGAGTTGATTGAGGGAGGGAGGGAAGGTGACAAAATACCATTGAAAACGATGCAGAGAAGGTGAATGGCAGTGACTGAGTGCGATGAAGAGGAGGCATAGAATGAAAAGAGAGAATGAACACAGAGGGACACTTCTTTATCTGTCTTCTAATCACTTGGGTGTTTCCTGTTGTGTGGGATGTGTGGCTGCTGAAAGTCTATACAGATTCCAAAAGCCACTGGGGAAAGGAATTGAAGAAAGATCCAGCCAGCCCCGTGGGATGCAAAGGCCCTCGCTGCCAGCTCGGAGCACTCTGGGGGACACATAGGGGCTGGGGAAGAACAGAGGGGAAGGACAAGGAGGTGTTGGATGTGTTTGTGCTACTCGTTTTTTTTGTACTCCTGGCAAGCTGGCCGCTGCTGGAGGGTCACTGGATGAGCCTTTGATGGCACCCCATCCAGCTGTTCTCATGGTCTTGAAATGGGAAGTGCAATTGGGAATTTTATACAATCCGCTTATTGCATGCCCCAGAGCCACACAGCTGCCCAAGTAAGAGAAAAAAGTTGTGCTGGTAAAAAGAACCAGGCTGGCTTGAAATAGGCAAATGTAGCTGAATACAAATGCACACACACAGAAGAAAAAGAGATAGTAATGAATATAAATTAGGAGGTTGGAAAACCAGAAAATAACTTAGTGAAGTGACAGGACACAAGGAAAAAACCTAAGGCAAGAGAGCAAATGGCAGTAAAACAAAGTTTTTAGTATGTCTTTTAATACAAAAAGTCCTAACAATGATACTAGTCAGTAAAAACATGTTTTTAATGTAGAAATGACAAATAGTGTCAATATATCTTCTTGTTCCAAGCGTTTTTTTGAAAAGTCTGCATGAAGAATTCACTGAGGGTGAAGATGAAATCTGTTCCCTTCCAACAGTAACTTGGCAATATGCGAAGCAAGAGCTAATAAACTGGCTGTTTTTAACCAGTAGATCTGGCTGCAGCAAGAGCTTTAAAGAGCTGGATGAGGAGATATGTGGGCTATTAAAGTTGTTAAATCATGGGAACGCTAGAGAGACTTGCTTGCCTGAAGAAACGATACAGATATTGGTAATTATAGGCATATCAGCCTGACATAGACTGTGAACCCGAGCAAAATAATGCAATTTCATTAACAACAAGGTAAAAAAAGGACTATATTTAACAGTAATCAGTTTAGGCTTAAGAGAAACAAATTGTTCCGTACCATCATGGTACCACATGTATTTTTTTGGTGGCAGAAGTGTTGGGGGTAATATATTCATATTTCCCTAAGGTATTTGTAACAGTAATGAAAATTTTTTATTAAAAATTATTCAAAATAACATGTTATATTACATGGGATTAAAATATATATTAACAGAATGGGCCCAAAACCTGCTATTAAATACAGGACCATTTTGGAGGTCTCTATTCTGTTGGAAGGACAACACAGCAGGGTATAAGCAATCCAGGAGATTACCAGAATGTGTTGATGGTAACTTCCTTCAAGTGATAGAGGAATCAACAAGGAGAGGTTCTATGCTGCATGTTGTTCTCACCAAGAAGGAGGGGCTGGTGGGGAATGTGAAGCTCAAGGACAGCCTTGGCTGCAGTGAACATTAAATTGTGAAGTTCAAGACCCTTTGGGCAGTGAGGAGGGTGCACAGCAAGCTCACTACCCTGAACTTCAAGAGAGCAAACTTCGACTTCTTCAGGGATCTGCTTGGCAGAGGACTATGGGATAAAGCCCTGGAGGGAAGTGGGGTCCAAGAAAGATAGTTAATTCAATGATCACCTCCTCCAAGCTCAGGAGCAATGTATCCCAACAAAGAGAAAGCCAGGCAAAAATTTCAAGAGGCCTCATGGATGAACAAGGAGTTCCTAGACAACATCAAAGAGAAAAAGGAAGCCTAGAGAGGCCTTCCAGAAGGAAATAGGGGACCTGGTCACTCAGAATATAGAGGAGGCTGAGGTACTTAACAATGTTTTTGCCTCAGTCTTCACGGGCAAGAGCTCTAGTCACACCGCCCAAGTTGCAGAAGGCAAAGACAGGGACTGGGAGAAATAAGAACTGTCCACTGTAGAAGATAAGGGTCAAGACCATATGAGGAACCTGAAGGTGCAAAAATCCATGGGACCTGATGAGATACATACATGGGTCCTGAGGGAACTGGTGGATGTAGTTGCTAAGCCACTATCCATCATATTTGAGAAGCCATGGCAGTTCAGTGAAGTTCCTACCAAAAGAGGAAAAGAGGAAACATACCAGAAAAGAGGAAACATAACCCCCATTTTTAAAAAAGAAAGAAAGGAAGACTGGGGGAACTACAGGCTGGTTGGTCTCACCTCTATGCCCAGCAAGATCATGGAGTAGATCCTCCTGGAAACTATGCTAAGGCACATGGAAAATAAGGAGGTGATTGGTGATAGCCAACATGGCTTCAATAAGGGGAAATCATGCCTGAAAAATTTGGTGATGGGGCTACAGCTTTGGTGGATCAGAGAAGAGCAACTGACATCATCTACCTGGTCTTGTGCAAAGCACTTGACCCTGTCTTGCACAACATCCTCTTCTCTAAACTGGAGAGACGTGGATTTGACAGACGGACCACTTGGTGAATAAGGAATTGGCTAGATGGTTGCACTCGAAGAGTGGCAGTCAATGTCTCAATGTCCAAGTGGATACTAGTGATGAGTGATGTTCCTCAGGGGTTGGTATTGGGACTGGTGTTGTTTAATATCTTTGTTGGGACATGGATGTTGGGATTGAGCAAGACATGGATGTTGGGATTGTCATCAGCAAGTCTGCCAATGACACCAAGCTATATGATGCTGGAGGGAAGGGATGCCACCCAGAGGGACCTGGACAGGTTTGAGAGGTGGGCCTGTGCAAACCTCATGGAGTCAAACAAGACCAAGTGTAAGGACCTGCATGTGGGTCTGGGCAATCCGAAGCACAAATACAGGCTAGGTGGAGAATGGATTGAGAGCAGCCTTGAGGAGAAGAACTTAAGGGTGTTGGTGGATGAGAAGCTCAACATGCCCTGGCAATGTGTGCTTGCAGTCCAGAAAGCCAACCTCATCCTGGGCTGCATCAAAAGAAGCATGGCCAGCAAGTGAAGTGATTCTACGCCTCTACTATGCTCTTGTGGGACCCCACTGTGCTCCAGTACAGACAAAAGTAAGTGATACTTGCAGGGAGAACACAAGTAGTCTGCAGTTACAGAAAGGGGGATGCTGCCTTGGGTATCAGCAACCCAAGAAAGGACTTGATCAAAGCCTATAGAGCTAAACCAAGAACAGAAATCTGATCTTGGAGGGCTGCTCACCTCTTAACGAGATCCAACAGTTTGGAGCTGACGCTAAAAAGCTCCATTTTGAGAAAAGATTCACTCTTTTTAGCACTGGCAGTTCCTGGACATCTCACTGCTTCCCAAGGCTGCTAGCAGACTCTATGTCTCTGTAAATGTTTTCTTCAAGACAGCATATAAAGGTCTTTTATACAGGAGGTCAAAACAGATCAGCAATTTTCACCTTTTCCAGTAAATGGACTTTCAAAAATTTCCATGTGCCCACTACTCTTTTTGTGCTCATTTACAGGCCTTCTAGAAGTAGCCCTCAGGAGACCAAATTGGCCCACTGATCCCTTCTGCATATCTAACCAACACATTTACAAGTAAGTCTCTGAAACAGGCACAGTGTTATTGTGATAGTTTCACTGGCTTTAAACAGATGACTCCTCCACATCGTTGATATTTCCTTGTGTCCCCCCTGGAGCTGTATTATTGTATGGGATGCTCAGCTGCATGTCCAGGCTGATCATCTCCACCCTTTCCAGTATCCTGCGGTCCAGTTTTAACAGTCACCATCATGTTCTTTGTTCCTACAGACTTGATCTGGCTCCTACATTACGAACTGCTCAGACTGGTATGTATAAGTGAGTTGTCTCCCTCACTACTTCATAGTCCCTTATTTTTAGGCTCAGACAAAAACGTCATTGATGATTTTTATAATTTTTTTTTCGAAAAAAAATATTAAATGCATCTAGCTTGCAGACTGATAGTAAGCAGAGACCTTTATTGTCCAGCCTAATTCCTGGCTGTTTAGGAAGACCCTCTGACTTTGATAGGATCTGGATTAAGATTTGACCAAGCAAATTATGTTAGGATTAGGATTACAATTTTGTAATTACTTTGCTTTTCCTGTTCAGACTACCAGACGACGTTTCTGTCTCAGTTATTTCTGTAACAGCACTAAGAGACAAAGTCAGCATTCAATTAAGTCAAAGAATGAAAGGCAGAAGAAATGATCTTCAGTGGTTCAGGATTGTTTTTTTTTTTTCAGCAGAATCACATGAAGTGCCTGTTTGTTGTTTGTGTGTTTGCCAAGCTGAGAAGTTATAGACAATATTGATTTGGGCTCCCATCTCTTTGGAAGCAGGCACTGGGTGGAGGCCAAGAAGGCTGAGGTCTAAATGCAAAGGCAGTCAGTCATCCTCAATAGGCCGTTCTTCGAGAGAGGGGTCCCTTCTTTTCAGTGTTTGCACCTGTGGGTGTTGTGTGCGTGTCCGTATGGAGCTAACAGGAGGCAGCATTGTCCGGGGACCACAGAAGGAGAACCAAGGGAAGGACGCTCCACGCTAGGCCGTGGTTTCAGGCTCTCCTGCTGGGATGGCGGGCAGTCTGTGTGAACTTGTGTCTTGCCTAAATTTAAGCTCTGTGAAATGGGGATAAAATGACGCATGACATGTTGAAAGTGGTTGGAGGGCTTTAGATGAAAGCTGAAAAGTAAACAAGCACTAAGTTTCAATATGAAATTTCATAAATCCTTTCCCTGAATTTTGATGGATATTAGCTTTTTTTATCACTTCATGGTTGCGTAAACCAGGGACTGATATCTTCTTTCTCCAACCATGAGACGACTTAATCCAAATTGATTTGACTTTTGTTTTTTCAGGTAAGCCCTACAAGATTCCACAATAATTGCTTGACAGTGACTTCACACAGGTAAGAAGAAATACAATTTTTCCAGCCCTTCTGGGCAGAGTGCTTGGACTAGGTGTAGAAGATGAAGTCTCCATAAGTACATAGTCTTCTGCCATTTGAAATGTTTCTGCTGTGTTTTTTTCCTGCTGGGGGGAATTTGATGACAGATCTAGCATTTCTTTATCATGAAACTGATTGGAAGATGTGAATTTGAATTCTCTTCTCCACTTTTATAAACAATACAATTTATATAATTACATTTACAAAGCTTGTGACAGTATCTGTTTTTTTATGGCCTGTAAATGTGGAAAATTTGTGCCAAAGAAGAGCAAAAGAACTCCCAGAAATCAATATTATAAGAATGACCCCGCACAGCCAGCCTGCAAGAAAAATGTGATGGTTGACAAATTCTTTGCCCCCTGCAGTTCTCTGGGTTCTTAGCTAACCTCAAATGTTCATCAGTTAAAGCCCCATGTGCATGGCAGGATTTTGCTCACATCGGCATTGTCTGACCTCTCCATTTCTGCTGAATATCTGTGTCACCTCCTGGTTGCTCTCTCTGTAAAATAATCCTCCTTAAATTATTTAGATACAAATTCCGCCTTCCCCTCGGCTGGTGTTCTAATTCTGGTGAGTGAAATGACCTCAATTAGAAATTCTTGCTTAAACATATAACATCACTGAGAGGGTTGCAGTTTGTCTTGTCCATTCTTGCTTTTCTTCAAGCTCCATTTTATATGTTTTTTCTTGTCTGCAACTCATTAGCTCCTGTCATTACCTTCCCTTAAAAAAAAACTTACTAGAGGATAATTATTCAGTTTGCAAAAAGAAATTAAAAAATGCAGTACTTAAGGTTACATTTTTCCTTTTTATATCCTTGAGGGGATACTATGTTCTCTAACTACATAATCATAAAAAAACAGGCCCCATATACACATATGTGCATGTTTTACATCAATATAATATCTTTTTTTTTTTTTTTTAAGTAGAAAGTCTTTAATTAATGGCAGCAAAAGGGAGATCAGTATTACAGCTCTTCATTTGTGATTTGGAGTCTTATATTGTTGCTCAGGTTGCTATTTTATGCATGTATAGCATTGTATGCATCTTAACCACTCTGTTCTAGTATCATTTCCAAATATGTTTTGCACTTTTTTCTTATATCAAAATCAGTAATAATGTGGCTCCAAAAGTAGTTGTTTTCTGACAGAGAGAGGACTTCAGCTCTACCAATTCTTGCAAAGAAAATTGAATTTCTCCTGAGCATCCACTTACCTACAAATTTGTTTTTGTTTCTTAGAAACAGTCTGGTACTTAGTTTGAAATTTAGTTCTGTGGCCCACCAAAATTTTTATCATACTTCTTTTTCATTCATCCATAGTAAGCTTCTGGTGCTTCCTCATTCATTCTGTATTATCCCTGAGAAAATCAGGACTGATAGTATTGAACTTTCACCTTAAAGTAAGCCAAGGCTTCCTCTATCAGGACAGGCTTTTCAAGGTCACCCCTGGCTGTCACATCCATGTGATTTGAAGTTTATTGGGAATCCAGTTCAATTTTTACTTCATCTTTCCAAAAGCAATTTATTTTGTGGAGAAAACCCACATCTGTCTGACATGATTTGCCTTTCAAAAAAACTCTCCTGACTCATGATTAATAAATAATTCTCTCAGAATGTACAGTTTATGGTCCAAGTGTTTGATCCCTAATCTCCAATATTAACTGTGGATTAACTCATACTTGCCTGGCATTTTGTATCTGTATCCTACACAAGAGTCTCTTTTGCATTCTTTCATTAATCTCAGTAATCTCCCTTTCACACTTATTAGTGCCCATGCATCTTCCAGAGGTTTATTGTTAATATATTTTCTTAATGAATTCAGAGGCAAGGAAAACATTTAGTTCTTCTGTCACTTTTATTTTCCCAAGAGCTCTATTTATTGACCCATTATTTTTCTGTAGTTTTCATTCCTCCACTATATTGATGGCATTTCCTTTTTAAAAATATTTCTATGCTTTCTTCTTGTTGTTTTTTTCCCTCTTTTTGCTCTTCATGTCCTAATGTTACTTATGTTTCTTCCCATAAGCTCCTAAAATTGCTGTACTGTTTCTTTTTTTCTTTCCATACCCGCAGTTACACCATGGTTTCTTTACTGGAATACTGTAAGTATGGTCAAATTCCACCCTAATAGTATTTGTTGGATTTGGCAGATGAAAACCAAACAAGCCACATCCGGCATCGGTTTCATATGCAGATAGATTGCAAAATTAATCTTATATTTACTTCAAATATTTACTGATGTCATAAGACACCTATGTTTCTTCTTCGTCCTCCCTTCCTGCCCCCTTCCCCCATGCATTTTTTCTACCATACATAGCTGCAGGCTGCCACCTGGATGGTGTCACTGGGCAGTGTCAGTGACATCTGGTTCCAGCCACCCTCTTGCTGCTAACACCTAATACACCTCCAGCACTCATGCTGAAGGTTGCTGGATGAGCATGGAGAGCTGTTGCTTTCCCCACAAGCTGCTGGATAGAAGGGGGGCTGGACACAGAGCTGTTAAGATCTGCAAAGGCATGCAACATATTTTCTGCTTCTGGAAGATGTTTATGCTACAGATGATTATTTTTTTTTTTTCTGCATCATCTGGCATCTCAGTGAAAATCTTACTAATGTAGAATCTCATGGGAAAAGGGAGTTGGTTAAGAAAAGTTGTTTTGGTAAAATCCATGTGGTAAAATGGAAAGAAGTATTTCAGGAAAAAGGAGAAGAGCTCCATTTTAAACTCAGTCAAATGAACATGACTTTGCTCTGTCTTGTAAAACAATGTCTCCATTATTCTATCACTTCTGGCAAGTATGCAGAAAGAGCGCTGGTGGGAGAGGAGATTTATCATGGAAAAGGATACTCTATGGCCAAAGTAAGGGTAGGCTTTCTCACTGACAACAGTCTTAGGAAGTCGACTGAGATTATATGAACCCAGCTGCCTGCAGCCTGTTGGATATAACTACCAGAGAGGTACCTGGTGGGTTTTTTAATCCATGTAATTTATTATGCAGATAACTGTAGAGAAACCAGAAGTGGTGGTTGGATACACAAGTACTGAGTACCTTGCTGTTCCCCACTGATGGTTACTATGGCTTGTAAGTCTGAAATCTCTTCACTGGCAACAGCATTGTCTGTCAGATTTTGCTGCCTATGTGAGAGCAGGAGAGACAAACTAGATCAGGCTAGTTACACCTGCTGCCAGTTTTGGTGTATTTATCATTTTATCACTTTCATTAGTGACAGGGTTTAGAGACTCTCATTGCAGCCCGGAGCCCCATCGTGCGACGTGCTGTGCAAGGACAAAACAAAAAGCTAGTCCTTGCCCTGAATGCTTTACTTTTTCAAGATAAAAACCCATCCAAGGAGCAGAATGCGATAAAGGAACAATAGTTTTAAGAACAATAGTAAAGCTTCGGGGTTACGAGCTAGGGATGTGGGTCTCTGCAGCAGTAGCCTTATGAAAGGTTGAGGGCAGGATTGCTTTAGTCAAGTCAAAGCCAGAGAAATGGATGTTGCACCAAAAGAGATGTGAGATGATGAGGAAAAAGATTCTCACTGGGTAATTGCCTCATATTCTGTAAAATAAATGATGCAGAAAGAAAAGAGGGTGGTAGGTGAAAGGGTTCTGCTTCAAGGCAGAACCTTGATGCCCCAAAAGCTGAAGGAAGGACACCAAAGACCTCTCAGTTGAAGGGATAGGAACAAAACACATAGGGGAGGCAGAAAAAATATGGTGGCCTGCACTGAGAGTGGTGGAAAGGCCAAGATAAAGGAGGAGGAGGAGGGTGGAGTCCTGAAGTCTGATTTAGAACAGGTCATTGAGGACTTGCCTGTAAATCCCCTGCCAACTCCTGTCCCTAGTGGGATCTGAACACCAAAAATACATAATTTCCATGTCCTCAGTTTCCATGTGTGAAGCAAAAAAGGCTAGTCACAGCCAGGTAGAATAAGCAAACATCTGCAGAGAAAGCAGCATCCCTGACTGAGAGCTATGACTGCAGGAAAGAATAAAAGGAGGGATGAGAAGCAGATTATTCCCAGCTGCCCAGTGCAGGAAGGAGGGAGCCAAAAGGAGGAGCTCTCCCAGAAGCCAAGAGCAGCGGCAGTTATTGAAAGAGGAAGTGGTGAGAGTCCAGGCGTGATGCTGAGGTCACCAAAAGCACGTGGAAGAAGAAACATGAGGAAAACAATTGAGATGCCAATAATATCATTGGCAAGGGAGCTGCTGAATTCCACCAGTAGATCAAAACCATCAGGATGAGGAGGGAGAGGAAATGGCAAAACGAAAGATAAAGAGCAGGATCCTGCTGACACATCCCTGCATGTACGTGGACAGCAGTCCCTGGTTCCTGTGCTCAGTCCAACAATATCATTTTGCTGTCTCCTCCAAGGAGGCCAGGCAGAGCAGGCTCTGGACAAAGACATTGGCTGGGACAGAAACCACGGGGCTGGTGTCCAACCAAAGGCTTGGTTCTGCTGTGATCTTCTCTGCTAATCAGCTACCTCTGCCCCAAAGAACACACCTGAAACAGGCTGGTTTTTAGCCATTGTGCTTTCTAAAGCTCATCCTACATTTCCCACTGATTGCTAGTGACATAAGTGTAGTGGCATTTATATCCAGTTTTGTTTCTTTTCTCTGTTTCCTCACATTTGGATTTATACCGCTGCATTGTGGTGCGTGAGATGGGAAGAGCCTTTACATAATATATAGCAGATGATGTTTATTAAAAAAACGAGGGGGAAAACGGAGAAGTGAATGATTTGGTACACCAACTCAATAAGCCAAAACATATTTTACAAAAAAACATCGGCAGTCGTGTAGTATAATATCACACGTTGAATGAAATTCGTGGCTGTGCATAAGTTAGTGCAGTACCTTGACAGATAAAAAGATTAATGAAATCTTCCCACTCTGCTCACAGAAAAAATGGTTCTCACAGACTCCCTTAAATCTCTTGTCATTGCCAAGCTCCCGTTTTCCTTCTCCATGAACTCAAAAGCCGGGGATGAAAAGGCATAGAGAATTTTTGCCAACCTCTAGCTTCATATTTTCTGGCATCGACATTTAATTATCTCTGCAGGCATGTGGCAGGCAAGTCTGTTGCCATACATTTTTTATATAGAGAGGATGAAATTTCATGTGGTGATTAGAAGGTGGTACCTGAGGTAGGGTGAGGAGGTTCATTGGCTTTTAAAATGATTGTCTGTGTATCAGCAAAAATGTGTAGGGCACTTTACATATGAAATAAGAAAATTTAGCTCACAGTGGGAGCTAAATATCGCAAGCCCTAGCCCTGTATCAATTTACATATGCACTCAACTTAACCTGTGTGTGCTGCTGGAGGGGACTGGGAAACCATTGGGCTTGATCCAGTAAGCTCCATGTGGATGTTCAAAGATAGTTGAGATGCCCTCGGATAAGGTGTCAGGGCTGCAGCTAGTGGCCTGGAGGTGCTCAGGGTCCCCAGACACTGCTCCACTGGCCCGCAGCTTGACCATGTCTTGGGAAATGGAGGGCACCTTCAGCAGCACCAGAAAGGACCCTGTTCCCGGGTGGCTTTGGAATTCTTGTTGAGTGGCGCTGAGTTCCCAGTGAGGGCAGAGATTTTAGATGCCCATGTGTGTTCAAGGTGCCTGGGCCAGGCAATGGTTGGGACAGCCAGCAGGGGACTGAGCTGGAGAAGAGGGTTAGACTTTCTTTTGGCACTGCTTTCCCTTCCAGGCTGTTTTGTTAACACAGGGAACAATGATGGAGAGGACTGAAAAAGGAACTTGACACCTGTTGCTTTCTCTTAGATAGGACCCAGCTGTAGCCCGGGTGGCTGTTTTGTCTGCATTTTTGCTGGTTATATTTTCCTAAGCTGCTCTGTATTTTAGGTGCCCTGAGCTGTCCTCCTTCACAGCTGCCCTTTTAGCAACGCTACGGATTGGCAATTGGTTTTCCTTTGCTTTTTTCCCTATGTGAGAATAAAAATTGGAGCATGGAACAGTTAATTTTCATATTTACATGACAGATGCATGCTGGCAGAATGAGTACCTACACACCGTAAACAGTCCTTCTTGAGCATTTTCTGTCCATCTTCTGAGGTCCAGCCTGTAGTCTCTGCCCTGTCACATCTTTCTCTACATAGGTGAAAAGGTGCCTCTTGTGAGGTTTGGTGCATTTACCCAAGAAGATCAGGCTGATGAATGAGCCTGTGGTTACTTCAAAGCAGCATCTGTAGTTATTATGAATGTCACACAGAGACAAATAGGTATGCTTTGGCAAATAAAACCCAAAAAGGATTTTTTTTTTTTTTTTTATTTTAAGGTTTTGAAGTTAAAAAGTCATTCTGCTTTATTTGAATGCCCTTCACAGGTAGGTTGTTTTTTTTTTTTTCTTCCTTTTTTTTCTTTCCCCCTTTGGAGGAAAAAAAAAAGTAAAAGAAAAGATGTAAAAATGTAAAATGATGTATTTTTCCCTCATGGAGCAAAACAGAACTGAGCATTTTTAACCAATTCCCCTAACTCACATGGTTCTTTACAACAATTCCCCTAACTCACATGGTTCTTTACAACAAGCAAAGAGTGTAAAAATGCTTACGAGGCTCTTGCCTAGACAAATATAAAGCAGTGAGCCTGAACTTTCCAGCTGGGTGGGTCGTGCTGTTATTCTGGTGTCAGGGTGGGCTTGATGCCAGAGCCCTTCCTCTTCTATCTGACCGGATCTCCTGCCCATGCACCATGCAGTCTGTTGCTGTGAATCCCACCCACTGGTCAATGTATTGCACAGGTCGTTTCCAGGACGTGCTGCTTGGGGACGGTGTGCAGTCCCCAACCCTGGCAGATTAAGTGAACATCTGTCAGGAGGGCTGTAGGTTTAGCATATGATGAGGCTTGATGGGCTTGATGGCTCACAGGGTCCCTTCAACCATATGGTTGTGTGAGCTATCCACGATGTTCCTGCTGTTCCTGGGGAGCCGCCAGGAGGTGGTCATCACCAGGACAATTAATGCTGCTCTTTGGTCGCCATCACCCTCATTCTGAGAAGTGGGCAGGCAGCAGTGCACTGTCTGCTGTAGCTGCTCTGACAGCTGCTGAGACAGCTCCTCCTTGGTTGTTCCCAAGAGAAGAGGGACCAGGAACAGGCAGTGGAGCAGGTAAATAGTTCTGGTGGCCCGTAATTGGTCTATAGATGAGCTGTGAGTTTGGTACTCCAGATGTGATTGTTTTAGCACCTCTCCAGGTGACACACTGAGGTGCAAGTAAGAGCAATGCAGAAAAGTAACAGTGGAAAAGACCCAAACCAGTGAGACATTTGGAGGAAGACAGACTTTGGTGGTGGATGTTGAGGTTTTCTTGCCGTTACCCTAAAGAGTTAGCTGAATAAGTCGGTAGCAGGGAAGCTGCTCCAGAGGCAGAAGGAGACTGGACAGATGACATGAACCTGGAGTGGGAAGCAGCATCCAAGAGTGCTTCTGGAGAAGCAGAAAGGGAAAGCGTTGAGGAGGAATGGGGCAGAGGTGTAGGGAAAGGCAGAGCCAATGGGAACCAAAGAAAGCTTTGGAATGTGATATAGTAAAGAAAGAAAGGTGGTGCATAAGGTCCAGGCCTGAAAAGGAGAAGGAAAGGTTAAAATGGAGGGAAAAGAGGTTAGCCATTATACTGCATTATGTGTGGTGGCTTGGGGAAGGATTATAGTTACTCAGTGGGGAAAAGGGTGAGGTGACAGTAACAGCCTAGCAAGAGTGCGGCCCAGTATGAATTGTAAACTGTGTGCTGTGTCCCTGGATTTTAATGACTCTGAGAAACATCTGGCTAGAATTAGTGTGTCCATGGCCAGAGCAGCTTCATTGGCTGCCCCTTCAGGGCGGGTGAGCCAGTGGGCTGGCAGTGGCTGGTATTCGGGGAGAGGCAGGGGTAGCAACTGAAACAAGTAACTTGAAGCAAAGTCCTCCCTCAGGACCTCCAAGCAGCACTTTGGAGGACCTTCCTTCTCTGCATGGACCACAAGGGCAGGCCAGGGAGACTTGCCTCCTGCCTCCAGCATCGCAACAACACAGTCCCAGGAAGGTTGGAAGGCAGGAAGGCAGGGTGCCCCACACCACCCTACCCCATCCTGCCTGTGTCAGTCCTTGGTGCCCTTGCCCCATCAGCACAAATGGCTGAAAATCTTGGTCTCCTCACAGTTTTGTTCACCCACATGGTTTGCAGAGAAAGGGCAACACAAGTATCATTATTAGAACGTTGGTTAACCCTGGCTTGGTTCGAGCAGCACACGAATTTGCATGGCTCTCGGTGAGTGCATGCTGTGGTGGCTAGTAAATGGTTTCCATATACTATTCATGTTCATATTGTTCTTCTGACAGGTGATACCTTTTTTCCATTGAAATGGTATCCCCTCATTGGCAGGCTGCGGGTCAGTGAGGGGGAGACATGGTCTGTTACAGCTAATTCTGTAATTGCCATCTAACTGCTGACAGAAAGCATTTGGGAAGCTTCTTAAGCAGCCTAATGATTTTACATGGTGTACACCTAGAGGAGCACTCAGCCTTTCCAGCTCTGTTGGTGCGTTAACATGTCATGTAATGAAACTATTCAACTGAGATTAGAGGAGAGCTGTAGGGGCAGGCGGTGGGGAATTGGTTAGAGTGACAACTGTGTCTTCCTGTCACTTGTATTGCCAGGGTCACAGAAACAGGCAGAGTGGAGCATGAAATGAGTACATCGCTGATAATTTATTAAACAAAACAAATTGATATTAATCCATCTAACAGAGAGTGTACAATTCCACTCCAAAAGCCAGCTATTGCAACACCACCCTCAAACTTCTACAAAGCACTTTTTAGCCAAAGATCTCGAAGAATGTCTTAGTCTGGGTGCTGTAATTCTCAGTTTGCAGGTGGGAGTCAGGAGCTCAAGGATGGCAAGGTTTGATTGTCCACTGCCTGAGAGCAAAGGTGGGCCTTCAGCAGGAGTTTTGAGTGCTCGTTCATTGCTGTAACTCAAAGGCCACACTGCCTCACCTGCCAAATGGGCAACAAATCATCTACTTTAAAGCACCCCTATTCCATTATGTACTTTCATTTTGGACAGCATTTCTGTACTTAAAAATGCCTGTAGCTCAATAAATTGCAGTGGAATTGGATGGCAATTTCTATTCCACGACAGAAGCTCCCCCATGCCTTGTTATTAATAGTTCTCAATTGTTGAACTTAAGTCAACAAAATTGCAATTGTTTTTCCCCTAATCTTCCAGCCAAGGGAGGGAGTATTTACGCAAATATTGCTGAGAGTACTTGAGAAAATGTTTGTTTGTATCTTTAAGTAAAGGACTGCAAATTTCCAGCAGAGCCCCCCACGGGTTATTTCACAGTCCTGTGCTTAGGGAACTCAGCCACGGTAGAGGAGGGCAGCCTTCTGCGACCCTTGCCAGTGCCAGGCGGCTTGTGCCCCTGCCAGTAGCTCCCAGTAGATTCAAGGGACTATATTTGTAAACACCACTAAAAATTCACATCTGTTTCAGAATTTGCCCTGAAAAATCTGGTAGGGAAAACTCATCAGAGAGTAGAGTGTTTTCTCAGTGCTCTGACCAGAAGAAATTATCTTACTTTTGCTCTTTCATTCCTTCAATCCTTCATTTCCGTCCTTCTCTCCTGCCTTCCCATGCTCCCTGGCTTGCTTTCTCTTCCTTCTCTTCTTTCTCTCTCTTCTTCAACACAGATAATTGAAAATCTGTCATTCTGAAATTCCTTTGTCCCTGTAGAAGGCACTGAATAGCGATTCCAAAATAGCCCAGCCTTTTCTTTTAATCCATAATTCATCATCCTAAATTGTTGTTCACTCGCTGCAACCCTGAACAAAATGTCACAGACACAGCATAAAGAAAAGAAATCAAGCAAATGAAAAAGGGACAAAAGAAAAAGCAGCAAACCCCAGGGGTAATTGCAAAGAGAAATAATTTAATCCAAAAGGCTCCTCAGCTCTCATATAGGAAACCTGACTTATGCCATGTGTGTCACCATGTATTAGGGGAATGCAGGACTGGACTTACCCTGAGATGTGCCGTAGAGTGACTTAATGGGTGGAATAAAATGGGGACAGGACTGAGAAAGACACTGGAAAATAACTTTCTCTGTACCCTCACAGGCAGGACTCCAGTGAGCAGCCAGGCCTGGCTTTTTCAGGACTTTCTCCATCCTATAGCAGACTCTCACACAACTGTGATTTGCTCCAGCTGACACCAAGAGCTGGCACTAAATGAGCCTGACGACTCTGCCCTGTTCCCTGTGAAGTATGGTAATGGTGAGAGAAGACAGCAAAGTGGGATAGGATCCAATGGGGATGGTGGGAGTGGCTTCAAGCCTCTGAGACCTGTGCCCAGAGCAAAACTCAAGCCTCCCCAACATTGTGGGGTATCTTGCAGTGCTACGCATGCCAACCTGCATGTCACGTTAATACGTGATTTCTTGCAAATGCTTTCATCTGGAAGGAATCCAGAGAGGGAGTTTTGTGGCTTGCAACCTGTAATCTGTCTTTAGCACTAAGCACATCAAGCTCTGGCAGTGGTCATCTGGAACTGGCTCTCCTCCGTACCCTGGGAAGTTCTACCAGCGTTAGGAGTAGGAGCAGACAGTTTGGACAGGGTTACAAGAGGAAGAAGGTAGAAAGCCAGTCAGGCAAGAAAGGATCCCGAGAGCTGGAATAATTCCATTAATATGTACAAATCTGATTGCCTGCTCCCATTGACGTCAGCGGGGAATTTTACTATGGCCTTCAGGGGAAACAGGATCAGGCTCACTTTTGGAAAGAGCAGATCAAAACCGGGGACAAAACGCTTGCACATGTGATTGTGCTGTGATTTGAGTCATGTTTGTTTTCCTGAGGTGCCCATGCAAGGATGTTGGAGGAATCAGATTAAAAGAGAAGATTTTAAGGCCCTCCTGACAAGAGAAATGGAATGGAGAAAGCCAAAGGGGTTAGTAAATGCAGTTATTATCCATTCATCCCACTTATCCCCTTAGGCTGAATCCCTGTGTCATTCAGCTTAGAGTTGTCCGTTATATATGTTGGTTTAAGTTAGTCTTGATGCTCCTAATAATGCCAGCAAAAAAAAATAAATATAGTTAATATAAACATATTCGAAGCCTTTTAAAAGCTTGCTCAGCTGTGCGAAAGAGGGGTTAAGTCCTTGATCCAGCAAGGTGTTTAAACATATGCTCTTATTTTAAGTGTGTGAGTGGTCCCATTGATTTATACTTAAGAATTCTGCTGAAGAGGGGTCTTTGGCCTCTGGTTCAGCAATGCAATTACACATGTGCTTTGCTTTTGGCGTGTGTAGTCCCGTGACTTTCCTTTGGAAACTCACGTGCTTGGCTGGCTCCAGGCTGAGGGAGAGTCTTCAGGAGGTGGACGGCATTGCGGCACGGCCAGGGTTAGAGGGAAAAACGTCCCAGATCTGTGTCTCTTGCTCAGTCACCACCTCTCTCTTGACTGTTTCATTCTGTTTAATTGCTTGTAGCTCTGGGATAAGCTGTAGTGGTGAGAATGTTTCTCAGGAAAAAAATAAATTTTCCCTCAACATTTTGGCACTTAGAGTTCTGGCCTTCGCCAGACATGGAAAAGAAAAGATGTACCCAAAAAGTTTAGTCTTGAAGATACAATAAAAGCTTAGTTTTAATCAGGGAAAGGAGTTTTGGGAAACGGAGAGGAAACAACAATTTGGGTCTAATTCTGCTCCTTCTGGCAAAATACCACCCACCCTGCATGAGCTCATTGGTGTGGCTTTTCTCCAAGCTGATAACAGGAGTACGCCTTGCTCACATGCTCAGATAAACCTTGTTGCCAGTTTTGGGGCTAAAAGGGATTTCTCCCTGAAGTCAGCTGTGCCGACTTGGTTTCACACTCTGCCGGGAGAGGCAGGGTCTGCTCCCCCAGAGCAGATGGGGGGATGGTCTGACAGGTCTTCTCCTGAGGCCTTCGGTGGGAGCAGCTTTCGGTCTTTCACAGTAAGACTTGAGCTTATAGTGAGGCATCGGTGAGTATCGTAGGGTGGGGTGGACCAACCTTCTGCCCTTGGGGCTAGCAGCCCCAAGATGGTCTCTTCCCACCCCGTGTCTCTGAAATCCAACTAGAGAATGCCTTGTGGGATGGGATACCCATTACAACCTGCTGGTGTGTTGGCAAGTAAATATCCCAGTAAGGGGATAAGGTGAATATATGCACAACGTATGGTTTGTCGATTAGTTTTGACAGCTGGAATGTCTTCTGACTCGCTGTCAGCACACAACCTCCGCTCCGGTTTCAAAGCAGAGCGCAGCCTCGGCGCAGGGCGCACCGCTAAGGCTTTGGTGGGAGCTGAGCAGCACTGGCAGCTTGAGCAAACCACACGGAGAAATATCTGAGCACACTGGGACGCAGGAATGCTGGGGAAAGGATGATGGAGTTGTCTGAGATTCCAGCTCCTTGGGCCTGGCCCAAGACTTTACACTTTGTTTATACAATAGTAATCTCAAGCACTTCACGTGATAGATCCCCGGTGATATATTTCAGGGGAGTTACACTGATTTACACTTCTCGAGGCCTTGGCCTGTATTTTCCAAAGGATTTTCCAAAATCTGGTAATGAAAAATACCAGAGTGGTCTAATCAGCAGAGGGTTAGGTTACCACAGTCCACAGGCTGGGGAGTGCGAGGAGCCCCTCTCCCCAGCCTCCCTTGGTGAAGCCCTGGGTGCAATCTCTTCCAGTCTACCAGGGGGGTGCAGGATGAGGTCTGCAAGCACCAGGACACAGGGAGTTTATCCGCTGGCTCTCACCCTCTCTGTAAGATTGTCTGTAATGCATTCAGCTCCCACTTTTAAAAGTTATGGGGCATGCCTTGGCAGGCATAAGGTTTAAAAGTCTCGGCATTGATTAACTCCTTCAGCCCCAAACAACACCCCAGAGATAGTCTCCTCCCTTTGTCTAAAGTCAGCCCTGGGGGTGGCAGGAATGAGCTGACAGTGCACTAGAGCCTGCAAAATCCCATTCCCCCATGAAAGATGAAATAACGGTTGGGTGTTGACTTATTCGGTACATTCCTGCTGCTGTACAGTTCAGAAACAGAGCATTGCCCTTGCCAGTGCCTAATAGGGGGAGCCATTTGGCAGGAAACAGGAAGAAGGAGAGCAGGCATGGTCAAGAGATGCCCTCTGTACTGCTGGAGCCTCAGATCCATCTCTTTATACAAACAGCCCAAGTAGATCAGTCACAGTCTCCATCTGGCCCAGGATCCTGTTTCCAGCAGTGGCCCTAAGTGAACTTCATGCATATGACCCTCATCACCCTTCATCTCCTTGTTCAGAGCTTCCCCGTGGGGTGCTGGGTTCCTCTGAGGCAAGGACCAGCACAAATGTAGGTAGCAACTGAGGATTGCTATCCAGGTGGGAGGAATTTACCCCTGCTGCGTTTATGGATCAATGGAGAAAGGGTGTAGGAGAGAAGGGCTGATGAGAACACAGTATACAATCTAATCCAGATTGTTTGTCAGGATTTAGAAGTCTGTGTAAACCATATTATTAATTTCTAAAGAAGGGTTGCAATTTTTCCTTTTTTCCTTTCTTTTTTCCCCTCCTGTCTTCCTGTTACAGGATTGTAAAACTCATTTCCAAACAGTCTTAGTTCTTTCCTGTTACTAATAGCAGCAGAAGTGATTTATATGCACACTGGGGGAAGAAGCGTGTCTGAAAAGAAAAACCATCCATCCTTTCTTCCACCTGTATCCAAACTTATTCTTTTTTCTGTGTCTTTCCCTCAGGGCTCAGACACACCATGGAGTTACTGTGGTTTCTGGAGCTGCCATGGTAACTTGATAGTGAGTCCAGGCCCAAGAGCCCAGCTCTGCGTTGGTCAGAGCTAAAGGTCCCCCCTTTTGTTTCAGGAGCTGGGAAAGGCTGAGATGCTGAGTTAAGAATGCTACCTGCTGACAGGCAGTGAGATTTGGTCTGAAATTCCCTACTCCAGTAAGAATTGGTGTTGCAGGTTTTCACCTGGAATCCCTTTTAATGATTACACCATGCAACCCCTGGCAAAGTGGCGTTTATAATGGCCTCACTTTAGCAGGAGCAATGAGAGACTAAAATCACTGGATTTCAGTAGCCTTGCCCAAGTGCTCTTCTGTGCAAGCAGTTTACAAACGGGTATAGAAGAGCTCACCACCTGCACCATGTCCATGCTGTGGGAGAAGGGTCAGACAACTGAAAGGAGTTTTGGAGATGAAACAAGTGGCTGGGGAAGGGCTTTGTTGGGCTGGAATACAAGAAGTTAAGAGTAAGTGCTGCACCTGATTTTGGTGGGAGGATTTTCAGTGCAAGGTTGGCAAGGGTATGTTAATGAGTATCATTAGAATTAGGTAACAACGCGCTTCCATGTAGGGTTGCCTAACTCTCTTGCTGTGCTTTCAAGCTGAACATATGTTTTCAATTATTAACATGATTAATGGGAATGAAGTGACTGGAATCCCAATGAGCTCTATCTTGCCATCACACGCAAATCCCACATTATGGAAATGTTTATGCAGTGTGGAAGTGCCTGATTTCCTTCACCAGGAGGGGTCTTAGGAGGTCCAGGTGTCTAATCCTTAGCAAGTTTAGAGACCCACAATTAGAGCCACTTGCTGTAGTAAGTCCCCAGGCTCCTGCCTCTGCAACTCCAGGAGCACGGGGTGTGGAAACTGCGGTGCGGGAGTGAATTCATACTGTGCTATCCCAGCTTGGCATGGATTATGGTCAGGAGTCTGAGAAGGGCTGTGAGACATGAAGCCTTCCCATCATCATCTGGGACAAACTCCAGGATGTATAAATCTCTGGTGAGACACTCTCACTATTTTGTGTGGGCTCTAAACCTCCCTTTCCATTCGGGGTGGGTAAATTTTGCTAAGGTGTGCATCATTTTCACCCTGCCCTATGTCTATGGGAAGGGAATAAGGTTCAGGATTTGGAACAAGAAAAACAGACTTGGAAAACCTTTTAATCTTTAATTCCTCTCCAGCTACCAGACCCAGACATCATCATTATACTTGGCCCCTTTTCCCCCCATCAGTTAAATCCTGGTCTAATTCCTTCTGACACAAGTATATGTCATTCACTCAAAATCCGATATCTTATCTCTGGAAAGTGAGTCATTCAGCCCCTTAATAAACAGGAAAATGTAGGGTAGAAGCAAAATTGTACACAATGAATGTGTTTGGTGAGGGTTCATGATAGAAATGGACAGAGTAACACCCTCCTTCAGATCAACAGACACAAAGTAGTGCCATGATCATGGGAACTAATGAAACCAGCCTTTCCTTCAACTCGGGTCTGGTGGGTGAATGAAAGTTCCCATTTAAATTTTCCTAGGGTTGCTAGACTTTTCAGTTCGCTGTGTCTTGCAGATTCTGTGGGTTAAAGTGAGGGTAAATTCATATTATAGTCTTTACCCTAGCCACGATACAGATTGAGGCTTTCTCCTGTGTCTGGATGTCTATTTTCATTGATTCTGTAAGAAATTAACTATCTCCAGGTAAGCTTGGAGCTGCTAAAAAGGTTTGGGATTGCAAGGAGATCAGCCAGGCAGAAGGAGAACGATTTCATAAATCATTATTTCCATGGGAAATGTGACTAAAATATAGTGCAAGTGCAGATGGTTTTACAGTACCAGCAGTGTGCGCACATGTGTGTATGCAGACAGACATACAGCATCAGTTAGCATCAAGAAGCTGTGTGACTAGATCTCCTTTACAGTTTTGAAATATTCTATATATATGTACATGTGTCTGTATATACACATATATAAAAATGTCATCTCACTGTTTCTAAGCATATATATGTGTGAATTTTCCTGTCTAAGCATTCTATATATATTTAGACGGAGTATAGAGTGTTGTTGAATAGGCTGGTATGCGATTATTTGTCTTACTGAACTTCAGGCATATTATTTTCAGATTTACCGAATCAAACAAATAGGTTGCATATTAGGACTCCTGAATTCAGCCACTGAAGAGAGGGGTGTGTGTGTATGATAGGTGATGTACAGCCATACAAAGGTCGCACTCAGGTGAGAGACAGCTACATAATATAAAAGCAGTAAGACCACCCCAAACACGCACCTATTGCCACAAATGACTGCCACAACCTGAGTGTCTGTACGCTACCTGATGGTCCCAAATCATCTGTTCATTCTCCATTTTTCTGCAAGTAATTTTCCTGTTAGCAACATGAAAATTCATGTCACAGGAATAATTTGTGAATGGCACAGGAGGTATTTCCATGTGTGACCGTAGCTGGGATCTGTACAAATAAAAATTTGCCTAGTAATATTCTATGAGTTCCCAGACTGTAAAATACTTACAACTGGATCTGCACTCAACTGCTGTTTTACTTGGGTGAGCTGCAGCGGAGGAGTGTGGAGCGTTACCAGTTAACTAATGTCATGTTTGTAGAAAACATGGAATAGACTCAGCACCGTCATTGCTGCGGGTGTACAATCACACAGAACTTGCCATCAAACAGTAACAATTTTTGGTAATTGCCAAGCACGGCAAGAAGCAGCAATCCTCTATATTCCATTACCCATTCTCCCAGACATCCACTTTTGCTGAGGAAGGGATTTTAGAAACAGAACCTATACTTAAGGTCAATTGAAGTCTGAAGACATTCCAGTTTTTTTTATTTTTTTATTTTTAAAGTTGCCGTTATTCAGTGTAATGCACTGCTGCGTGCATCTGGAAAAGGCCAGGCAGGGGGGTGAGCTGCTCTCATGCTGGGAGCACAGGTCAGCGCAGCAGAGCAGCTGCTTTTTCGGTTGGGGCAAGACAGGCCCAACCCGGGGTCCTTAAATGAGTGCAAACTGCTGTTTGTGGGAGAGCCCGTGCCAGGCTGTGAGCCGCTTTCTGCACGATGCTTCGCTGGCATCGGCTGGGCTGCAGAGGTTATTTATGGCAGGTCATCACTTTTCTAATGGAAAGGAGAAGCTGCTTTGGCAAAGGCTGCTGAGGTGTCTCAGGCTGAAGGGCTTGTTTTTGTGGCTGGCAGGGTAGGTCCCAAGAGAGCTCTTCTCCTCCTGCATCCCCAGCTGCCTCCACGCAGGAGAAAGCCATGTGTGAGCTATAGCAGCCAGGCCTGACAAAGAGGGCTGGCTCCCTCATGCTTGCCTTGTTTCTCTCAATGTAGCATGAAGTAAATAAAATGCGGCAGCCTGGGTTTTGATAACAAATGCTCATCTCTCCTGGGAGATGGGCAGAGTTAAAGGTGACCAGGAGTCCACTGTGGGTCGTGCAGCAGCATTAGCTGGCACCTAAACAGGTTGCTGGGTTTTTCCTCCTATTCCAGCACCAATATTTTTCTAGCGTGCTTTCAAAAACCTCGGTGCCTTTATGCCAAATCCTTGCATTTCATTCTCAGCTTCAGATTATTCTGGCAGTTGGACTTTTCTTTCACCTTGCTAGAACCTAAGTTTTTGAAATAGCAAAAGAGGATAGAGAAAGGATTTCTAAAGGTATGTCTGAGGATTCATCAACCTCACCAGGGCATGGTAGGCAGCAGTGGGGGACCACTGAGACCTCAAACCGTCCTACTTGGCACCCGTGCCCTGAGATGCCAGCTGTGAGCTGTGGCAGCGAGGAGGGAGCAGAGGCTTGCTTTCTCCCAACCCTTCTCCTCCCATCCTTTGCATGGGCTTGCAGCCCCTGCCAAGTGGCCTGGGGAGGGCTGGGGGAGCACAGCGGCTGCTGCACCTGATCCTGCCTTCCCTGCGCTTCACTTACAGCCCTAATTCACTTCCAGAGTCAATTAGGATAAACTGAATTAGGGGCTCTCTATTTCTGAATGAGAGTGTTTCATTTGCGTCTGATTATGTCAGCACTTAATCTGCTTACAAAATTAAATTAATTTAATTCTTCTAAACATCTCCTTATCAACAAGCCCTAAATCTATCTTCTATCCCTAAGGTGGCTGGAGAGATACCAAGTTTAAGGAAGTTTGGGGCACCTGATGGCCCTGTGGCAGATGTGAGGCATTGCAGTAACTCCTGAAACTTCCTGTAAAATTCAACTTCCTGAAAACCCCGTGAAGGCTTCCCTGTGAAAACCCCTGTGTCCGTGTCAGCGGAGGCGTTTGGTGGCTTCAGCAGAGGAGTGAGAGCCAGAAGCCTGTGGGTGCTGGCGCTGGCTCAGGCTCAGCTCTGTCCCTTTGGACGCCCGGAGCATGTTCCTGCAGCTGAAGGCAACACCACGAACAAAACCACATTCTTCTGTCTACATTGTTTCCAGCTGCAGTAAATTTTAAGCAAAATCAGATATTGTTTAGTGAGGTAAATTTACCTTTTTTTGCTGCTTTTTGCAGATTTCAGTTTGTAAACAGTACTTAAACCTCTGGATTAGAATATTTTACAATTATGACATGGCAGATCATCAGCACAAGTAGAACTTTGAGTTCTAGAACTAGAGACTTAGTGACCCGGGAGCATAAAAAAAGACCACAAATTCAGTTTTGAAAGAATTGTGCAGATTTGACTAAAACATAGATTCGTACCGGTATTAATGTAAAACTGACAATCTTATATTTGGGTTTTCTTGAGGTAGAATGACACTGAAAATACAGTGTTTATTACTGCCATGCTGCTACTCACAAGGGTCAAACTCAGGCAGTTCAGACAGAAGACAGCACGACAGAACGTTAGAAGGGTGGTAAAAAAAATAAATGACAGTTTTGCTGTTAGAAAGTGTATGTCTAGAGCATCACAGCGGGGAAACTGTGTCATATTTAAAGTACTTTTAAATAAAATTTTTTTTGAGTGCTGTTTGAATGCCATCTTCTGAAAAACCGGTAGCTGCTCTTCGCAGGACAGAACAGAGAAGTGTTTGGTGACCACCTGCATAGCCCCTAGTTAGTATGTGTTGCAAGCCTCTATGCAATGCACAGAGGGGAAGAGTGGTTGCAGATATGGAGAGGTGAGGTTCTTTGATAAACAACAAATTTTCACTCAGAAAATCATGGAATTTGTGGAAGGGAATCAAGGTGTTAATGAATTTCAGTCAAATTTGTTAAATCAAAGATTTTAATGTATTTTGTGTTCATGGTTTTGAAATTGAATGTTTTGTTTGGGGAATGATGATGCAACAACATTATTTGAGATGGAAACAAACTATTTTCTTTCAAATGAAACAAAATATTTCAGGGAAAATTCATTTTTGGTGCGGTGGGCTGTGACTTGTTTCACAAAACCTCTAATTTGTTCTGGTTCACTTTTACTTGAACGTAAAGCTGGTTTTTATTTCACCCACTTCAAATTGCACAACACACTGAAAATCCAAGTATCACAAGTCCTAGATCCAATTTTCTTTCAGCTGTGTTTCTCCCACACCATCCTCCTGGGCTGGAAGGATGCGCCTGTGACACAAGTCAGGTTACGCCCTGCTTTCCAATCATGGCAAACTCCACAAGCAGAAGGACTCATCTCTGGTGAGTGGTTTTTATGACACCCTCTCTGCTGGTGTCTGGGTTTTTTTGGAAAGAGCTGGTGGTTTTCATACTGAAGATCCCAGGTTTGCTCCCTCTCCCAGATATTGGCTGAAAGGCTGTTGTCACCTGTTGATGTAGAAGCTTACTTTTTGACATTCATGTTGTCTGGTCCAGACCCATCAATATATTGCAGCCAGTGGCTTTGATGTGAGAAGGGTGAACAGGTCAGAAACCACCTACAGGAGATCTGCATTGTAAGCAATAGTGGGTAAGCATTCCTCTCTAAGGACTGATGGAAGACAAGACTGGATAATGAGTGATTTGCCATGTCAGCAGATGGCTTTTGCACTTTCTTTTTGCTCTCTGCTATACACAGAATAAACTTCTCTAACTCATT
Organism: Gallinago undulata; assembly: GCA_026546715.1. Lineage (NCBI taxonomy): Eukaryota > Metazoa > Chordata > Aves > Charadriiformes > Scolopacidae > Gallinago > Gallinago undulata. Next base: position 43,794,071 of record JAOTQQ010000023.1, read on the forward strand.
CATAAAAATACTGCTTTGCCCTCTGCAAATCTCACTTCAGCTATGAAGTGCAGAGCCAGCTGTTCTGAGTAAATATTTATTAGATGCTAATAACATGGTTCAGCATTTCCTAATTGTGTCTTCTAAAGAATAAAACTGTGCTACTTGTGCCCGGAATACAAGTGTCTTATCATTTCTAGTCCTTCTCTTCATTTCTCCATTCCTTCCTTATGGGTTTTCTTCTGGCATTTGATGATATGCCTTAAATATGATTTAAATGTATTTGATTTACAGATTATTTTTTTCCCCATGTGCTTTTATGACAGCATGATTCTTGCCTAGTTATAGTATTAATAACAATTACACAATATTTGCTTATCATCACAGTGGAGATGATATGATCCTGTGGCTTTATCCTGCTCCCAACTGAATTCTGTGGGAAATCACCATTATCTACGACAGGAGGAAGCTTGAGTCCATCACAATTGCAAGTCACTGGTATCACCCTTCAGGTGTATATCGAGGGGCTCAGAGGTCCTGCTTGCTTGGGGCAGAGCTCAGCTGCATGGATGAATGGGTGGGAATGTCTTGTGATTTGTGCTGCTCCGGTCCCAGCTGGAGACCAGAAGCCAGGATCAAGGGATGGCTGGTACTTGCCCCAATGCAGCAATGCTTCTGGTTGCACTGGGTGAGCCAGTGGCTTTTAAATGTTTGCCTGAAGAGCCTGAATGTGAATAGCTGAGATGCCTATTGACAGCAAGTAGTTTCCATTCCAAGAAACCGATTTGCAATATCAGATGCAGTTAATACCAACCTGAACCAGCTGGTGTTCATCTGCTTTTCCATAGCCCTGAATTATTTATCTGTTACCTGTTGCACAGCATTTTATTGCTGCAGCTCACTTGTTTGTGTCTTGCACTCGCTCTCAAAAGAATAGTACAGATCCACAGAAAAATCTCCCATGTCAGTATCCTGAGACTAAAAATCCCTTGTTTCACCGCAGCTGCTTTGAACAACATAAGGAGAAAGGACAATTTCCAAGATAGATGTTGTTCCATCAACATACACTTTTGTGCCTTCTGCACTCATCCAGCCATTTTATTTTCCCCCAGTTCTCTCTCACAAATAACAAGTGATGCACCATAGACAAGTCTGGCAGGTTGTCAAGATGCAAAGGTTGGACCGTATGTTAAGAGAAGAATTCAGATATCTTCAACACTGCAGTCATTATTCCCAGAACACCATCAGTCTGCTTTATGGACCTGCAGTATAATCTGCCTGATTATTTATATACTATTTGACCTACCACAGTCTCAGATTATTGTTTTTATCACCCTGGAATAACCGGTGAAAAGTAACAGTTACTTTACTACAAGCTTCCAATGGAAGTGTATTTCCCTGTGCTGAAGGCACCGTGCCATATCTAAAGGAATTCCACGCACAAGTAATTTTTGTGTATCCTTTTGGTTATGCTTCAAATTTTGTTTTCATTATTTATTTATTGAGCATTGCCAATGAGCTCAGTTTTGTACACTGTGTAGAAAAAACACACAGAGCCTGACTCTCAGCCAAGTTAAACTGGCATGTTGTGCTCTGGTGAGTCTGGCTTTCACTCCCTTATCTTTAGGGCTTACGGTCAAAGAGTTTCACACGGGTGTATTAGGTACCAAGCTCTTCTTTGTTTTGTTTCCTAGCTCTACATTCAAACACCTTTGGGGATCTGGCCTCACTAAGAAACTGGGACTTAAACCAGCTGCAGTGGGAATTCCAGTACCTCATTCCTAAATCACCCCAGACTGCTTTTCCTTTTATTTTCTCCCTCTTATTTCTTTTATCCCCCTCCTTGCATACTGAAAAAGTGCTGTATCTTATCGGAAACAAATGCCACAAGGCTTCTCTTATTCCTTTGAACACAAAAGCAAAATTCTCCTGGGTGTGAATAGCACAGAGTCAGGGCACTTGGTGATGTGAGGTGCTGCACAATCAAAAAGTTAACCTGCATTACATTCTTCCCTGCTCAGACGCCTACATGTTGCTCACCAAAGGGGTATGAAAGGTCCCACTCCATCTGGGGAAAGATTATTTCTCTGCAGCCACAATGCTACATTCCTGGGCATTTGGCAGAGGTGTGCTGGGGTATCATGAGTTGTGGGGAAGGCATATGTGCAGAAAAAGGGAGCAGCTTTCTCTGCTGCCATTTCTAAACGGGACTATTTATTTCCCAGGGAAAGCCCTGGGAAAATCTCTCTTTGGGCTCCCAGCAGGGTTTATCCATTACTCAGAGCATGATGGAGCAACAAGAGACGGGGTAACATACAGGTGGCCAAAGGCTGCCACGTGCTGATCATGGAGGTTGTGAGCTCCCTGCTGTGCCTCTTACAGCAACTGTACTATGCAAGGATGAGCTTACAGCTCGCTTGGGCCTCGTCTAGCTGTTGCAGCAGAGAGCACAGCCACAGCTGAGCCCACATGTATTCGTTAAGATCCTGGACAGAGTGCAGTCCATACTAACCCCCGCATATCTAGAGTCCTACTGTTATTAATACCATAAAACTAGGTGTTATATCAGCTGCAATTGGCACTGGCTTGTAGTGTACCCATAGCTAGAGGGCTGGAGTACAGAAACCTACCCCGGCTGCAGGAGACATGAGACAAAACTGGGAGTTGATGGGAAATGTGAAAAATGTGAGGGCTTCTGTGAGGACAATAGCCAAAAGCAATAAACATATAAGTAAATAAATCAGGAAATAGCTGAGGAAACATATCCCTGGGTGTAGTAAGAAAAGTAAGTGGAAGAAAGGATAGAGTTAGAGAAAAGGACAGGAAGAGAAGGAAAGAAGAAGGGATGGGGTGGGGAAGATAATTTTGCTGGGTGTTAATTTTTCTTAGGGTGAGATGGGGGAGGGAATTTGGTAATGGGAAGAAAGCTAATAGAAAAATTATGAGCTCTGAAAGGAAGGAGGAAAAAGAAGATGCTGAAGGATGCAAAAATGCTAAAAATTTCTTGTTGAAGTTATGGGATGGGAAAACATAGGCTGTGAATGGAAGTAGAACCAGACTTTACTGTCCTTACACACAGAATCATAGAATCACATGGGTTTGGAAGGGACCTCTGGAGATCACCTAGTCCAACCCCCCTGCCAAAGCGGGTCCAGCTAGAGCAGGTTGCACAGGAATGTGTCCAGGCGGGTTTTGAATTTCTCCAGAGAAGGAGACTTCACCACCTCCCTGGGCAGCCTATACATCTTGCTGTTCAGTGTGGGTACACCAGTGAACCCAGGGGGATGCTCTGCAGAGCAAAGGACCTGTCTGTGTCAGAGAAGTGATCAGAATCTGGCAGGAGGGTGAGGCAGATGGGGAATTGGATGGCTGAGAAAGTGCAAGAGAAAAAAAGAAAAATCAATGTTACTGTGGAAAGGCTGATGCCAGAGAGTTATAGAAACAAATTTTGATTTTTCTCTTTCCACAATGCATGATTGCTGAGAGGCAAGAGAAGAAGTCAGGTGTCGTGGTGGCTGAATGGCATGTACATGAGCCCTTGCACTTTGTGTGCAAGTGTGTGTCTCCCTCTTCAGAAGTTTTCTTGAGCTTCTCTGTGGTGGCTAGGACTCAGCTGAGTGCATGCATGCAGTGACTTTTCTTGGTGTGTGCTGAGGTACCAGAAGCCCAACAGCTTTCTATGAACAAATTAGAGTTCCACCAGGAGCCTTCCCTTATTCTGACTTAAAATGTTTTTTGAACAAAAAATATTTTCTGAAAATACAGGCAATTGCAGAGTTTTTTTATACTTCCCAATAAAGGAATTACTTGCATGAAAACATCTACATTTTGCTTTACTACCTCTTCAAACAGGTTTGTTTGTCTGTTGGGGACAGGGAGGATATTCTCCAACCATAAGAAAACAAAAGCACTTCGGGGTGTGCAAGAGAGACCTCCAGTCTGTTTATCTCCACTGGTCTCAGTCCTTCCATCCAGCTTTAGTCTCTGTACTAGTTGCATTACTGGGGTTTTCAGGTTGTGAACAAAATCATTTGTAAGAGCCACTGTGAAACAGGGCAAACCAGCCTGCAAGGTGCTCCATCCTTCTGCAGCTAAAACATTTCTCATCATTTGAAGTTGCCTCACACACATTGATACTGCACCACAATCTGCAGCACACAACAGGGCAGAGACCTGGACAGACATTGCCCATACTACTCCTCACCCCTAAGACCACAGGGAGCAGGTGACGTGATGGTAATGTCTTCATTTTCTTGCTGCACAGGCACTCCCTTGTGCTCTGTTACAAACCTGCATGGGAGAAAGAGTCTGATCCTTTCCTCCAGGTCCCTGGATCATAAAGCTCTTGCATATCTGCATGCAATAAGAGAAGGGTGGTTTGCCAGGGGTGCTGGGCACTCAGGCTGTGGCAGGGACCTTCGTTTTACAGGACTTCTTGTGAAGGCACACTCAGAGGTAAACTGGACAAATGCTGTTGATTCCTCATTCTCTGGGTCCTGTCAGGCGGGGATGCAGGACTCACAGCAGTTCAGGGCTCACACGGCATGTAGACAGTAGCCCACGGGTCAAGTTGGGGGCCTGCAGCATCCCACAGCTCAAAGCTTGCCTTCAGCAGGGTTGATCCTGGGATAGAGATTGGAGCCTGTGGGTCTTCATGGCCAGCTGAATCCTGAACTAACCTTCTCTGCTTTCAAGCACAGTGAGGAGAAAAATTCAGGCTGACCTAAAAAATATTATGAGTAGAGTCCCATATCAGAACAAAATCTAGGAGTAACTGGAAAGGGGGTATGTGTGACCACTCAAGTGTACCTGTACCACTCAAGTATCACATAGCTGGGAACAAACACAGTGTCCTGGGGAGAGAAGGGGGAATGCAATCCCCTCAGGACTCTCATTGCTGGGAAACCCACCTGTGCAAATAGGAAGCAGGGTTAGATGATGCTTGTCCAACAAAAGTGTAAGGGAGGAAAGGTGCCTGATCCTGAATTTGTAACTGCCAAAACATTGAAGCTATTGAAAAGCACTTGCAGCTCAGCTTCAATACTGTGCTGTTGAGAACAAAAGGAAACTGGATGGAGCTGTTGATAAAACAGGATTGAGAACGCTGAGAAGCTATGTGAAACTGCTGAGATAATTTCCCTGCTCTGAGTGGGATCAAATATACCTGTAACACTGCCAGATCTATTCCTATTCTGGATTATGAGCCAGTCTGGGGTTTTCCTCCAATGTCTAACTGCCATTCTGCAGGATCTAGTGGATCCTTTTCAGAAAACTGGGAAAAAGGAATAAATGATTGCTGTCCTTTCTTGGACAGTTTTTCACATACTGGAAAACTATTACCAAATGTCTTTTTTGGAGCTTTTAGAGTTACCAGCCTAATTATCTGAGCTGTTTCTGGTAGGCCACATTCTCTAAAGGTCTTATATTCTTGTTGCTGTTTTTAAAAGCCACCCAGAACTAGATCCAAAGCCCCAGCTGGGTCTTCATCAGTGCCTTGCAGAGCTGAATAATTCCCTGTTGCGTATGACACTCCTGTAATAATACTTCTCAGTATGAGATTTGTCTTTTACAAAATTTACCTGCTTTGCTCATATTTGCTTTGATTCCTATGGTACCTCTCACATCCTTTTTTATTTCAGTCCTCCCACCTCTTCTATGATTCTTCATTTTGTATTTGTGCATTTGATCTTTCATTTCTTCATGTCATGCTTTGTATGCAGTGTTACTAAATTCTGTCTTGCTAGTTTTAGACTATTTCTCCAATGTATTGAGATAATTTTGAATTCTGATCCCATTCTCTGAAGTGCTTGCGTCCACTCTCACTTTGGTGTCATCCACAAATTTTATAAGTTCACTTTCCACTCCATCATCTCTGAGGATGGCAAGAAAATACTGAGCTAGGTAATAAAACATTCTTTTTAAACCTCGCAAAGATAAATAGTGAGTTAAGCTCTGATAAAAAACACTTCGGGATGAAAAAGGTGTGAATATATCTTAGCTCTAGGACTTCTAATCCTGGTTTGTGTGGATAGTTCACACGTGCTACATTCTTGAGTAAAGATTGGGAAAACACAGTCCTGATTTTTCTGAGGGGCTTTTTTCCTCTACCAGCCTAACTGCAAATGAAAAAGGATGCTGGTAAACTGAAGTATAAAAAGAGCCGTATTGTATAGCACAAGATAGTACCAGAAAGAAGTTTAGTATTCAGAGAGTGTACAGCACTAAAATACTTGTCAGTGTTGCAGTATTTTGACATATAAGTGGGACACATCTGAAGCCTTATCTTTGCCCTCCATTGCCTGGTGCAAAGAATTGGCAGAGTAACAGAATTCATCTTGCTCGGGAGTCAAGATGTTACAAGCGCCATCTCTAGAAAAAAAGAAAAAAAAAGAACGAAATTTAAAAAAAAGAAATGGCAACACCAGTATAAGTCTTACAGCCCTGGGTTGGTGTCTGCAGCATCTATACTCTTGACAAGCCTGGGAGGTTTTGTCTGAACTTAGAAATGCACAATTTGCGAACTTGCTTTCTGAGGAAATGCCAAGAAGCATTGGACAAAGAGGATGCTTTTGGGATGTTGCCAGTTCTCACAAACTGCTGTCAACTTTGCCACTGCTTGTATGATTTTCCCATCTGCGTAATCAGTTGACAAAATATATCTTTTTGCTTCCACAAGGTGTTTATCCTGCCTTTACTTGGTGCAGTTTTTTCTATGTAGGGTTGAGATCTAACTAGAACAAGGAGCTGAAAATACAGCAGCTTCAATTGAGTCTGTTCCTTTCGTTTAGTTGGGTTTAGAGAATTTAATGATTCTGAATGGTGCCAGATTAACAGCTTCTTGTACCGACATTCCCCTTCTTTTTCATATAGCAGGTACAGGATCAGTGCTGGCTTTTCTAAGGCTTCCTTACTGGGTTGTATCTCAGCTCAGCAGGATGGAGAGCAGTGCACTCACTCAGCTGTGGTCCCTGCAACAACCCATAGCACAGGTATCTATTACAAGTGTAATTGTTGACCATAGCCAGTGCTGTGGCCTCTGATCCACTACGAGTGGCCTGAGACTGGGCCATTTCACAGGCAGCTATTGAACGGTGCCGGGGGACTGAGCAGCCCAGCCAGTTCTCTCTGGTGGAGACTGGGATCTCTGTGTGTTGTTACCAGCTGCCTGAGGCTGCCAGCTCTCCCGGCAGACCCGTGGAGAGCCTGCTTGTGGCAGGACCAGTCAGAATGCTTCTGGGCTTTTCTCAAGGAAGCAGAGGAAAATCTTGGCAGGCTGATTTCCATGGGAAGGGGATAACTGGTTACACACTGAAAAGAGGCCTTGGCTCAGCTGATTTATTTATTCAAACTTTTCTCAACACCAGGTAATGTTACTCCCCATGGGGCATGCAGAAGAAAAGCACAGCTCTGGCAGGGTTTCCAACATTGAAGACGTTCCTCTCTGAAAACTTTATTCTTCTTGGAAGGAGAAACTTCTCCACCTGGTAAATTGCAAATGCAGAACTCTGTTGTGTTTGTAGGTGTGAGCCCTCTGGTTCTGTATTTCTTGGGATGTCAAAAGCACATTGACTCCTCTGAGACATCTATCAGCCACTATCTCAAGTTCCTACCAGAACCCTGCCTCTTTGGCTTGGGGAGTAGGGTGTGTGAGTCCTGTCAGGACCTTTTCTGGCTCTGGGAGGTCCTTTATTTCAAGCCTTTTTTTTCCTGTACAGCAGCACAGTACAATTTTTTAAGAACTGAAAGAATAATATGTACAGACTGACCCTGACAAGAGCTTGAGATCTGAATCTGTTCAGGTCTTTCAAATGCAAACTTCCTTTCTTTCCTCTCTTTCTCTTCAGGGATGATGATATGAGCTCATGGCTGATCAAATTCAGCAGCTGAAGTACCAGTGGGATCCTGAATTAATTTCGTGTCCCATCAAATTATTTGGTATAGCCATACAACAGTTCAATGTTTTAGTGAGTAGAGGGAAAAAACAGCTCTCCTGAGTGTGTTGGTCCTGCTGATGTTTTTTTGGCTTTTAGAAGAGAAAATCCAACTAAAACAATAATAATCTTATGAACAGCCTCACTTTTCCTGTTTATTATTGTTACTCAAGCACATGGTATGCCTGAAGGTAACCTAGCCAAGAAAGCTGTGTAGACAGCAAGCAAACGCTATGGAGAGCCAGCACAGAGCATCATGATCTAACCCAGGGAAACTCCAACTGCCGGGTTAATTACTGTTATTTAGTCACATGCCAGAAAGCATGCTATTAATTGCAGCAATAAAATGCACTGCTTTTCATCGTATTTAAAAAGAAGCCTGCCTGCCAGGAGAAAAGACTGAATCTGTGAAGCTGATAAACTGAAATAGAAGCAGGAAAGAAAGAGATAAAAGCTAACATTGGTCCTGCTAACAGTGATGAGGCTTCCCATTGCATCTGGCCCCTGGTGTGGTCCCATCAGAAAGCAAAGAAAATCATGACACCCAAGCACAGAGAATGTTGCTTTTTGTTCTGGTTGAAATCCCATACCAGTGGTCTGACAGAGCTCTGGGGAAGTGTGGGAGCAGAGAGCAATAAATTTCCTAAGTACAGGGTTGCTCTGCGGTGCGTAGGTGTGTGCCTGGCTAACGCGCAGCGACACGGCCCTCTTTCTGCTGGGATCCATGCCTTCAGGTACGATGGTGTCTGTAGTGTCACGCTGCCATCCGCTCTGCATTCTCCTCAGCAAGAGTGCTGGGTCTCAACTGCTCCAGGGGACATAGCATGCAGGATCCTGAAAGAGCAGGTGACTCAAACAAACAATGGTTTAGGTGAGGCTCTGCGAGGCTTGGCAGAAGGTCTACTGGTTAAAGGCAGGATTTCTGTTGGTGCTTCACATGGCATACGACCGCCAAGGTCAATATTGAGTATGCACATTTGTCTCACCACTGTCATGCTGTACCTCTGCGGGTACATCTGTGTCCCTAGGCAAGTATTTAGCGAGCTCTTCTGTAACACGGGCAGGCAGAGAATAGCTGGTAAATGTTTTATACTATGCAGTACAGCCAAGGATGTTTGTTCCTGTAGGATTGTCCTGGGATATCCATCTAGAGGGGATGCCTCAAAAAGTACAAAAGAAAAATAAGTATACAGTAAAAGTGCTGCTTACAAAGATGTGATACCAGAAACAGTGTTTTTCCTGTTCATCATCACAGAGTTTTCTATTCCCAGCATCATGGCAGGAACCATTTCCTAAAATGTGGGGGGTTTCCCCCCTTAAGAAGAGATGCGTGAGAGGCTACAGTGCACAGGCATGTCCCTCATGCTGGGCTTCCTGACACAAGGAGTATATGCCCATATATAACCAAGCAAGAGGGCATCTCCTCTCTCTTCTGATTATCCTCTTCCTCTTCCCATGCCTTCCTTTCCCTTGCCTCCCCTGCCACCCCTGCTCCCTGCACACAAGCCTTTGGGACTGACAGTGGCTCTATGAGCATTTCCATGCACTAGGTCTCCTGTGGCGACAGTTTTAGGACTGTTCTGTGCAAAGTATATGTGGAAGTGCAGTACTGCGTGCAAACACCTTTTTGTTCTCCACTGTATATTACAGCTTTTCGGTGAGAGAAGGAGCTATATGGAAAGACCTTATTCTTTTTCTCAACTTGCATCAGTTTTAGCCTGTTGTAATAACATGAGCTCCTACAGAGTTACTCCCAATTTATACCAATGCATGCATGATTACAATCGGACAAAGTATCTCTCTCTTTGACTTATGGAAGGAATTATCTTGCTGGGGAATTCCTGAGGCCAAAAATACTATTTCAATAGGGAAGGCCTCATTTACACCTGTACGTGCTGGAAGACTCTAATCTACAAGAAAAAGTAAAACCACGATTTGACCGTCTCTCCTCATCTGAGGTGTGCTTCTCGGTTCAGAAATAGTTTTAAAAGTGAGAGAAAACAGTGAGCAATACTCTGGTAGAATGGGAAAGGAAAAAGGATCTCAACCTCAGTTAGGAAATCCACAGACTGTCAGCTTACATAACCAGGACAGAAAGTCCTTTTATTTGTCGTTTCACTTGAAAGAAAACACTTGCTTCTGTACCTGAAACTCTTGAGAGAACAAAGGAGATGGAAAGAACATGGTCCCTGCCAGGGGGGTGTTTGTGTGATAGGTGCCAGGGCCAAGTTCTTTGTGGTTCAGTCATGTTACACAGGGGGTGGATCTGGCTACTTCTGTTGCAAGAGGAACACTGTAAAACTGATTTCTCCAGGTTTGCTGGTTTTGGCCTTGTTTTCAGAAACAGTGTCTTTCATGATTTCAACAGATAATGATAAAGGTTTGAAGCCAAAGGGTCAAGAAGGCTACAAGCGGGGCTCAATTTCCATCCTGTGTGGTAAGTGAGCCTATTTACTGTCCTGAAGTACTGGAAGATTAAATTTGGGAGAAATCAATATATGACTTTTAGAGGGTGTGTGAACTGAAATACCTGTGAGCATCTCTTTTTCTTCTTATGTGAAATATGCTGTTAAGCGCGATACACAAGACCTGTGTAATTTGCTATAATGATTGTGGGATCCAAACACCAAATTTTGCAAATTGGCAAATGTGCAAATGAACATGATAAAGTAAAATATTTATTGATAATATGTGCCACATGAAAAGACTACTTTTAATTGCATGGAGCAATATCTGGGAGTACAACCTATAGCATTGATAAAAATATATTAGTGGGGTTTATTTGTTTTTGCAGTTGTAAAGCAAAAAGCAGACGTGGCGCTAAGGCAGGTGTGTGGGGATGTCCTTCACCTGGCACAGAGGAATCTCTGGAGATGTACGACACTGCTGACTGTCAAACTGCACTGTGTCCAGGAGGAATAGCGTGGATAGGTTGCTATGGGCAGCATACCACTTCTGAGGCATAGGCTCCTTGTGTGCATCTGAATGGGAACCAACAATATCAACATGGGAGAATGGTATTAAAAAAAAAAAAAGAAAAAGAGATTAGCCAAAGACATCTGTGCTGTATTCAGTCTGTCCGCTGTGGCACCTCTGGAAGTAACTTGTCATTGTCAGTGATTAAGACGCTTCTCCAGAAAGCTGTGTCTCAGACTGAAAGCACTGTTCTAACTCCTACTATAAAAGACGTGGGAAAAAAGTAAGGAGACGCTTTCTACTGTCCAGCTGAAACTAAGATATTGTATAGCAAGGAAATATTTCCTCTCTCTGCCCCTCTGAATCACATACAGTCACTGCAGAGAAGCATTTGCAATACCTTGGTTGAGCACTTGCTAAGCATCAGGCTCTCCTTGCCATGTGTATAAGAAGCCAGGGTCTGACAGCTGGCAATCTGAATCCCTTATCAGTCTTTTCAATTCAGACTCTGCAGAGAAGGAGTTTGAATACAGTGCAGTAACTTTGTAAGGAAAAGGCCTATGTTGCTTGCTTGCACTCACTTCCCCTCCTACCACACCTCCTTCAGTCCTCTTTACATATTTTTTCTTTTCCCTTAGTCTTTTACACTCCCCTTGGTGAGCCAATAAAGCTGCAATTAGCTAGGACAGATTTTATTTAAAATGATATGCAAAATCTGTTTCTGGTGGAACACTTTGACTTGGGGAAATATCTTTTTTGATCTCCAAGAATCTTATTGTGGGCTAATTTAGCTGCATTTTCTATGCTTTGCTGTAGGAAATCTGTATCACAGATAGCATCAAATTACTTAGCTGTAGCCTTACTGATCAGGATTATGAGTTTGAATAGACAAAGTACCAGTTGCAATTACAGCACCATTGTGTGATGTGCTCACATTTGTCTTTGTTGCTCAAAAATAGACTTCTGTATTATGCATTAGCACATAGTGTTTACCCCTAGCCTCGTATGACTTACAGTACTACAGCTGCACACCACTACAACGTAGTCTTGCTCGAGAGGAAAGGATGGAATTTCCTGCCCTGTCTCAGACCGTAGATCATCAGTCTTTACCACTCCTGGCAGCTCTGAAGAATGCAGCATGACCTTCAGAATTCAGATAAATGCAATGAAGGGGGATCAAATTACCTCAATCAAAGGTGAGGTCATTGTTTCAGCAAGTCTCTCTCCATGGCCGATTCTCTCTTTCATCTATCATCACTCTCCTATGAGAGATGCTTCTGAGCCGTATCACATTTTGAAATCCGACCATCAGCCTACAGAATGCCGCAAGAGGTTTGTTTTGTGCTGCTGAAGTTCAGTCCAACACACTAAGTGACTCAGCTCGGGAAGAATAGTTGGCAATGGGACTGCAGTTTGTACTGGCTTCTGCCATCTTTAGTGGGAGGTCTACCAAAGGCTGAGTTGTTCTTTCTTTGTCTTCACCACCCATAGGAAAAGAATCTGTTTCCTCTCTTTGTGGAACGGAACAGTTCCAAGGAATGTCAAACCTTAAACTTTATTTCATAGAGAGGAAGGGCTTCCAGATTTGGATCGTTTGCCTTGGAAGCACACAAGCTTAAGCTGATACTGCAAACCTGTGTGAGAAAATGCACTTTTACAATATCTGCATCACATGACATAATGTGTTGATTAATCTCTAATGGGGAAACAACATAAAAAAACCCCTGCTGTCAAAGGAAATAGCCATTGCTTTATGCTTTAAGAGTGAAGATGTTGCCGTCTTGATATCAAAGTCTAGGAGGAGAGAGCTTTGGTTCTAAAAGGCCTGAATGCATTCAGACCTCGTACGGCAAAACCTGTACAGGTCAGCCAGAGTGAGACACTATTTTCAAGGTAAAATGTGCATGATACAATATTTGCTACTTGGGGTTTTAACAGCTCGAAAAACATTCTTGGAGGGTAACAAGATTTTCTGGAAGTGAGCCACTTTTGAATGCTATTGCCAGCACGTCTGCCTACTCTGGGTAGCATCAGAAACTGCTGAAAAATTAAACAAACATAGTTCTTGGCATCTAAACAGATGGGAAAGGACATGTTGACTCCCAAGTCTTTAGCTGAGGAGGTAGTCTGTTTCTCATTGTTACCCCTGTGCAGTGAGGAATTGCAAAACACCCACATAGATTTTCAGACCTGCTAGCTGCACTTAACCTTTAATCCTGCAAGTACTCAGCCATGAGCATATAATTTTAAACATTTGAGTAGTCTGACTGACTCCAACGGGAATACGCACTGAATGAAGTTAAACATTTGCATAAACGTTTGCAGGATCAGGATCTTTCACTACAAACACTATTCTTGCACCACCAACACAAACTTGGTTCGGGCTGAGTACTCAGCTCAAGCTCTCAAGGCATTAATAAACTTGTGTCTTCTACAGATGTATTTTAAATTTCACATTAATGTGTGATTTCTATGTTATAAAACACCTTACATTAGGCTAATGAGTAACCTTTCTCATGAGAGGGGGAATTATATGCTTTCCGATATAACTACATAGGTTTGAAAAAATGGAGCCTGCACTGGATCAGCAGCATACCGGCTTCCCTGTATCAAAGAGGTTCTGGCATCTTGATTGGATTTTTTTTTACTTTTAAATTTTTCAAACCTATTTTCTGTGTTTTAGACCTGATCTGCAAAATTCTCCTTCCTGTCTTTGCAAGGACAAGTCTGTTTGCATGAGTAAGGGGTTGACTCACTTATTCCTCAAGGTGAAGCCTACTTTCCATTCACACTGCTGGAGGATTCATTCACCACTGCCTAGGTCATTGAACTTCCAAAAAGGATGAGCAACTTTTGTGGTCTTTAGCTACAAGAAGGTGAACACTAACACTCTGAATTAGACTCCCATCGTGGCTGTGTCTGGTTTTATACCTTCTGTCCAATAAATTGGGTGAAATTCCCTCTGGTTTACAACCTAGCTAACTAGATCAGAATTTGGCCCATTGAATCTAGGTGTCTGCATTAGGAGATCAAAGGCAAAGTTCTGATGATTCCTTCTGCGAATTTCACTCCTATTTGTACTCTCACCTGCTTGATCTCTCTTTTGTTTAAAGCTCTGCGGTTGATACAGAAGCATTTGTATTCTGTGAATCATACCAGCAATGCTGCTTTTAAAATAAGCTAATATTTTCTTTTGAAATCCACTGGAAAAAATAATTTTAAAATGTCTTACATTTTTCTGGAATTCTTTGCTTTAATTGGAGTGCTTTTTTTTTTTTCCGGTTTTGCTTTGCTGACTAAACACGTTAGGACTGTTGAGGCAAAGAGGTATGTGCATATGAATGTGTTGTAATAGAGCAGGCAGCTTTTCCTCGAGTTAAAGCAGTGTAACATTTTCCATTCTAAACCTCTGTGTTTTCTGTGGTCTCTGAAATATAAATGATTCAGGATGAAATCTGCCAGATTGGGACTTTGTCCAAATGTGAATATTTTGGAAAGATTTGAACAAAACTGGTTCAGCCAGTTCAGAATATCAAGAGAGTAGGGGGAAAAAAATGTGTTTCTCAAGCTAAATGGGTTCTTACAGCCTTTTTTGAGCATTTCTGTAACTTTATCAGCAGAAGGCTGAAAAATGAACTCTGACATGGAAGTAGCCTTCCTTGAAGTAGACATGTATTTGCTCGTTCAAGAAGAAATTAGTTTTGATTTGACTGAGTTATAAACCTTTGGAAGCTGCGATTGAGCATGTGCAGTGGATTATTTCAGTAAGCTTGTGAAGTGTGCAGCTATGGATGGATTTTCTGTACATGCATGGCTGGCTAATTTTGCTGGAAATGGAAAAATCTATCTAAGCACATTGCTAAAATCAGTGAAAATACCTGGGGCTTCAGGGAGACCTTTGAAGACCGTCCCAAGATCTTTTAGACTATGAAAAGGGCAAGAAACGATTCTGTAGGCTTTGCAAGGTGTTTAAAGAGTAAGCGGCCCACAGATTTTGTAGGGTTAAATGGGATTAATGGCATCCAGAGTTGGGCTCTTTACACATGCGAGTATATGATGTTTCCTGTGGGGAAGCGTGTTGTGCACAGCACCCTCTCCCTCAGCAGATCTGCCCAGTGAAGGAATTCCCCAGCAGCAAGGGAGCTGTGCCTTCGTCTCACTTCTAGCTTAAGTGGTGGGAGTTTATCAGCAAGTTCACAATCTTGGGCTGCTGAGCCTGCTCTGAATTATATAGAAAATCTTGCTAATTAAAATTTAGCCTTTGAGGTGGGGTGTGTGTGTGTCTTTTTAGACACAGGCACAATCAGTGCTTTTGCAGGAACTGCTCTCGCTTGCATCAAACACACTTTGGATAAATCAAAAACTCTCATCCAGAACATCTGCGTGTCTCCTGGCAGCCCATGCTCTCCAGTGTACCTCACTTCAATGGATGCCAGTTGTTTGGTTCCAAAACTTGTATTTTGCACAAATTGTGTGTCTCTCTCCAACTGCCTCCAAACCCAAGAATCGTAATGCTGAGCTTATGCAAAGGGTCATTTCCTCTGAAGAAAGAGATGTCTTTATTTTACAGTCCTTGAACAAATAGCTATTTGGGATTTCTTCCTTTGTCGTTTCACCCATCCCATCTCTCCATCAGGGCTCTGGCAGGTGGAAGGTGTGCAGTTATTCACTGAAATCTTTGCATGCTGGGCAACTTCTGCCAACACTGACACTAATCACCTCCCTGATGAGCCTGTCAGCAGAGTGACTGTGCTGTCGAGCAGGTGAGCTTTTGATGCCATTTCTTTTGGCTGCTTGGTCTTTTCCTGTTCATGCAACAGAATTTGGCCCTGCATCCTGGCACACCTTGGTGAGCAGTCTTCTACAGAGACTCTGTAGCCACTGGTAGGGCTGGACTGGCAGAGGTCTGACATCGGTATAGACAGGAGGAGGACAGAAGTGTGGAGTTACAGTCAAACTTGGGGCAATAAAACAGCGTATTGAAAAAAAAGAGGCGAGATGGCAGAGAAAACCTTTGAAAACCAGGAATGTTCTGCTCTGAGTGGAGAGAGTGGCTCTGAAATAGAGGCACTTTTTAATTGTTAGGGAATGCGTCTCTTCCCTTGTTCGTTTTGTGTTCTCGTTTCTTGAATTCTCATAGCGGGATGAGGTAGCAGCAAATGCTGAACAACAGGAAGCTCAGCAGTGGGAAAACAGCAGCGTGAGCTGTGTGAACCACAGTGAGAGCCAGCAGCAGTGCAGCCTCTGTCCTGAGGAGTTTAAGGGTGGAACTGGATAAACAGAAAAGAGGGTAATCTTCCCAATGACCCCATATCAACAGTCCAGCCTCTAATAGTGGAGCCTCACTTCCTGGAAAGGTCCAGGCAGAGTCCCCAGAGGTCCCTCTAGGCCTGTATAGGGGTGACCATGATCCCAGACTGGTCACTGCTTAATGCAGTGACTCCAGAAGTGCAAAGGGACCAGGCACATGACCCCAGTGGGACGGTGGGGTTGTCAGGACCTTGATGTCTCCCATAAGTCCTCATAAGAATAACGTAAGGTAGACTTATCAAATGAGGTGCAGACACCTGTCACACAGAGGACAATGGACATCATCCAACATGGCTTTGCTTCCTCACCTTTGAGGTTCAACAAAGATCATCCTTGCTACTTGCCTGAAGTGACTTCAAGGACAGCACTTTTGTAAAGCACATTCTCTGTTCCCTGCTGTTCGGTGGGAGCAGTAAGGAGAGAGACAGACACGACCTGTGGTGTCCAGCCTGCACTTTCTGTGGAGCTGGGAGTCTCTATATAATTGACCCAACATGGGTGTGAATGAGACAACCCGAGTTCTCCAACACACCGGTGGTGTGTTACAGCGCTCCGAGCCTGCACGGAAGGGGGGTGCAGCCACCAGCAGACCCTGCGAGCCGGGATCACCCCTCACGTCAGGCACCGCCCATGCCCCAGCTCCGCAGGGAGCCCGAGGGAAGCCGTTCCACGGAGCGCGGCCACCGACTCTTCGCCGCCGAAGGCAGGCCGGGGCGGAAGGCGGCTGCCCGGGGCCTGGAGCGGCTCCGAAACCACTCTGGCTCTGCTCTCCCCACCCGCCCCGGGAACAGCCCGCGGACGGTAGAAGCGGGAGGGAGGTTCGGCCCCGCCGCCTCAGGGAGGGGAAGCCGTTGCTCGCCGTTGGCCGCGAGGCGCGGCGCGCGGCACCCGCCTCACGGGGCGGCGGGCAGCGCGCGCCCCTCAGGCAGCCGGGCGAGCGGGGCGGGGTGCGGTCCGGTGCGCGCCTCTGCCGCCGCCGGGGGCGCGTGGTCCCTGGCCCGTGAGGGAGGAGGAGGAGATGGGGGGGCGGTGCGGGCGGCCCAGCGTGCTGCAACCATGGCGACGCCGGTAGTCCCGCCCCGCTCCGCCCCGCCCCCCGCGGGGCCGGGCGGCGCGGGATTGGTCGGGGGGGGCGGGCGTTCGCCCTCTGCCCCCTGACCCTGCGCGGCAGCGGCGGCGGTAGGAGCGGAGGCGGCGGTTGCTGCTGGCCGTTTCCTGGTGGCCTGGCGGCGGCGCGGGAGTAAGAGAGAGAGGATGCGGCGCAGGTCCCGGCTGCTGCTCTGCTTTGCCTTCCTCTGGGTGCTGGGCATCGCCTACTACATGTACTCGGGCGGCAGCGCCGCGCTGGCCGGAGGCGGCGGCGGCGGCGGGAGGAAGGTGAGAGCCCAGCTCGGAGTCCCTGCCCGGGGCGGGAGGGGAAGGTGTGGCGGGGCTGGGGCGGCAGAGGCGAGGGATGAGTGTCTCCTCACCCCCGTGGGGCGGGGGGCCCCTCTCTTTCAGACGGGGTGAAACTCCTCCGGGCTTCTTCTTTCCGTCCTTCTTCCCGCCCGTCCTTCCGTAGCCCGTTTCCCGGAGGCAGATGGCTTCTTTGTGGACTTCAGACCGGTTCCAGCCTCGTCACGTCGCTCCCTATCCAACTGCGGCCAGCCACGTCCCGGGCCGGGGGAAGTTGGTGTGGGAGGGGAGAGCGGGGCAGGAGGGGGGGGCCGGGGCCGCGCTCCGGGGCGGGGAGGGGGGGCCGGGACCCGCCTCGCCTCGGCTCCGCTCCGCTCCCGGCCGATAACGGCTGTCCCTTCTTTCCTTCCCCCGCCGCCACCGGAGTCGTCAGGGGGACGTCGGTGGCGCTCCCACCGAGAGAATCGATGAGGATCTGAACTGCAGATGCGTTTCCCCCTTCCTTTTCCCCTCTTGGATGCACAGCGATTCCCTTTCTCCTTATCACTGTGCTCAAAGATACGGTTTTCTGGTGGGTTTTGCAATATTTCAGGAAATAGCTGGATTTGTCATGTTTCATGTCTGTGGTGTGGAAGGTCTGTCTCTTCCTTTTCTTTTAATGGCTCAGTTATTGATGTTCGAGAAGTTCTCTGACAGTATGGGACATTATTCTGTCCATCAACTTATTAAGTAAAGTTTTCGATGTCTTACAGTAATGCGTTGATCAGGAAAATAGCTTTAAGTATGTCATAATTCACGTTTGTGTTAAGCAAAACAGGCTTCTGTGACATGATATGGGAAGTGGCAACTTTATCCACTAACTCCATTAAAAAAAAATTGAGTAAGGGTGCTTTTTTTTTTGTGGGCTCTTCACCCCAAACACTAACAAAGCCAAGAGCTTTTAGAAACTGTCATGTCACGCATTATATTTTGGAATGGGAAAAGTGAAAAAGCATCTCATAATTGTGTCATTTTTCAAAAAAAACATAAGCAAACCCAGAAATGGGAAGAGGGCAAGTGAACAAAGTGGTGTTATTTCCTAATAAATGTCAGTCTGCTGTTAAATGAAAAGTAGCATTTCTTAAGCCTTGCGGTGCATAAGAAGAGGACTCCTTTTATGTTGCTATGATGCAGTGTGGTTCATCAATGCATGTGTTCCCAGGAAAAATCTGTTGATGACTGGTTCCTGTGGCAGGTCGTGGAAGCAAATACTTGCATGATTACTTACAAGATTGCTTATGTGAGCAAGGGTCTAGAGAATGAGTTGCTGCTCATTGATAATTGGCTCTGTGTTCCCATGTGTACTGTTATATTTTCTCCCCGTAGTTTAGGAATGCATTCAACAGCAACTTTTAACATAATATATTATAGTGTTAAGTGTGTATTACTAAATACAAGCTCTTGGTCCTTCAAAGTAGATTCAGTAGCAGAAATAGATCAAGCATGTGACAAAAAGTAAGGCAGTAGCCTAAAGCTTTTTTTGAAGAACCACCAGAGTGTATTTAGAAAGTAAAAACCATCTTATGCTGCTGATGATGTATAATGGGATAAAGAAAAGCTATCTAAGGCAAATATATCTGCAGATAGGGAAATATATTTTTTAACTTCTATGGTGTATTTCATTTGGAGTTTCCAGGCAGATTTGCAACTCTGTACAGTTCATTTTTATTGCTAGGGAAACAGCAGTGTGGGGATAGTGATTTGCCCAAGGTCATCTAGAAGACTAGGTGAGGATAAAACAGAAAATAAACCCGTCTGAGTACTAGTCTGGTACTTAATCTGCTAGAACCTGCTGCTGTTTATTATTGATACTAGTAGGAGTTTTTACTGTGTTTTAAGACATCTATGATCCTGATTCTTGCTTTAGTAGTATAATTTGTTAACATTCTGCTCCAAATTTAGTAAACCTTACTGGTCTAGGTAATTGGAAGAGTTTAGTAAAGATAATTTAAAGAAAATGAGAAATTTCATCAGCCTCAGAAACTCAGAGCTAGGTTAAAAAATGTGAAAGTTTAAAGTAAGGCTGTATGGTAAGGAAGAATATAGTATGTACTGTGATCATAAGAAAAAAGTGGGGAAATTAACAATTATGTGTGGATTGGTGATTTAGGATTCTATTTTCTGTCAGCGAAGCGTAAAATTTAATCCTGGGCCTCAGCATAGGTTAGCAAATGTAAGTAGAGGAAGATGTGTGTAATGTAATAGCTTTTGAATCTCAATAAAAGGCTTATTAACTTAGTGTCAGACCCTGGTATAAAGCAAAACCAAAAACTGTCTTAAACTTATGAACAGAAATCCTGCTGTAGTAAATTTCTTGGTGTGTATGACTTCACGTAGTCCTTATTGCCCACTGTTTCAATATAATGGAAACAGAGTTGCTTACAGAAGGACATCACTTTTAATAAATTGAAGTCTCCGCTGTGTTCAGTCTATATAATTACAAAAGGTGGGATAGTTCTTAATTTGTGTAAGTAATTTGCATGTTAATTACAGATCTGGTTATGCAAACAGAATGTTTTTTTCCATATGGATGATTTTTTTTTTTTCCCCATGCACAGATAGTGTGTTATCCAGACATACTGGACTTATTCAGTAGGGCAGCCAGTCCTGTTACGTGATAAATGCCACCAATCCCCTTTTTCTTCAGTAAAGTTGTAGAGTTGAAGGTGCTTGCCCTTTGCCAGGATTGCAGCCGAGTAAGAAAATAGTGATGTTTTTAATTTTTTTAAAATTTTCATGTAAATTCTTGCTTATTTTGGTTCTCCATTTACAACCTTTCTAATGAGATCTATGAAGCTATTTGGATGTTGCAGTGTGCGGTACAGCCTTGCCTGGGTTTTTGGCCTCTGGCAGCAGTGATGGAATCCACAGCCCTATGTGCAGTAAGAACTGAGCAGGCATGAAAGGGCTAGCTAGAGCACACAAAGTGGAAGCTGTCTCGTTAGTGTGTAAAGCATAATAACAAAAAAATTTAGGAAAATAGGAAGGTGCAATGCTTCTTATCCTGGATGTAGGCATAAAAACTGAAGAGATGATGTCTTTCATGTCTGGAATTTGGGGTGTGACAACCTTTTTCATATTTTTTTTTTTTGAAAAGAAGAAAAGGATAGAGCTGAAGCCTTTTATTAATAATGTGCTTTGAGGGGGCAGAAATGTCTCTCTCTTCTTATTTATTTTTTTTTTCCCCAACCCCTTTCTCCCCTCCAGTGAATCTCCAAATAAAATGATTGTAAGCATGGGAGCGCTATGGGTTCATTTCTTCTCCAGCCAAACTACTAGGTTGTAGGTTGGAAAGAGTGAGTCTGATTCACTTGTTTGAATGTTAGAAAAACAGTTCCTCAAGCAGGCTGTGACACAGAAGAAAGCAAATTGCAAGCCCAACAGTTGACACTGAGAAAAATGTGGGCTACTTTTATGTTCACTTAATGTGTTTTATATTAAAAAGCCTTTGGAGTGGAGACTGGAAATTCCCTTCTTTTCGTGGATGAATTTCCTAATACGTAGCAAAAGCAGTTTGTGTCTCAGAGTTGCACAAAATGGAACAACTTTTGCAAGATGGTTAGAAAGCTAGTCATGCTCTCCCAAGCCAAAGTCATCCTGATGATGTGATCCCCTCCTAAGACTGGCGTGAATTTGAATTTGTGTATTTGTCACACAGGTTTTGAGTTCCTTAACCACTAAGCTCTTGCACAATAGAGTGACTGGATTAAAAAAAAAAAAGCCTCAAACCCCAGCTGTTTTCTAAAGGACTTACTCTTCTAGGCTTTAAGAAAGTAGCCCCATGTAATTGAGCCCTTCAGGCAGGACAGAGGAATGTCTGCATCGTGTTGAAAGCCCTGAACACTCAGCTGCTGCCAAGAGTGCAGTCCTCCTAGGCGTACCCTGAAGGAGACCTGTAGGCAGAAAGGGGATTTACCATTGAAAGCTAAGACATGAAGAGAGGCCTGCTAGGTTAAGGCCCGGCTGAGCTAAGGTTTGGACCCTTCTGGATTTAGATGCCAAAGTTCTGACACGCTTTTGTTGCACTGTAAAGAATGTCAGTTGTTTTTAAATTGGGCCTGTCCCCTCCTGCCCCATCTTTGCTATTTAGAGGAGGCAGCTAAAAGCATCCTTTCAGTAATCAGATATGGGTAACTTTTGTCAGTCCTTCTTAAAATCAGAAACATCTTTCTTTTTCATCATACTTTTTTCATCAACTCCCCCCCAACCAAAAAACAAACCCTAACAAAACTACACCTCAAAACTACCTCAGACTAGAAACTTGTTACTGTCTTGGCTCACCAGATTTGCTGGATGTAATGGGACAAATTAGAGAAATCTAATTTATGGTTAGTTGAGCCACAAGGAGGCAGGCTTCTCCTGTGGAACTGGTTATTACCCCGTATATAGTGCAATTTTTCCTTTCCATATTCTGATTTTTGGTTGGTTTCTTTTTTGGTTGGGTGTTTGGGTTTTTTTTTATTTTATTTTACTTTATTATTTTGGAACAGGCTTTTGATAGGTGGCTGTACCATGGAGCTAGCTGAGATGAAATAAATCCAAAGGTAAAAGGTGATGCCTTGCCTTGAGTATGTGACTGATTAAAAGTGGCTCAATCACTTTGAGGGAAAGCAGTGGAAAAAGAAGCAAGCTTTGTAAGGTCTTGTTCTACAAGGATAAGACTTTACAATAACTCTTTTCAGCATATGGAAGGCTTTCTTTTTCTTTCTTTTCTCCTTTTTTGGAACCCCTGAACTATTTCAGTTACTCTTAAATGGGGCTCTTATTGCCATTATACGTAATGACGTGTATAGGAGAACATATAGTGCAGATTTAGTATACCTAAGATTCTTTTTGAAGGTTTAAGTAGGAGGAAAAAGGAAATATCTTTAAACTTTAGGTGCATTAACCTGTTTTTGTCAGAGAGTGAACTTGCAGAGTGTAACTTCTTTTGACTGTTTCTCTCAAGGTGCGTGAAGGCAGTAGAGCTTTTAATTTTTGGAAGGGGTTTAGAAGTAACATTCCCAATTTGTTGTTTTCTTTCATCTGAGGAAGGTATCACCTGTTTCAACTGCTAAATATTAAGTTTAGTTTGCCACATCATTTTTAAAGGTAACATCAGCCCCTTATATGAAGTGACACTGGATGTGATTTCTGATATCTTGATCTTTAGACAAGTGACGGTATCAAAGGTTAAAAAAGTCAAATCGTCATATGTAATTTCTGTGGCATCCATTTCCTAGAAGATCCAAGGAGATAGAAAAGGATGTTCCTCTGCATAACAGATAATAGTTTCTGCAAATGCATGATTTTCTTCTTTATGATTCTGTAATAAATGGAAAAGAAATTAAATGCCCAGGCACTTGAATAATAAAGCTGTCCTCACTAGAATGTAAAAATGAGTCTCTGAAATTTGTTGTACATGTATGTTTTCTCAATCTAACATATGTCGCGAGAAAATGACTGTCTTGGCAATTTAGTCACTTTTGTGTATTACTTCATAAAACTTAACTCTGAGGGCAATGAAAAGATGGTAAAATGCAAATTTTATTCCATCTGTTTAGGTCTGTGGTCATATTGGGCTCTTCCCTTTTCCTCTGCTACTATTTGAATTGCTTCAGTGGGTTTTATTTTTTTTCCTTGTTGATATGGAGGGGCAATGAGAAATTAATTCTTAGCTAGAAGACTTGTGCCAGATTAGAAATTGATGACTCTGGCTTTGCTACAGATGCTGTTGCTTCTGGATTATTGATATCTATTTTGTTTCATAAACGGAGAAGGGCAGGGCTGTAGTGATAGCAGAAGGGGCTGGGGAAATG
Organism: Gallinago undulata; assembly: GCA_026546715.1. Taxonomy (NCBI): domain Eukaryota; kingdom Metazoa; phylum Chordata; class Aves; order Charadriiformes; family Scolopacidae; genus Gallinago; species Gallinago undulata. Next base: position 43,817,439 of record JAOTQQ010000023.1, read on the forward strand.
AGAATGATTTCTTCAGTAGTTTAATATGAAACAGGGTAGTTAACCAGCTTTCCCCCTAGTTTTTCCTTTTCATGTGGGTATTATAGTAGTTTGCTGTGCTTTTCTGTGTTAATCCATTGCTGCTGTGGTTTGCTGCTCACAGTGATCTCTGTGTACAAAGTTTGTAAGTTGTAGTGTTGTCCTCTGAAAGATATTGTTTAAAAATTGACTGGTGCACTAATGAAGCGTGCCGTGTACCTTACCTGTTCTGGCTTGTAAGTCCTGTGTTTTGGGTTGTATTGCAAATAAATGCCAGTTGTTCTTTCCATGTATTCTAGATCCTTCAAAAAATACAAAAGAAAAAGTGATAGAATAATCAAGTTTTTCAAATTTGGAAAAGGCACGATATTACTTCATATGAAGTAAAAGAATATTAAAGATCCATCTCAGTAGTGATTACCAAAATGAAGTTGTCATCACTTGGTCTTTTAGACCAAACTAGAAGAAGAAAATATAAACCATTTAAACATATGTTAGATAATTTCAATCTTAGTCTTCAAAATTACATGATAACTCCACATTTTTTCCTTAGAAATCCTGATTATTTTTTCCTCTCTTGTCTTGTCTGTTCTTTTGGCCCTTTGCTCTTTGGTTTACAATGTTACGTGGTATCCAAGTGCTTGTATATAACTGATACTATATTTTTTAAGATGATGGTAGGTCAGATCAGAGATGTGGCGTTGTCTGCTAGATAGCCACTCACAATGATACTCCACTACAGAACAGAAGAGAGACCTTTATGTCCATGCTGGGTGTCATGAGAGAGTAACCCTTGTTGCTTCCCTAGAAACTGTTTAAAAATAATAATTGCAGCAGACAGCCTATAAAACTTTTTTTTTTCCTTTGGTTGGGTTTTTGGCAACTTCATGTAATTCATAAATAATCAAATATACAGTACCTTTGGTTAAGTCTGTTTGGAAAGAAAACATTGGGACACAGTTGATCCCATGCAACTCAGATGATGGATGTAAGCTGCTCAAATAAATTCAATGCAAATTATAAACTTGTATTGTTGTTTAGGTTAGTCCACTTAAATCTTTTCTTTAATAACCTACCTTTGACAGTAGTTTAGCCATAGTGGTACAAATTAATGTTTAGCCAGGTGTTGTTCAAACAGTTTTTCAACTCCCTGGCCATTGATAACTTGTTACTAAATGTGATTTTTTTACTAGGACTTAGTGGAGATGCTGTATATTGCCAATGTGTTTGCAGTGCCATGTGTTGTGATACAAATCTCTCACTTCTTCCTGCAGATTCATTATTAGAATTCAAATTGTATTTTTTTATTGTTTTTTTCATTTATTTTTCAGGAATATGGGGCTGAATGTCATTGGCCAAATATATACAGACAGTGTGGAAACAGAGTACCAGTGTGGGTGTTAAAGAAGGAAATACTAATCAGGTTTTATTGCTGTCACATAATTCAAAGCAGTGATATCTTAAATTTTAAAACCCAGGTACATTCTTGTATGTTGTCTGTTTGGATACGAGTTAGGTGCTCGGCTATCTTTTCGGCTTTTCCCTTTCATGTAAGCTTTCAAAGGAGTAAGAGATGTTTTGAGGAGGGAAGATTGAGGTGGAGAAAGATGGGAATTAAGAGTCTGCATCAAAATGATCATTTTATGTGTTTAGAAATTTAAAGGCATAGCATGAGATAGTCTAGATAACACTAGAAGCTGAACCATTTTGTGTTCCCTCTGTGTCTTTAAGGTTTTTTCACAGAAAGTTTTGTATTGTAGACCACTCCTGCTAAGTGGAAGTGAAGATTTTAAAATGTGTGGGTGGTGGTTTTTTTCTCCATTATTTGGAGAATGAATTATTTTATGAAACCTGTATGCTACCGATGCACATGGAGTACATGCTTGCCTGTCACTTTAAGTCTTCATTTCCCAAATAATCTTGCCACGAATTAAGCAGTCCTGGACTATTTATCATGTCCTCTGGCGGTCTTTAGTGATCATGAAAGGGGAAAAAAATCAGCATCTGTTTTCTTTCTATAAATTGTGACTGATATATCCCCTATTGGAATAGAAGGTATTTTAAAATTCCATTGTGGCCTTAAGGCAGGCTGCTTTTGGAGTGGATTGTGTTTGATTTTGTGGGTTTTTTCTTTTTTTTTTTTTTGTGTGCGTGTGTATCAACTTGCATGTTAGAGTTGTTTTTCTTCTCAGAAAACAAAGGAACTTGTTCATATGATAGCCTTCCAATGTAGCCTCTGAAAATTACTATCAACACTTCCTCCCCACCCCCTCAGTGGCCTTTTATCTCTAAAGCATTTGCTTTTTTGCTATCCTTTTTTATACAGTGGTTTTGTTAATTGCCCAGGGTACCTTTATTGCCATTTAAACAAGTTAAAATATGCTAGTTCAAATAGCTCCACCACCTGGCAGAGCACATCTGCGTAAAGGGACTATGCAGGCAGATGTTAGTTTTGAGCTCCGCTAATGAAATTCAAATGGGAAAGGAATGAGATGGTAAAAGAATGGAAACCCTGAATTTTAGAGCATTTCATATATCCCTCCAAAATGCTATGTAGTGCACATCAAAGGCAATAATTTGGATTTGTCGTCTTTATAACTATGGTCCCTTATGGGGGGGGGAAGAAGAGCCTATTGAAAAAATTGCAGGTTCAGTTGTTAAGTAACTTTTCTAAAGTTGTAAAATTGTCATAAAACCTGGGTGCTTTTTTAAGGAAAGCAAAGAATAAGTAGAGATTCTGCTGAATTCAGGCATTAGCAAAGCGCAATAGACTGTCTGTACCAAGTAACAGATCTGCTCGAAACAAAAATACTTTAGCCGAGGAAAGATTATACAAAAAATTGGCACTGAGCTAATGCTATTGTGTACAAATCCTCAAAGAGCTATGACTTGATGAGAAGAAAATGTTTTCTCCTTGTATGAAGTTCCAAATGTTTAGGCACCCTGGAAATAATCAGCACAGCTGAAATCAGTTTCAGTTGCTAAAATAAATTTGCTCTAGCTGGCCTGTCAGTTTAAGGATGGTCAATAAATATATGAGTGTATATACGGATATATGCTTATTGAGATGAAATGTTAAGGTTTTTAGACGGCTTGGCTCTTCCTTCTCTTGGGTCTCTTAAGTGAAATGGAAAAGTCTGTTCACCGAAATACATTTCGGTTCTCTTGAGACCTTGGTAAGGAAAAAGAAAAATTTTCTCATTAATTACTTCATTTAGTAGTAAGCTGCTGCTGACTAATGGTAGGCTAGCCTATATACTTACAGATCGTTCAGCCATTGGGAAGCATTCCTATTGCAAAACCACTGCTGTGGTAGGTGGATCTACCAAAAATGTGGGGGTGATCGAATTACAGTATATATCTGCTGGAGTGTTTCATAAGATCAGGGTTGTGTATGTTGCCCAGATAGAGTAATAGGTTCTTGTTATGGGTGATAGCATGTCTCCTGCTACAGTGGCATATATCAATCCTCCTGGTTACCATACCAGATCATCCATCAACAGCAAACTTGCTTGTTTTCTCCAGCATTATCTATTTGGAGCAAATAGGGGGTGTTCTTTAGTTCTCTGACTTGTGCTCTCACAACACAATGTGTATTTGGGTTTTTACCGTGTTGTTCTGTCAACAGCTATTGACATAAAGATGTGCAATGTTTTTTAGTCTCAACAAATGGTGAACTGACTGTTCTAGCATGTGGGATAGTTGTTACCCATATTCACTATGTTAGTGAATACTTCTTAAAGTTCTAATTAAGGAAATGTTCCTTTTTGTTCCACTGATGCAGTATCTAGCTTTCTTTTGGTATTGTCTGTAGGTGGACCCCATGAGAGCACTGGAGATTGGTTTTGTTACTTGGTGCACTTTTAAGAACCATTTTTAATGCCTCTTAAACTGATAGATGTCTGTCAAAGACAACCCCCACCCCACTGGCTAAGCTGTGTGCTTTCTGTTAATAAGTACATCATAAGAACTCGTAGGTGTTGGTAGTTAAATAAAAAGGCATTTGGAGTCTAAAAGAAGTTTTTAAAATAAAACTTGTGGGCATTGGCCTAGCAAACAGCTTGTTTGCATCCTTAGGTTCCATACTTAATGTGCAAAAAGTGCAGGGGAAGGGACTTGGCTTCTTTGTACAGCAAAAAGTATGCCTGAATGCTTTTTGAGGAATTTTTTTCCTTTCTAGAAAGTTGTTTGGCTTGGTAGATTCTTAGTGGGAAGATTGAACTGAGTGGAAGATTGTTGATACCACTGCTGAGGTATCACAAGAGTTAAAAATATTTTGGGACAAAGCTTAACGTTGAACAGAAGAAAAAAAAAATAAATTGAAGGACTTTTCTCCAGTGACAGTCAAGTCTGTGAGAGACTTGGTAAGGATGCAGTATGCCTCGTTAAGGTGTAGCTGTTCAGTTATTCCCAAAATTTTCTGAATATTCTCTAGTAAAAACAAGCAAGAGATTAATCTTGATGTTTACTTTTGCTGAGACCTGAAATACCTGGCTTTATACACAGCAAAAGCTATTTGCCCAAAAATCCATTTAAGTTACCTACTGAGATAACTAGTGCTGATCATAGTGGTGTTCTAGGAAAAAATAATACTTGTATCCTGGGAACAATAGTTAGAAAATCAAGATGATAAAATCGGTCTGTAATCACCTAATATTCTCTCTCCTGTGTGCTTGCAGTCCCAAGAGTCAGAAAATGAGTCAAAATCTAGTTTTATACACATTGATGGTCTTATTTATTTTTTAGTTTGTCATTATTATTCCTTAATGTTTGCAAATGTTTCAGATTTGTGATATGCTAAAGTAGTTTGTTTGATTGTTGAGTGTGTGGTTGTTTTTTTTATGGTAGGGATGTAGAAAATATTTCTGATTTCCAGTAGTACGTTTGTTAGGCTGTCTGTGTAGAAGTAATCCTTTTCTTGATAAACTTTGATGTTGTAAGCGCTGTTGGACAGTACCGGAAAGTCTGGTTAAAAGATACCACCACTTATTCAGGAGACTTCAGTGTTGCTTGCTTTATAACACTGTCTAGAGTCCTGGTTCTATTGTGCAAAAGACTGAATGGTCTTAAGTTATTTCCACACCATGAACTTAAAAAAGGGCTTTCTCCTGATAGGATTTTGATATCTGTGTAAGGAAGTTAGCTGTGGTCTTACAGTAGAAATTCTCATGTGGCCGACTCTTAGTGTGGCCTTTTGCTCAAATATTTTTGTCTATGTGTATCTCAACAAACTATACTAGAGAACTGGCGTTTATGGATTAAAACTCAGTAATTGGGACATGATAATTTGTTAAATTTAATCCAATTTACTTATCACATGGAAAAGATAGCTCAAGCTTTTCAGTCTTCAGCATTGAATGTGATGGGACTTCACGCTGCTAAGCTTTCATGAGAACAGGGTGAGAATGTATCTTGGGTCTGGGGCTGATATGGTAGTCATGCTATGCAGTGAACCACATCTAGTGTCTAATCTTAGTGTTGCTGATCTTGACTCCAATTCACCACATTCAGTTTTGCTTATAATTGTGATATACTAATGTTTATTTCCAAGAGCAGCTACAGTTCTGATGCAGGCAATGGTTTGGAAATATAATGGCATTTGTTCAGATTAACTGTGTTTGTTGCTGTCTTGTCATGATGTTGTTATCCCAGTTACTGAGAAGTCTCCAGTGACAGATCTGTATAAGCATGCAAGAGAATTGATGTAAAACTCTTCTACTTGCTGAATGTTATATATCCTGTAATGACTTTTTTCAGAAAAAACTTACAGAAATGTCCTTGTTGTTCTAAAAGGTGTATTAAAAAGGCAGTTTAGTGATGTTGTTCGATGAATTCTGGGGAACAGCAGTAGTTTGGGTGTTACTTCCTTTGAATAATTTACAATGCCTGAACTGATCGCCTTTCAGTTGTAAATGGCTTTGAAGATGATTTTTTTTTTTCTTTTAAGGGAACTGCTACACAAGTGATTTGGCAAAGTCTTGTGAAGACTTCTAAAACTATGTAAGGAAACATTGGTTTTAATGCACCTAGTTTGTGATGAAGGCCAGTTTATAGTGATGAATAAGAAAGGCATTGGATGATACTGGGTGTATGAACTTGAGTCTTCCAAAATGTTGTTTTTTCTTTTAGGAGATGTGAGTAGTAGAACTTAAGGAAAAACCCTGTACTTTAGATTGCAATTTCTATTAAAATAATTCATAGAAATACTGAAATTACAGCAATTCTTCAAGATTCTAAGTGCTTGTTTATGTATGCAAAACAGCTAATAATTGTCTGTAGTTTGCTTCAAATATTAATGCTTTTCTGTTTGTGTTATATACCATCTTAGTTTGAGTTTATCCCCATTTCACCTTAGATATATAACTGTCACTTTCCTCTTTGACAGAGGAAATACTTTGTCAATGCTTTGACAGAATATCATGGCACATGGTGGATTTTTTTAAAATCATAATTTCTTAGGTAAGCCAGGTTTTTAGGTAGAGATTTTATTTTATTATACAAATGAGAGTAGATCTAAAACTAGATTTGGTAAAGTGTCTGTGTGATTTTTTTTTTTTGTGTGTGTGGTTTGTTTTTTTTCTTCTAAATTAAAGACAGTGGCATTTATGTAGAGACTGATACTTTGCTGTTTCTCCTATGATATTTGAACAAGTCTGACTTTCTTCTTCTTCCCTATAAGTGTGAACTTTGCAGCGACGCAGCTTGCTATCTGCAGTTTCAAGTGAGTTGAAGATGTATCTGCTTTTATCTTTTGTAGATTGAAATAATGCCTTTTCCTGAGGGAGGTGATAGAGGGAGTGTTAAATGATCAGTCTGTAACCCATACTTTCACATAAGCATCAGAATAATTAAAAAGATAATTTTTTTCTAGATTTTCATAGAATCATATAGGGTTGGAAGGGACCTCTGGAGATCTAGTCCAACCCTCCTGCCGAAGCGGGTCTACCTAGAGCACATTGCACAGGAACTTGTCCAGGTGGGGTTTGAATGTCTCCAGACAAGGAGACTCCACCACCCCCCTTAGCAGCCTGTTCCAGTGCTCTACCACTCTCACAGTAAAGAAGTTCCTCCTCATGTTTAGGTGGAACTTCTTATACTC
>JAOTQQ010000023.1:43833988-44030318 GCA_026546715.1 Gallinago undulata
TTCTCAAAACGGCAGTTTCATATTGCATCTTTGTCATATCTCAAAATCAATCTACAGTCTTAATGGAGTGGGTGAGTTGAGCAGGAAAAGAAGTGGTAATAGCAAGATTTGTAAAGCAATGTAGGCTTTCTGAGGCATAGAGAGTTTACCATATCCTAAAAGAAAAAAGAGTTGCTGCACTTCAGAGATTAATCAGTCTAAAAAAACCCCTAAACTCCTCCCCCCTTTCCTCCCCCTCCCTCCCTGATTTATTCAATTTAACCATAATGAATTGTGGTATTTAGACAATTGAATTTAAAAATTACATTTAGTTAAGGTTTGTTTGGTACATCTAAAATAGGACTGCAATACTGTTGTAAGATTTCCCACTGAATGGAGTCGAAAGGCTGCAGTTTTGTTTATTTGTGTGTCATCTGGCACTGAATCAGGAATTAATGGAAAGCAGTGACATGATGTGTAAAACTAACGTATGCCAAATCCCTGCAACACATGCATTATAGCTGGCGTGTACTTATTTTGATGTTGCTGTGTCCTGGCCTGAGATCGTAACTGCATGAATAATGACTGCAAATATATTACTCTAGTGGTGTTGCACATCCATCTAATGTTTGGTTAGTGTCTCTGCTAGTTGGTCACCTACCTTTTATTTTTAAGAAGCTTAAAAAAATTGTCCACATGTATTTACAGCATTTGCATATTTAGGTTGTGGCCTGATATTGTCAGATTTTTTTATTATGTCAGTAAAATAGTATTTTAAAGTATTAAGTACTAATAGTATTAACAATATTTTAATATACAAAAAGGCATTAGCCTTTTCTCTTTCATTTTAATTCATTAAATCTCCCTCTTGTGCTCTCATGATTAAAGAACTCTGCCTTCTCTTAAACATTTTCAATTCCTTTCAATCTTTCCTTAAGCTTAGCTTTTTTGTATGAATGACTTCTGTCACTGCAAGAATTATCTTCTACTGAGATTACTCATCAAATTCAAGCAGCTTTTTAAGATCACTTTACAAGTTGGGGTTTTGTTTCACTCCAAGCAAGCTGAAAAAGCAACTCTGTCCTATGATGATGACAACATAGGAATGTCATTTGACCATATGATTCATTTGTGAAATGCACCAGATTAACATGCTGAAGTGATTTACAGTCAAGAGATGTAAAGAAGCTGTTGTATTTATGTCTATGGCTTTAATGTCTGATTTCTCCTCCTTTTGTGCACTTGAGCCTCTCTCTAGAAGATATAACATTGTTTGCCCTTAAAAGGCATGTAGTGCCCACATGCACTTTCTAAATGCTTTATTGGGTGAAAGTTGGTGCTTACAACAGATCATCAGTTTTAGCTGAGTAGTCCATTTTAAAAATAGATAAAAATAGGCTTATTTTGGAGAAAAAAAAAATATTAAAAGCCCTAACCTAGGGCACAAAGATTCAAAGTTAATATCCTGTAGTCTCCCACTACTATACTGTTTTACCTCTGAGAGGCAAGTTGAACATTCTGTAATCTGGGACCTTTCATCCTGGCATCTTGACTCACTTTCAGTCTGAAGGCTGTACCCACGTAGTTTCCTAGAAACTTCAAATTTATAAGAATTCAAAATGGAATTTAGCTATAAGATCTCTAAATCTGCCTTTGGTAATTTTTTTGTTGTATTTTGGGTTTTTTAGTAAATGTAGCAAAACCCACAGTGAAATAACTTGATAAATAATTATGCTTTATGACTCATGCTCCTTAGAAGAATTAATGGGAAGGCAAAGCTTTCCCCTAAAGACTTAAAGGGGAGGGGAGGGAGAAAATGAGGAAGCACTGAATAGTTTTTGTTTAATTTCAGGAGAAATCCTTGCAATTTTTTTATTGCTTAATAGATGTTTTGCATTTATTTTTCAACTTACATAGGTATTTTTTTTAGACTCACTACAATAATGTGGGATAGTAAAGAGCTCTGTAGAATTTTGCGGAACTTAACATTGGGAATTACAGGAAGATTTTGTGAGGATTTATTGTGAAGACTTTTCTTCCAGCTATAGCTGATACTTACAAAGTGTTTCCATAGTATTGCTGTTTAAAACAGTGCACAAAGCTAAAGAACAGGTGAAACACAACTTTCTAGATCCTTAGCAAGCTTCTGTTTCAATGTGCTGGCATGACTCAGTGCATAGTGACAGATCATTTCCCTCACCAGCATGAGCCATGATCGTTTTCTTGAAATGTGTTGTTGGGGATGAGTTGGGGTTTTTTTTGTTTGGTTGTGTTTTGCTGTTGTCTTATATCTTTTTTTTAAGCTAAGTTATTGACCTCCACGAAGCCCAGTGGCCCAAAGGATGTACCAACATGGTGAAATGTAGTATAAAAACCTGGAAAAAATTCCTTGTCTGGTATCCTTGATGCATGATGCTATGAAAAACATATTTCTAGCATTTCATTTTCAAATGATTTAGTGTTTATATGCGTGCTTTTCTTTGATTAACAGTAATAAAAAAGCATCAGTATTCAGACTTGCATTTCAGTATTTTAGAAATCAGTTGCCTTTTTTTTTACATATTTCCAAATATTATTGCCTACTTAATATAGACCCTTAAGCTGAATTTACACTGGAAAACTCAGATGTGCAGGGGTAAGCTGAAATACTATCATTTGTGGCTGAAATGTTCTCCAGTGTGAATTTGGCCTGTTCCCACTATTTGCTATTCTACCCAAAGAATTTGTAGCTGTGATTTAGGAGTTGGGGTGGCAGAGGCAGTTTGCAGCGTGCAGGTTGCACACCCTCACCATGTTCCAGAGGCTCTGATGGATTCCTAGAAGAAGCACAAATTGTTCTGCATTGCTTGGCTTCGGTGCCCGGTAATGTTTTTAGGTACACTCACTGATTAGTATAGGCATAATATTTTATATTCTTATGTGATGTAGAAAGGTGTTGTCTTTATCAAGGTTGCACAAATAAAACCGGTCTTATACTTGGGACTTCTTCAATGCAGACGTAAAAAAAGAAACAGAATTTTCTTTGGCAAGTGTGCAAGAACAACAGAAACCAATGGGACTTAAATCGGTTGGCTACATGCAGTGTGTAAATCGTCATACAGTTGCTAATTATCTTTTTTTTTAAAAAAAAAAGTTACCATCTTACCTGCTTCTTCCAAATGCATAGCGGGGTAATTCCAGCTTAACATCTTGTATTTTTGATGTAACAAGTGTATAAAACTGTGGGATTTTTTTTCTGTTGAAAGGAAAATGAGATTTACAGGTTCAGAATAAAAGTTGGAAATGGCAGAGGATAGTGGGAGTGTGGGAAATGAAACTTTTTTCCCTTTCTTGAAATAAGTATTATCAATATTTCTGGAATGACAAATCCAGTGGAGTTGCCTGTGAAGCCCAGAATAAGCTCCACTGAAATGAGCATATGAAAATACCAACTCGAAGACAATTTGAAAGGTTGTTTTCCAATTATAAGGCTGCCTGTCCGGAAAGTTGTCTGAAAAAGAATTCAGGTTATCTAGCAGTTATATTCAATTTGGGCTCTTCTTTGCTAGGGTAGGGCTTTCTTCAGGTTTTGTTTAATCGTCTTGGCTGCATTGCTAATTTGAGTATTACTAATTTAAAAAAAAAAAGTTATTCCATCTTTCTTACTACATTTCCTTCTTAAACTTTTCCTTTTTTTTTTTTTTAATCCAAATATGAATTTCTGCATAAATTAAATGCAAATGCCTGTCTTAAAATTTTGCTCTGTTTTTTTTTTTCTGTTTTTCAAGTAGTGAAGGATCCCTTAATTTAAAATCCAAAGTTAGCTGTCTTGGACCACTTCAGAACCTTAAAGTCCACAAAACTTAGTTATTTCTGTTTGCTTTGAAACCACAAAATTAAATCAATTAAGGAGATTATTTTAAAGATTATGTACTTTTTTCAGGAGGACCCAAATGATATCAACCCCAAAAGGAAAGACGTGCGTGGCAATGATGGGGAGGACAAAGCACAAAGCGTGGAGACACTACCTCCAGGTATTGCAGTAACATTTGTTATGAAAGATCCATAGCTTTAAAACATTTATCCTTGAAAGCCATAAAACACAGCAGTTCTGATTCTAATAATTCTTTGTAGTTTGGAAGTACCAGGATTATTTTAGCAATATGTAGCTCTGTATTGTTAAAGCTTTGGCTTCCTTAAATCTTACCTGCTTCACTGCTCCTTTGGGGTTTAAAACCATAGAGAATGTGACTCTTTGCCATAAAAGCCTCTGGTACAAAAGTAGTCCATTTCTCAGTGGATAATACTGGCAGGCAACAGATAAGTTGCCTTGTGACTGTGCTTCTGACTGAAGATTAAGCCAAGGCTCATACTTTTTTAGTTTTGTCTTGCTTTTGATGTGGCAGCCTTTTCTGAGTGTACGAATGATCTATCTTTTTTTTCTCAAACTTGCTCGGTATTTGTCACAGGCTGGCAAATAACAGAGCAACATGATTTTTATTTTATTTAGGTGAAATTGTCTTATGTGTTGAACATGGGCTAGGAAAGCTAAGTGTTAAGGAATCTTCACTTTGTGACTGCTTCCATAGATTTTTTGCTCCTTGATTGTTTCACATCAATGAGATAGATGTGAACTAGATAGCTAGAACTAATGTACTAGGGAATAAAAAAATAGTAAAATGGATTTGAATATTTTTACACTGTATTGAAAGTTTATCATACAAGGAGGACAACTTCTCATTGGATAGCACAACACATTTTATTCTTCTTCAGTTAATGGTTGGCTTAGACAAATTTGTCTAAGCCAAACATTTGAAATACCCATGAGGTTGTGAAGAAAGAACTAAGGTAAACTTTCCTTTAGGCAGCTGGAAACTTCCATCCCCAATAATGTGTGAGGTATGATTTTTTGTTTTACAGTCTTAGATTCCTGGTACAGTGTAAGCTGTTTGACATTCATGGCTTTTTTTCCTGTAGCCTTTGGCCTACCTTGTTTTAGCTGCTTTCTGGAGAGAGGAAACAAGATTCTGGTTATGCTTGTATTTTTTTTTGGCAAAACAGTTACTTTGTGTATGAATTGGGAAATAAATCCTAAAAAGCTAAAGAGCCTGGCTTGCTTAACTTGGTTTCTGGCAGATCTTTTTTTTTTCCCTAGCAGAACTCTCTGCAAATATTGTTACTGGGATTATAGGTCAGCCAATTTTTTACTTTCCAGCTAGCTACTGTTCTTATTCCCCGTTTTAAATGTTTATGTATTCTGGGACAAACGCTGTATATTTCCTTTAAGACTGTTCTTTCCTTGTGGCCCTAAGTAACTATGAGTATTAAGAAAGTGGGAAATGTCACAGGTTGAAAGGGAGAGATATCAGAAGCTGGAAGAGTTGAAGCTAGAAGTGGAATTAAGTATAAAGCAGAGCAGGTCAGGGCTTTTTTTCACTTTGTTAATTAGTAATCTCTTATGGCTTAATTTAACGGGCGGAAGAATCGTTACTGCAAAATAGTGAGTGTCTTGAATCAAATGCCAAAGGCTACACAGACAGAATTATGCGCTTCTAAATCACTATTTTCATTATTTTCCATTTGTGTAGGCAAACTTTTGAATTCTTATGGCAATGAAACTTGGATTTTTTATTTCTCCAGTCCCTTTGTGCTGATTTAAAGCAAAGTGATCAAATTTTAGGAAGGCTTTGTTTCAAAATTTTCTTGCATTTCCACAGAGGTTAGGAGACCTGTAGGTTAGGTTTCATCATTATGCAGTGTAGTATCTTTCAGAACTTCTCAGAATTAAGCAATTGTTTATTATCTTTAAAATAGCTTTATATGAGGATTAAACTATTGGGTTTTTTACCTTCTGTACGTCACTGTGTACCTATCCTTTGTCATTTGGTGACTTTATGTGCTGCAAAAGTCTCATTTCTTGTTTTGTGAAAATAACAACGTTAGTTCTTTTAGTTAGAAAGAACAACCAATGAATTGTCTACATGGATAACTAAAGCAAAAATGTACAACCAGTTCTCTGAAATGACTGGAGTTTCAGCAGTTACTCAAACTGTTAATTGTTAGTTAATGGGGAACTGAAATCTCTTTTGCTTTTAAGTCAAAATAGACACATATATAGATTTATATATATCTCTCAAGTATCCTATTGCTTTTAAGCTGTATTGAGTCTGTAAGAGGGAGTGCAGGCTATTTAAGGCATTTTGTATCCATCTATGCCTGCTGCTTGGTTGCGTGCAGATTTATCTGCTATGCTTCTTTATTTCTTCCTTCTAACTCAGTTCAAGCTGCTATTACTGTTATCTGACTTTTCCCTAATAGATCTGATTCATATTGCACACAGTTGACAGGATCTTACGGTGGAGCCGGAGCCAGGCTTTGCCTCCTTCCTGGCTCCAGAGGACAGATTCACTTGTTCTTATATTCTGTGGGCTGTCACTGCTTTTAAGTAAATTTAGCCCTATGAAGTGGTGTACTTTCTTCTCAAATTTGTTCTACGCTTTCAGGACTAATGTTGCATTTTCTGGTTTTAAAGTCTTGGAAAATGGTAAACAATACATTTTAAATGATCTATATCAAGCTCTACTTGGATGGAAACTGTAATGGACTAAAGTGTACCAAACTAGTACTATTTTTTAAAATACAGATACTTATTACAGAGCAAAAAAAAAATAAATCAAAATTTGCCTCCTATTTAAAAGTCAACCAGTGAATTGCACTAGTTTTGTTGATTGACTTCTCTAAGACTTCAGAGTTGGGAAATACCTGGGACAAAAAGAAGCGGCTCTGCTGGATTTTACTTTTCTCTTGTTTCTTGCTCAGCTTCTTAGGCTCAGATGAGTCTGTAAAATAAGCACTTGTCAAAAATTCAGCACTGCAGTGTACCCTGGCTCTGGTTCAGTGACTTTTTTTTTTTACTCTATTTGACTCTGGTGGCAAACTCCACAGTTCAATTACTATTGAGTTTAAAAGAATAATTTATTGTCATGTTAGGCCTTTGTACAGGTAAGCACACATTTGCTTGAATTTGAAGTTACAAATTTGCTTAATTTAAGTTTGGAATAATGTAGCTGCATTTTCTGATACTCATTCTACCTGACAAAGTCATTGAATATCAGGAAGCTATTGAGCCAGGTAACTCCCCAGAAGAAATTAAATCAAACATGCTCCTATTTGTGTACCCCAGCGAATCATATAACAGAAACAGTACCTATTATTGTAAAAGATTTGTTAAGCCACTTCTGACTTCAAAATTTAGTTGATAAATTGTCAGAAAGGCAAGCCTTTCAGCAAAAGTAAGGCTGGACAGTATATTTAGCTTTGGACCAGCCTTTTGTCTTCCAGCAGTTAACTCGAGCCATTAGCACTTGTGACCGTGCAGTCAGCCCACGTTGTAGTTCATAAGAACAAAGGCTATTTAAGAATGCTTGTGAAGGCATCACCCTTATCACTGATGACATGCCCTCATGACCTCTTGTGTTTTAGCTCTTCTTTCCACTGGATGGAAGGTAACTGGATTAGTGGATGGGGTGACAATGCTGAAGCAGGCATAGCATTAAAATCCATTGGAAGCTGGAGTGTTTGAAAGTTGAAAGTTCTGTATAACTATTTTCAATGTACGTTGTATTTTGAAAAATGTTCTAAAATATTTATTTTTAGACCAGAAAAGCAGTGGCATGTTCTGTATTTCAGAAAATATTCAACATATGTTCCAGATTGAAGCTATATTATAAATTAGAAGCAAGGATGGTAATATAGTTGAGTTACTAAGGAGCTTGTGCAAGCATTGGGAAATGCTGAGGGAGAGAGTTATACAGGGACATGATCTTGTGATCTCTGCTGTTTCTTCCAATTTCCTGAATCAGCCACTCTTGCATTTTGTGTAGTTTTGGTGCAAGTGAAGTTTGGTGTAACTTTTGTAAACAGTTCTGTATTGGGGGATTTATAGTGTGGTAGCTGGCTGAGGTGTAAACTTGTTTTCAAAATCAGTTCCTGGAAATATTCTGAAGAAAGAACTTGAAAGGCTAAGAAAAACTCTTGGCAGTCTGTGGGCTACGAACAACAGCTGGAAAGTTTCCTCTGTAGAGTTCTTTCAGTAACTGGAATTTGAAAATCTGTATTTCTCCCTCCAGTTATTTTCCTATGGTTTCCCCTCTGGGCTGCTTCACCCAGTGCCTGTTAAGTGTTCTGCAGTTTGTTTGTGTTTAACTCTCTGGTCTGGCTTGTGTGTGTGCATGTTTTTATGTCTGAATAACCATCCTAAAGAAGTTAAAATAGTTGCCTAGTATTAACTGGCTAGGCAAGCTCTAAAATATAGGCACTTCTTTTTTACTCTGACTTTACTTGGATGTTAGAAGTTTCTTAAAAACAAACCAATCAACTCCAAACCAACTCCCCCCATCCTTGATATTTTTGCCTTAGAACCCCCGCTACCATCTGATAACCAAATCACACCTTGGGTCGAAGTTGCTTTTGTAGATGAGCTCCTTAGATCATACTGAGATTATAGAGAATTTTTTATTTGGTAGTATTTGTCTGGTTAAACAGACACGTATTTTGTTTAATGATGGAAAGTATTCTTTCAATATCAGAATCTTCTAGCAGAGTTATTGTACCATTGTTGGGGTATGGCTTACAGATAGGAACCTGTAAATGAAGGCTGCCTTAGCTTCTGTGCTGTGCAGGTGGACAGACGGAGCAAAGGCAAACCTTAAAACATCTAGGCAACCTCTGACTCTTGCTAATAGCCATTAGAACAGTATTGCTGCTAGGTGTATCAGCTTAGTATAGAATATACCTGAGCTATAATACTTGTCTAAAAGCTGAGGTTGAATGGAGTGACATCTCTGCAACCTGCTACTTACTGAACTTAATTGACAGTACCTCAAAAACTTTCTATGTTAATTAGGAAAACAGTGGATATTAACTCCTCATCTGTAAACATTGACCCCCAAAACAGCTTTTGCTTTATATCTTTTTTTTTATGCCAACAGCATGCTGTGCTTGCAACATATTTAGAGGACATTCTTATACACATCCACATTAAAACAAGAATGTCTGTATTGCATTAGAACTTGAGCTCTGTTTTTGAGTTATAGGAAGTATAAATTTACTGTAGGTAGTATAGGTTTGGCTGTCAGTGTGGCAAAAAAAGTAAATGTTCAACCAGAGGTAAGGACTGGTGGTTTAAAGTTGTTTGGTAAATATCATACTGTTGATTGACACCTGAAGATGGTGAAAGTCCTGAAATTTCATTCCTGGTGGCTGGATGCTAATCTAACTTTCTGTTAGTGCCACAATGAGTCACATAATAACACAGTCCTTGGTAAAAAGGGATTAATCTGTGAATCAGCTCTGATTGTGAAGGAGGTTGCAGTTACGTCATATTGGAGAGCAGTCTAGTGCTCTGCCTACACGAAGTGCTTGTTTTTGAGAATAATGTTGCATTGTACTTCTAAAAAGCCTTGTCCTCCTTTGATTATAACTGACTATTTTTTACTTATGGAATGAGAGGGTAAATTAAATGTCTTTGAAGTCTGGACTAGATCTTAAAAGATAAATGCTACTTCGATAAATCTATAGCCAGACCATCTGCCATATTCATGTCTGTTGATATTTGCAGGCTTTTTTTAAAATGGAAATTGTGGAACTTAGGGTTTAAAAAACCCACAAACAACAAACAAAAAAAACCCAAAATGGACAAGATGAAACATGGTCTGGTGATCACTTAATTTGCATGGTATTCTAGTGGAATTTAATAAGTGAAAGTGACTGTTGATGTTACACCTTTAACAATACTGTAGAGGCTTAATTACTTCGTTGCAAAATTAAAAAAAAACCCAAACATGCTATTTGATCTCTCATGTTTGGATTACTGAATGCTGTTCTTTAAATTGTTAAGATTAAATTGGATATTTTCCTGTTTTTTCTATTGTAGGAAAAGTACGGTGGCAAGACTTTGATCAAGATGCTTATGTAGGTGCTACCGTGGTGCGATCTGGTCAGGATCCATATGCCCGCAATAAGTTCAATCAGGTAGAAAGCGACAAACTGCGAATGGACCGAAGCATTCCTGACACTAGGCATGATCAGTAAGTGCCAAACTGAGCCAAGTGTGACTTGGATTAACCTTTTCGTATTTATGGCTTTTGAATAGCAGGTGTTTTTTCTAAAGCTGGATCTCTCCAGCTTTCAAAGTGATGGGAGCACTAGGCTGTGGTGCGAACCCTGAACTAGTGGATGAAAGAACAATGTATCTTACTCAAGCTTTTCTGTTTCCATGATTTCCATCAGTGTGTATTCTGTATCTAAACTGCTGCTGCATCTCAGTCTCTTTTTATTTGTGTTTATCTGGTGGCTTTTCTTGGTTTCTGTTTGTAAGTCTCTTTCACTATGAGGATGATCAGACGGCAGAACAGGTTGCTCAGAGATGCTGTGAAGTCTCCAGCTTTGGGGATTTTCAAAGTCCAGTGCACACCTGCTGTGCTGTCCCTTTGAGCAGGGAGCTTGGACTAAAAAATTTCTAGGGGCCCCTTCCTACTCAGTCTCTCTGTGATTCTGTTCTTCGAAGTATATGATGGATGTCAACTCCAGGCCTAAAGGAATCCATTTATGCACACCCTAGTGAACACAGGACAGGCTTACACTTCAAATGCTTAGCAAACATTGCTATGTCAGGCTGCTTGTACAGATTCAGGAAACATTATGCTTCAGAGTAAGGAAAAACATTATTTTCTTGTGGGTAGAGAAGATTTTCATTTAGAAAAGGATTTGAGTGACTTGGCACTAATTAAGAAGAATTGATTAATATTAAAGCAGCAGTTGCTCATTGGGACTTCCATGACTTAAAAATAACAAAAGCAGGTTGAACTTGATTTTAAAATCTCTGCAAGCATAGTCTCAAAGCATAAAATTTGCCAACTGTGTATAGTTAATTTGCCTAACTAATTTTACAGTTAGCATGAATGTACATTCACAGCTTTGTAGGTAGAGGAAGCTGGAGGAGACACTAGAGGGAGAGAGAAAAGGAAGTTGCCTGTTTTTTTTTTTTTCTCTGTAAAGATCTTGAAGCAGGAATGAATAGCACAGTGAAGGAGATTTGTATAAAAACGTAGACACTGTCATTTTTAAATTCTTTGTATAATAGCATAGGCTTAGGTTCCTTTAAGGAGCTGATTTGTAGATAGAGTAAAGCAAGTTGTGTATAATTTGCCAATAATTAAACTGAAAAGTAGGAAGAATCTGGTGTTTCACTTGTTGCCATGAAAACAGTGAAAACCACAATGCCCATGATATACCGAGGAGTTTAAAATTACTTTTGAATTTTCTTCATCACTTTTTTGTCATAAGAAATGTATTCTAGCTTTTTAGACAAGGTATTCTTTTCCCACAGGAGAAATCTTAAACACCAACTTTGAGAAGCTTCTATGATTCACATATGTTGAATTTGGAATTTTTGTAGATATTTATTAACCTCTGAAGGGGGTCTGAGAGACCAACACTCTCCTTTGAGAAGGACTTAAATAAGAGAGATGACAAGAGAAATTTATATTACAGTGGCTATGTTTGTTTTAACTGTCAATGTTGTGATTACATGCTGACCTGCCTGTGTTGGTTTTTTTTTTTTCACTAAACGGAGCTGGAGAAGAACTCTGCAATGGAGAGAGGAGAGAGAGAAACGTGTCTGGGGAAAGGCTGTAACTCTGCTGTAATGATTACTTACTTTGCCACGGAGCAGATTTAAGTGCCAATCAGTCTGCAAATTTTAAAGAAAAAATAACCAAACAAAACAAAAAAAACCCCAGACTGAAACAGTCATTCCATTAAGTTGTCCATGATGCTTTCCCTGTGATGTTGCAATTAATTTTCCTTCTATTTTGGTGAGGACATTCACTGCAGAAGCTAAAAAAGGTTGCATGAAATACTTGTTTGGGAACTGTCCAATGGAAAGATCAATAGCCAAGAGAAGAAGAAAATATTACAGATCGGAGCATGTGACATCGGTAGCATGTTATTTTAAATAAAATCAGAGGCAACTGGGTTAAGATTAAGATCTCTTATGGACACGTTAAAATTTTTTTCTTAAAGAAATGGAATGTGGATGAGGAAATAAGTGATGAAATGTGATGCCATCTACAAGAAGGGCCAGAAGAAGAATCCAGGGAAATATAGGCCTGTCAGTCTGACCTCAGTTCTGGGGAAGGTTATGGAGCAGATCATCTTGAGTGCGATCATATGGCACAGGACAACCAGGTGATCAGGCCCAGTCAGCATGGGTTTGTGAAAGGCAGGTCCTGCTGAATTAACCTGATCTCCTTCTATGACAACGTGACCCACTTAGTCAATGAGGGAAAGGCTGTAGATGTTGTTTACCTGGACTACAGTAAAGCTTTTGACAGAAGTATCTACTTTAACTAGTGCAAAGAGAACATTTACTTTCTCTTTGCACTAGTTAAAGTAGATACTTCTGTCTAAGAATGGTTTCGACAAACCACAGATTTCAGAAAATTTGTTAATGATATTAACTAGTACAGCAACTCAAGTTTCTGGGGGGAAAAAATGTACTTTTCATGTTTTAACTGGTTTTAAGGACCTATGCTGAGCATTGAAGCTCTAGATTGAAGTTTTCTGTTCAAATTCTATTATATTCAAATGGATTTTCACATTCTGCATTAAAAATTGAACGCTGTAATTTGAGAAAGAAAATCTAATTTCTGTGCTAAAAGTGATAACACTATTTCCTTGGTTTGAGTTTTAACTGTGGCACTATTGACACAGCAGAATAGGAGGGCTGCTACTGAGTCGGTTAAAGCAGGGATTTTTTTTAAAAGCTTGAGAGCAGAAATATTGCTCTCAATATTTCTGAGTTTGTTTCCTCAAGTTTTATTTGAAAGCCTAAAGATCTTAATTTTTCCCTTAGAAATATGCAGGAGTGCTCTTCTCTTGAGTTTTCTTAAAATTGAGAGGCTTCATTGCCTTGAGTAATTCCACCCTAAGATGTGCTCTGGCTCAAGTGTTCTCTTTTGCAAAGAGATCAGTATAAGGTTAATGTGACTTTTTAAATTATTCTAATGTAAGTGCTTCATGTGATAACTGCGTGCACAGTAAGCTTGTCCTCTGTGGACAATTTGAAAGTTAGCAGAAAAAAGACTATCTTTTTTGGCACCATAGGCTTTGGTGTATCGTAGATGAATTGCCAGAAGCTCACAATAGAGGAGGCCTTAATTCTTTGCTTTCCAGGAAAACATACAAATTTGTGATTTATTGCTTCAGTGCATACACTAAGTGGATGATGTTATGGGTGTGTTGTATGGAAAACACTGCAGGTCCTTGAGATTTTGTAGGGTGAGCAAGGAAAAGCAGCATGTTGCTGCTTGCTTTCTGATTCCCAGAAGTGGAAGGTTGGTGACTTATGGTGCGTGTTGCAGATGTTTAATCAGGTGTGGAGAGGCCTTTTATACAGGCAGAGGCCTAGTTTTAGAAGTTTAGGTAGCAATGTAACTTACCTCTCTTTCCTCAAAAGCTAGTTTGATTAATACTGCACAGAGTACAAAATTACTTGCCAGTTTTGCTACAGATGCATGCTAGCCAGGTGTATCCCCTCTGAAGACAACTAGGCCTGTGAAGACTCTACCCCTAATATTAAGTAAAGGTTATGTGAAAAAATAATCACTCCTGTATGTTGCTGCGCGAATGGCGATCAGTATTGTGACCTGTCAGATTATAATGCTTTCAGCATAAACTCAATATACAGTGTTTTCTAATACTATTAGCTTCTAATTCCTATTCTAATGTATTTCTAATATATAATTTTTCTAATTCGTATTCCTATTCTACTTCTTATCTCAGGAATAGGACAAGAGGTAATGGGCACAACTTCAATATAAGAAGTTCGACCTAAACATGAGGAGGATCTTTTGTACTTTGAGGGTGGCAGAGCATTGGAACAGGCTGCCAAGGAGGGTGGTGGAGTCTCCTTCTCTGGAGACATTCAAAACCCGCCTGGACAAGTTCCTGTGCAACCTGCTCTGGGTGGACCCGCTTTGGCAGGGGGGTTGGACTAGATGATCTCCAGAGGTCCCTATCAACCCCATGTGATTCTGTGTAATGCAACGAGACTAGTGCCTTTTTTAAGGTTTGTTGTCAGTGGATTTAAACAGCTTAACTTTACTTTGTCCTTCAGGAAGTATTTTGGGATTTGCTTCTTTTTGCTTATTATATTAATTTCAGGCTACTAAAGGTAATGAAAAATGAGTTGAGATAGATGGAATATTTTATTATCTTTATGGATTGGTAAGATGATGGCTCACCAGCTAAACAGCCACAGCTAGCTTTATTTTTCAAATTCTGAATTTTACAATCTTTACGATTTCTCATTAGAATAGAAAGCTGTTTTTATCTGTGAATAAGATCAGGATGTTACAGGAGCTTTAAAAACAAAGGGAAAAGTGGACTCGTGCCATTCTAAAGAGGACACATATGGTAGCCTGTGAGCCTGTATTTTTATAGAAAACATGCTCATTTACTTAGATTTCTTGAATGCTTTTAATGTAAAATAAGCACTCCGATTTCATATTCAGTTGCATGAAAGGTATTTATGACATACTTCAGTGATGATAATCTGGTGACTTTTCTGAACCTGCCTATATCCGACACCGACTTCTTAACCTTTGTTGTGTACTACAAAAAACTGCCCAAAAAAGTGGCAGGAGTTGGTTATGATCTCACCTTCAAACAACATACTTCATTCTTCCTAGGTAGGTTTATTGCATACATGAGTTGAAGAGGTAACTGCTGCATGATGAAGGCTGTCTGCTAAACCTGGGGTATTAATATTATGTTTAAATGACATGGTCCTATGTCTTTCAGGTGTCAAAGGAAACAGTGGCGGATAGATTTGCCAGCCACTAGTGTGGTGATCACCTTTCATAATGAGGCAAGATCTGCTTTGCTTCGAACTGTTGTCAGGTATACCTAAGAGAGACATAGAGACATAAATTTATTTTTTTTCCATATCTTGTGTCAGATAGTAGCTTATGATAAGAAAAAGAGATAATAATCCATTACGTTTTTCTGAACCATTTGCAGAAGGAAAGTTGAGCCTTAATTTCATTGATGCCTCTAGTTGATATTTTCTGAAATAGTGGTGTTAAAGTCGCTTCTGTTCACTATAAATGCATGAAAGTGTGGAACTGATTACTAGAAGATGTTTGGAGGTTGGCTGTATAACTAATTTGAAGAATAACTTGGGGAAGATGGATTCTCAGGGGATGTTTGACCTAAAGCTGTCTATAAGACTTCCATGTTACAACTTATCTACTGTGCTTGTTTCTGAAGGCTGGAATTTTGGGGGGAGCAATTGTATGTGTGCCTTTCTTCACATGTACTTTCTATAAAAATAAGCTAATAGCCATCACTGAAGATAGGATCCTTGCCTAGATTCTACTGTGGTTTAACAAAGTAACTGCTTTTATCATATTATTATGGCAAATTAAGACTGCTTGATATTGAATGCTTTTTTTTGTCCTTGTTCCAGTGTCCTTAAAAAAAGCCCATCACATCTTATTAAGGAAATCATATTGGTGGATGACTACAGTAATGATCGTAAGTATTTTTAAAGGATCTTAACTTTATTTTGTTTATTCTGGTAAGACTTTCTGTAAATGCTAGTAGGTGACTTGGTTAAGAAAGGTCAAGTGAATAGGGGTTTGCAGATGAAAACTAGCTATCTAAAACTAGCTATTAATTCTTTCATATCTGTCATTGCGGAAATGTGAAGAGTTCTGATAAATACTTCAGGTATATTTTATTACTTCCCTCTAGCTGAAGGAACAGAGTATGTAACTGAAAACAGCCTTAACATGCTGGATTATCTGACAAAAATAAAACCTGTGTTGCTTGCACCAAATACTTTTGTAGTACTGCTTTAAATGAATGCTGGTCTCCATCAGTCTCGTAGAAAAATTATTACTGAACCTAAAGTAAGTCAAGGTTTTATAAGCACTAGGGTATCACAATACAAACTTCAATAATTGAATGTAACATTTCTTAAAGGAAGCTAGTGACTGCATTGCACTGTTAGCTTATAGCTAGTTTAGGATAGGTTTAAGGCTTAATGCTGGCTAAAAAGTGAACTTTCTTATATGCAAAGACAAGAGTTTATTTAATCCTATAGAAGTTTTTTTTTCCTTTATGCAATGTAGAAACTGGTTAAATTAAGCAAAGAGAATACAATTAAACAAAAATTTCAAGAGTTTAAAATTAAATTAGCTTTAAATAGCATGGAGGTTAGTCATTTCTTAGGCTAGTAACTTTGCTTTATTTCTGAAACAAGCAGGTTTGGGTTTTCTTAAGCATATGTCTTATATTTAACTATTTATGACCATAAACATTTTCCACTAAAAAGCTTTTGTTTTTATTTGAGGACAGCCTCCCATATGGTATATAGTATTGGATATTAAAATGATTCTCATAACTTGATTTTTTTCTTTTTAAAAATTTTATTATTTTATTTTTTAAAGCTGAGGATGGTGCTCTCTTGGGAAAAATTGAAAAAGTGCGAGTCCTTCGAAATGATCGCCGAGAAGGTAGGCTTAGTCTGGGGGAAGGAAGATACAAATTCCTCTGTGCTGCCTTCTCTGTTAATCTTCAGGTCTTTTAAAGGAACATTCTGCTATATATTCCGTATTGGAGGGGGTGCTTTCACTTTATAAATCAACTTACTAATGGAAGGAATGAAAACAAATGCATTTCTGCAAGTGAAAACATTGATTTGGATTCATTCCGTATTCTTGTGTGCGCAGTTGCCCATTGTTGGCTTTTATTGACTTGAGAAATTGCCTTTCCCCCTTAGCCTCTCCTTTCTCTTACTGTACTGAATCCTCAGTTAAGCTGCTCCCATTGTACGTAAGGTCTCACTGTGAACTGTATGAATGATTGAAATGATCCATCTTAAAAATAACCCTCTTTTTTCACTGTTTCCATTAGTAGAGATCATTTTAAGGATCCAGTTGATGGATAGCCCAGCAAATTGTTAGGCAGACTTGAGAGAGTTTGAGCAGTCAGGAGGGCTGGGACCACATATACCAGTTTTGAAGAAGCCAATCTGCCATGTAACAAACTTGTCTTACGTTTTTGTTTTCCTCTTTGTTACTCTTATGTCACTAAGCCCTTCAGTCAGCAGCTTCCTGGCTATGGAGCTTAAAGAATTAGATGCAAGCAACTGTTACTCTACAGCTGTTTGAAATAATAACTGAGAGTTGACAGTTGAAATAACTGACTGAGTTAGCAGATATGTGCTTATTTATTTTTATACGTGCCATATCTTCTAGGCTGGCCTGAGGAGCAGCTAGAAGTGTTTGATTGCTTGACACTTCCAGTTTCTGACACACAACCTGTGTTGTCTTGTAATTAGTAATTACAAACTGCTGGGCTCTTAGTGTTTAAATATTTTCTTTGGGATGGAATATACTTGTGAACAAAGGCTTGCTAGGAAAGCAGGCCTCTTACAACATGCATAGTTGCAGAGCTCTGTGTAAGTTGATATCATTCTTCTGATCACTATAGCACTTAAAGATGGAGATAACACGAATGGAAAAATGGAAGGAAGTAATATTTTATAAATATTTTTTAGTAACTTTTAATATTTATAGATATTAACTTTGGACTACATATACAGATTAAATGAATTTTCATTCATACTTAAAAATATGCATCAATATATCTTGAAAATTTCAT
Organism: Gallinago undulata; assembly: GCA_026546715.1. Taxonomy (NCBI): domain Eukaryota; kingdom Metazoa; phylum Chordata; class Aves; order Charadriiformes; family Scolopacidae; genus Gallinago; species Gallinago undulata. The sequence continues at coordinate 43,851,680 of JAOTQQ010000023.1, forward strand.
TTGCAGATAAGATTTAAAACAAAAAACCAAAAAACCCTACCAAGCCACAAAACAAGACAGTTGAAAGAATCGCAAGGGAAAGACAGTTGAAAGGGGGGGGGGGAGGCTTTTGGATGTGAATTAATGAAACGTGGTTATTTTTGGAAGAATGTAATAGAAGACTGGAGAGACTGTGGTGAAAAGTGGGAAGTGGGGGCCAGCAAAAAAGCAGGGAGGGTAAGTTAATGATGGTGCTTTCCGCAGTTCTGTCGTAGAACTGTAGGAGAGGTGTTTGTTTTCAGGACTGATCTTGAATAATGTTTATTATTCAAGATAATAATTATATTTATTATAAAGTATAAATGCCATTTAGTCTAATGCAGACCCAGCTGTCCTTGTGTATTACTCTTTTTGAAAAGGTACTTTAATATTTCTGCTTAAATCAGATTGAAACCGGTAGGCTAAGGTGCAGTAGGTTGGGAGATTGCAGGCTGTTTGTTGTGAAGTAATTTCACTGAATTGTAGCTAGATTCTCGTGAAATGCAATAGTCTCACTACTGTTGATTATTTTCTGCAGTAAATACCTTATATGTTTTATCTTTACTTCTCAGGCTTGATGCGCTCTCGTGTCAGAGGGGCAGATGCAGCACAAGCAAAAGTACTGACCTTCCTGGATAGTCACTGTGAATGCAATGAACATTGGCTGGAACCGCTTTTGGAAAGAGTAGCTGAGGTTGGTAAAGAGTTCTTATAAAGTAATTTCCTGAAAGAATAGCTTTTAAATTTTAAAGCCATCTGGTTTATGCTGTATTAATTTTATGCATTGTTCTAAGGGAGCTTTTTTCTCTGAAGTGAGATGATAGAGATGATCAGAGAGTTTTGTGATTAAAACCTACTTTTTGTTCATTTAATCTGTGAACACAGGAACCTAAAATGGGAATATTTATTATCTTTACAAGCAATTCAAATATATGCTTCTTTGGTTCTTTAGGGATCTCCTCAGTAAGTGTTGAAAATCTTTAGAGCAAAGTAAAGTTCTCCTCAACCAATATTATCTCAATGTAATTCAGTTTACCTGAGTATTTATGGCTCATTAAGATTCAGTGTGATAATAAGAGAGCAGTTGAGCTGTGAAACTAAAATTCTCATGGAAATTAGCAGGGACTGTGGGCTTGCAGCTTCTATGAAAATGATGCTTAGTCTGTGTCCCAGAAAAGCAGTTCAGAGGATTGAGAGTGAAAGTATACTGTTTTCTCCAGGGGTTTGTTATACTTGCTCTAGATGAACTTAGTTGAAGTGGAAAGCGAATCAAGTGTGATCCCAAGAAGCACTGGGGAACACTCAAGACAAGATAGTTTTTCTTCTGTCTTTATTGCATTCCCTTTCTGGTAAACTCTCCTTCCTGGAAAGGCTTTCTTTCAAAATGCTCCCGGTCAAAGTGGTTTTTGCTAAGCTACTCTGTCTTGTTAATACCCAGTTCTTTGCTTATCCTCCCTACACTTCCCTTTGCATTCCCTCCAAAAAAAGGTGGGGGGGTGTGGGTGGGTAAGGAAGTAAAACCCTTGTACTCAGCATGCCAATGGAGATCTGGTCAACTGATGACTGATTTTCCTCATTCACTTTGGTTCTATGATGCTTTACTGTGTATTCCAGAAATACTGTAAGTTGCCTAAGACATATCAGCAGTTAAAATCCTATTTTGGTGTAGAAATAACTTTAATCAGCTCAAACCTGGACACTATTAAAGTACTTAGAACCTACAAAGCCCTTGAGCATGAGTAACATAGCACTTCCTTCTATTTTTGTGGCTGTGTAAAGTGTTGCAGTCTCAGAATGGCTGGGCGAATTTCTCTACAATTATTAACTAGGAAAATAAACTTGAAGGCATTAAATATATCTGAGAAGGAAGTGGAGAATGCTTGAAGCTAAGGCATTAATTGATTCTAGGATGTGGGAACTGTTTTCAAGCTTTTTTTTGGTAATTGGTTTGAAGCATCTACTTGTTTGAGAAATCAGAAGAGAAATGGTAGTTTGGGTCAACGCAACCCTGCTTTTTTAGTAAGGCAGCTATTTTGTCAATTACCCTTTTTCTTGTCAGGGCATACTCATTTAGCTTTCTGAAACTGATATGGGATATGAAAAAGTGTTACATTTTCCTAATAACGTAACGTAAAACCTCTTATTAAATTGTTTACAGCTTTGTGAAGATCCAGTATTATATGTGGTATCTTCAGTGTGAGAAATTGGTGCATGCATATTTTGCTTTGTGTAGCAGCTACGTTTTAGCAGCACATGAATTAGGCTCTTCAAGCTTTGCTTCTCACATTTGTCACCATGATACACACTAATCTTGTGTGTTGTTGAATAGTTTTCAGCTGTATAAATACAGTTTTCCATTCTTAAAAGCTTGAGGTACTATTAAATAACTGGTATGGAATTCCAGTCTACCTTCATCTGGGAGGGTTCCCAACCAACAGGTGTGGAGTTTGAGATAGTTGAACAAGCTTTGATAGTTCTTTGTTATTTTAAGTGGATTGATTTTGCTCACAGTACAGACTGTATGTTACTTGATGTTAATTGGTAGCGTTTTCTTCATAGAAGCATAGAATCGTCTAGGTCAGAAGGGACGATCATAGAGTCCAAGCATTAACCTAACACTGCCAAAACCACCACTAAACCGTGGCCCTCAACACCACATCTATGTGTCTTAAATACTTCCAGGGGTGGCGATTCAACCACTTCCCTGGGCAGCCTCTTTCAATGCTTGATAACCCTTTTGAAGAATTTTTTCTTAACTTCCAATATAAACCTCCCCTGGTGCAACTTGAGGCCATGTCCTCTTGTCCTATCTCTTGTTACCTGGGAGAAGGGACTGATCCCCACCTCTCTACAATCTCTATTCAGGTAGTTGATAAGGTCTCCCCTCAGCCTCCTTTTTTCCAGGCTATCCAATTTTGATTGTCTCAGTGACAGGAAGCTGAATAGATCTGAATTAATTTCTTCTCTAACCTCAAAGACAACTTTTGCAGGTCAGGGCTACTATACATTAATACAGTGTTTTCTGATGAGCTGCTGCATCTACACTGTATGTGGTGGGAAGATTGGGGTTTTCTTTATTTCCTTTTCATCTGGAATTGCCCACTTGACATTTAATTCTGCCAGAGTTTTGGGGGATTAGTTCTGTGTGTTACAAAATACAAATTTGTAGCTTCCAAAAAACAGTCTTAATTGAATCAGTTCTACAATACTCTATCTTACGTGGTGTAACTACTAAAAAAGCTGTGTCTTTGAACTGTTGCTTGTGTTAGGAGCCCCTGAGGCATCAAGCTCTCCCCTTCAATTGAAGGATGATCCATCCCACTGTTTTCTCTAAGATGGTTTCCTGGTTAGGGTATCTGTGCCTATTGACCGTACTTCCTCAGCACTCCTAGAGGGTACTGATACTGCTAAGGATTTTTCTTCAGCAATTTGAGCAAAGGCTTAAAGCAGAAGCAACATATGTATAAAGTGAATATTTTAGAGTTCAGAACATACAGATACCTGTGTAATCTGGAGCTGGTATATCTGCTCCCTCCTGGAGAATGATTTTTCTGCCCAATTCCATAACGCTACTTTTTATGCCTCTAGATATTTTTTTTTTGTGTGTACATTGGTTAGGGGAGGTTAAATGAGGAGTCAGTGGAGTTTAGCCCTTTAATTCTCCCAAAATGTCAACATAGCAATAAGTATACACATCTTTGAAAACAATGGTAACTACTACGTGTTTCACGAACATTTTTCTACTTAGCTTTTTCTGTTTCCGATTTCTAATTACTTTGATTTTCTAGTCTTATAAAATGTCGGTTATATGAAAAAATAAAATTAGTGATTTCGACACCCGAATCTTCTAATCTTTTTTTCCTGCATAGCTGCAAAACCTATACCACATATCAAGGTATGTTTAAATAAAGAAGATCTTAAAAGAAAGAAAGAACTAAAATTAAGAATTGAGATGTGAATTCATTTTTCATATGTCTCAGATTTTGTGACCTTGAATGAGTCACCCTTTAACTGGCACAATGCTGAAAGGAAAATACAAATATTTTCTCTTAAGAGGATTGTGAAATCTTTGCATCTTGGGATTTTTAGAGAGTGGAGGAAGCAATGTATGCAGAATCGAGGATAATTTTTGATGGTTTATGAGAATAATATATATAGTCAAACTCTAGAGCATATATAGTCTCATAATGAAATATTAAAATGAAATATTCTGCTACAAATATCCAAGCACTACAAATTTGCGATATTTATAGACTGTTTCTTTCCATTATCCCACATCAAGAAGCACATGGTTTTCCAATTGCGTGTTCCATTATGAGTTATGGTGTCATCCCCTCGGAACAAAACAGGAGACTACAAAAAGAAGTGTATTTTTGCTTGTGTATTTGTATCTAACATGTGCATCAGATTTCTACTTCAATCACAGTATGGATAAATAAGTGTTTGGCTTCAGGAAAATTAAAAGGGAGCAGCAGTGTTTTTATATTTTGATATTTTGAGTGAATGAGCTCCCGGTACTTTGGAGAGACCCATAAGGTCTTTTCAGCAATCTCTGGATTGACAACTTTGTAGTACCCTGCAAAGCATCACCTTAATGTCCAAGTTTTGTCTACTTTGCGGCTGAGCAAATCTGTAATTTCAAATCATGGAAGGAACAGCATGTTTCCAAGCCAACAAAAGTGATGGTTACGCATCAAACTGAATGCTGACGACCTGGCTATTTGTGTGTTAGAGAAACAACTGCAAATTTCTTAAATAATATGTTAGCTGTAGCAACTGATGTTAGTATGGTGTTGCACAGATATTGATAAAACTAATCAGACTAGCAGTAAAAGCCTGAGGAAATCCCGAAAGCGAGTATCATGCTGTCACTGTACTTACTCAGAAGAGTGGAGAAAAATTGAAGCTTAACTGAAGCTCTACCTAATGTGACACCTGATAGCTTGGGCAACTTTTACCACCAAGTTCAACTCTGCCAAGTACAACCATTTGAGAAAATGCAAACTTTTGTCAGGAGAAGTTTCTAGAGATGGGTATAAGTGTTTCCTTAGTTTCAACTAAGAAAAGAAGGAAAAAGACAGGAAGAGTGGTTGCATTTTTGTATTTCATGCTGATGAATGTATCGTGAATAAATGGATAGGCTGGATATCTTCTGTCTCATCAGTCTTTAAATAAAGGAGCTTTTTAATTCTATTGCTTTATATAAAATGCCTACAGTAAGATCATGGGTGCATCTGAAGTGCTTTAGCGTTTTGCAGTTAAGGTGCAGTAAATCATAATTGGCTCTCAAGTACAACACAGCAAAACTGTATGCTTGCCATTAAAAACGTGGACTTGGGGCTACTGCTAACAGGAACAGGAGCTAAAGATGTGATTGATAGGGGTAGGACAGGTTGGTCTTTTTTTGTCTGTTTCTAGTTTGCTTTAGGCCAAGCTAATTAATACTTAGTAGCAGACCTGATTAGGTTTTATATTACATCCCTCATAAAAGCGGATATTTGGCCTGGGTGCTATAGCTGCAGTGATACTTAAAAGGAATATAGAAATCAGTAATGAGACTTCAGCTTTTAGCTTAGTCTTCAGTTTGGATTCTCTTGGACTCTCCTTTTGGCTGATACAGAAGTTAGTGACCTTTTGCTCACCCAGGCAGAATGACCTATTAAATGCCAACTATGGAATTAGGGCTTATTAAAATCAGCACAGGCTGAATAGTTAAGATTCAGTAAGTGAAAATGGGTGTTTAATGTTGTTATTGGACCAAGCAAACCATTTGACTGAAAGAGTGGCTTTTAAGTCTCTTGTTACAAGCTCAAGCTATTCTTACACTAGTTTAGTTCCAATCTGTTCTGTATAATACTTATTAGCACAAGGGATGCTTTGCTGAAACCACCACTTAGACTATATGAATTGTTGTTTGAAGACATACTTATGAAATAAATTCTTAAAGTGGAGATGTTTAGGTTGGTATGTTTTTTTTAACTGAGATCTGTTTCTCTGTAACAGAGCTACCAAAATATCTCCTGTTTATTCAGCAATTTATGTTCACGCTTTTGGTGATACATTGTTCTGAAGTTAACCTGTGCCCTCTGACCGATGTTAAATTGTGGACCTTAAACTTTTATTTTGAACTCAAGCAAAATGTTCCATTAAACTACCATAGAAGTTATGCTTCAGTATGTAACTTTTTCTTTTCTCCAATAGTTCATGGAGACAAACTGTTTTAACCATGATACTGCATTTCTAATATTAGATGAGTCTTTTTTTAGAGTACTGATGTCTTGTGATCCTACTGGATGGTGCACGTGAGATTGTTGGAAAGATTTTTGTTTTTTCTTAAACTATTTTGCCAAAAACATCAGCTAAGGTAATTAATATTGCTCAGAGAAGTATATGAGACCATGGTTGGCCAGAGGAATGTGGAATCTTGGCTGCTGGAGATTAATAGCATTCTTTAGTTTGGGGTGGTTTGGGGTTCTCTTTCCTATATAAGTATGTGATTGTGAAGTGTGATTCTTCCAGTGTAAAATGGGTTAGTGTTAACCTAAGACTTTTCTCATTGAAGAAAGGCCTAGGTGTTCTTAGAGGATGAAATAATAAGACCATAATACACTGCATGGCTAGAGATTTCCAGTGGAAAATATAAATTGCCTGGATGCTTCTTTTCTTTGAGCTAGTTTTAAAACTAAGAATGGAAATGCTCTTTGCTTGACTGCCTTTAGAACTACAAGTTTGCTGCTGCCTTCAAGAGCAAGTCAGAAGAGGGGGGATTACTTGACTCTAAGTAGCCTAGAAGAGAAAGAGGATTCCCAGCCATATCGTGTGGTTTCGTCTTTCTGAAGCAGTGCTGAGCAATGCTACTCACAGCACTGGCTTTTCACAGCCATAAGTAGAAGGGAGAGCTGGGGGAGACGTGCTAATGAAATCTGCTGAACTGTTCAACATCTCATCCTGCCTGAACCTTTATATATTGATTTCATTATTTCAATATTACTTTCTAATATTTATTTTAGGACAAGACCAGAGTTGTGTCACCTATTATTGATGTAATTAATATGGACAACTTCCAGTACGTGGGGGCGTCAGCTGATTTAAAAGGCGGTATGTAACTGTACTGGAATACAAATATTTTTTTTAAAAAGCATCAAGAATCAAAGCTCATAATCACTGCAGTTGTGGAATGGGCACTTAACATACTGTTTCCCCCTTTCATATATCTAGTTTAAGTTCTTTAGGTCATTTGTTTTTAGGCTTGGATTTTAATTGGCCTTACTGTCTTCTCCTTTAAAACAGTTCTTCACTATACTAATTCTTGTAAGTTTACGCTCCCTCTTCGCAATGTGTAGTACCCACTCCAGTCTTTGTAGGATTGTGTAAATGTGTTGGAAGCAACTTATGGCCAGAGTTTAGGATTCTCTTTTTAGATAAGATGGGCTTTAATTGCTCTCTAACTTAAGCCCATTAGCAATGCAGTGCATATGAGTGTTTTTCCAGATGCTGGCTTGCTTAAAAAATTAAACTCTTCTGAATGAGCAGAAAGCTTTGGAATGTGTTTCAAAATTGAATGTTTTTGATGGCTATAATCTGTAACTGTGAAGAGAGAAACACGTGACCCTGAAAATTTGTAGTATTTATACCTTTACAGTTACAAAATTTATTGTTAAATTTAGTTTAGAAGTACTAGTTTCATTATGTCTAGCTAGTATAAATTGCTGACAGCAAATAGTAAAAAGACTTGTGAAGCTCTCAAAAAAAAAAAAAGACAAGGAAAAAAAATGACTAACCCCCCAAAAAACCTCAACAAACCTCCCCTTTTTTCACTGTAAGCAAGAATCTAGCATTTAAATAGCTGTTCTGTACATACACACCACACTCTCTCCCCCCTTTTTTTTCTGATATAATTGTTCCCACAGCCCTGGAAACTGAACTGTTTGCACAGAGACATAAGATGAGCCACTATATGGAAATTATGCACTGCTGTTCCCACAGTGTTTCAGTTTTTCCTGAATGAGTGAGGAAAGAAAATACAATTTTGAGCCTGTTGTTAGTCCCTAACTGGCCACCAAGTGTTGTTCATGTATACTAAAATAAAAGCAATATTTGCATAATGTCACACATGCTTCAACTTCCAGTCAGTGATTTGGAGGTGAGAGGTTCTATATACTTTTAATTAACGTTCTGAAATGACACCTACAGTGCATATATTCATAGTATGCTAATGCATAGGTCTGTGCTATTGTCGGTGTGCCAGCTTTATTAAAACCTTAAGGCTTTTACCCAGTCTATTCGTTATGCCTTGACTATGGAAATCTCTATACCATTATGTTGCTTTTATTGTTGTCTGCAGCAGGAGGAGGAATTCTTCCATTGAAACCTTCGATTGGTTCCTGTGGGGTTCATGCTCTTTAATTCTTCCCGAGTGAAGTGGTAGAAGATTGAGAGATCATTTCACTTGTTACTGCTTTTCATGTTTCATCTTTTTAACTTTCTGGTGCTCATTTTGTCCTCTCACATACAATAGAGAGAGATTTTTTTTTAAAAAAAAAAAAGAATTTAAAGTGTATGGAGTCTTCATACTTCTGGATTCTAGATTAAGGAGTGAGAGGCTGTCTTTTTTTTTTTAATGTTAACAACAGGAATGTTGCACATACCAGTGTTTAAAGCTATTTGGCGGTCTCTTGAAACATGAATAATATATTTCTTTTCAGTTCCCAGAGGACAGATTACCGTGTTAGAGGCACTACAGTGTTTGGCAGCACAGGACACTCACTGGGGCCAAGTCTAAAGATGGAGACCAAACTATGCTTTCAACCTCAGATACAGTTATCTGTGGCTGAAGCAGGGAGAGTTGAGACAGCTGGGACAGCAGTTGTGCCTGGCCTGTTTTGAAAGGACTTAATCACCCAAGACAAGCAACCTGGCAAATGCTACAAACTTTTTATAACCGACAGGGCTGAAATACTTCCCAAGTCTGACCAATACTAAATCCATGCACTTCATGTTACAAATTTTTTTTTGAGAGGGGGTTTGCAAAAATGTTTATGCCGCCCTGAGAAATACTTTAATTACTGGAGTAAACTGTAGTTAACTGAGATCTAATAATTTAGAATATGCCTGTGATGCAGTTTACACTGGATAGAGTTTCATATTGGATATGCACTTGTGTTTAAAAATACTCCTTTTACAGAGTTACTGATATTATCTCATTGAGTGCAGATTTTTCCCAGAGTCAGTGAAATGGAGATGGAAAAACAGTTTTTATGGGTAGACAATTTATGCACTTGTTCAGTTTGTAACAGAGTGCTGTGTTCCAAAAGAGACCCCTTGTGTTCACTGAAGTGTACGTAACTCTATCTCTACAGCTTCTGCCGGAGAACAGTAGGTATTTTCAAGTTCTCCCAGATGCAAGTTTTGCTGCATATGTATGATGAAATGCAGCTTTTTAACTGTGTGGAAATACTAGAGCTCATTTTGCTTTTCATGCTGGAGGCTTTGCAGTACTGTCGATTGTAGCCATTTTACTGTTTCACTACTTGGAGTTTTGGAGTAGTTAGATAGTCTTTCATTTTTACAGTGCAACACTTCATGAAATACTCAAACATGGAGAGAAAGAGTTGGCATGTGTGCTATAAAGCCTGTTCAGGATAATTTCTGTATTGTGTGGGTGATAAACAGTTTTCATTTTAACTCACAAGATACTTAGTTTTTAACTCTCTGCATCAGTCCTTACCATGCGCATTTATGGATGCAGACAGACAGTTTGTAGGACTGTAATTTTTGTCTGTTTACCTTAGCTTTTTCCTCACTTCTCCACAAAGTAATTACTTTATCTTCGTGCTGGAGAAATAAAATTATTGACATCTGCGCACCAGAAATCTGGAAATCATTCCTTATATGACCTAATAGAATCTAAATGTGTGTGGCAGCAGGCGGTCTGTATAAGGCTGATTGCTAGGTGTACTGAGAGAGGGCTATGAACTTTCTGTAGTTTTGTTTTTTTTAATAGATGGTCATGCTTATGGGCGTAACTCAGCTTAAAAGTTGTTATGGAAGCGTTTCCTATAGGAAGTTTGTCTTTATACCAGCTGTGTATTATTGCCTAAAGGAGTGAATTCAAATGGTTGCAAGGTAGACAACCTTGCTGCTGTAGGTGACCAACTGGTCTTGTCTGTTCTAGTGATCTCTATGTCATTCTGTGCTAAACTCACCAAAGGACTGGAACAGCTGTTGCTGTGTGTGTACACGCATATATGTACATATATATGTAAGTAAGAAAGACTTTGGTGCTTTAGCACTTGCCTCAGATTTAAGAAGTGAAGCACTTAAAGCATGCAGTGGGAAAGCAGGAAGTTCAATGAATGTTAATAAGGCAAGTGGGAGTTATATGTTGTGACCTTCATGATACAGAGCTTCTGCTGATAGAGGAGTACTAAGATTACTTAAAGCCTGTATAAATATGTGATCATTCGATAAGAGCTGAAAAGCAATTGTAACGTACAGACTGGGTGCGTTTGAAATGGCTGAAAGATCTTCATATGATGTTCTATTTGATGTAAGGATATGAGACACTGGATTCATATACAAGGCTTTTTATGTTGTCATTTGTTGACTGGGTTTCTTGCTTTGATTTCTCTTGTTGCCATCTATTACACAAAGGTTTTTTTGTACTTGAGATTACCTTTTTTTTTTATTGTCCTGTCAAACTTCTTTACCTTTCATCTAGACTCCTACCTGTTTATTTTCTACCCAGAATTTTCTAGGTATTTAAATAACAGTTCCCAGGGTTTTCAGTCAACGTTATGTTGGATGATGACTGTAATTTTTCACATCCTGCTCTATTTTTTTTTCTTGAAGGCTTTGATTGGAACCTAGTGTTCAAGTGGGATTACATGACACCAGAGCAAAGAAGAGCACGGCAAGGAAATCCAGTTGCTCCCATAAAGTATGTCTGTATCACCACTTCTCCCTCTAAAAGAGTTTAATTTGCAGCTGAGCAAAGTTAGAAATCATCTTCTCTGAGTCTGAAAGGGGATCTTTACTATAGCTTTCATTAATATTGAGATTTCATTAGTATTTATGTAACATTATGATATTCTCAGAAATAAATTGTATTTGAAAAAGATATTTTAAAGCACACTAGAAGGTTGTTTCCCTTTAAGAAAAAGTGGATGTCACTTTGTTTAAAGTTGGTATGTTTTGAGGGCTAAAAATACAGTGTCAGTTTTAATGCTTTATGGCTGGCACAAATTGCTACCCTTCACATAAAGAACTTGTGTGCCAAATGGAGATTTGGAAGCTGTCTCAGAAGGTGGTCATAATGCTATATATGCTATAGAAATTTGTGCAGAGAACATTTGAAGTAATAGATGCAAAATCATTGCATTTGAAAGCATTGCAATTTTTTTCAAGGAGATATTAACCTTGAGATGCAAATAATAGCTACCTCCCAGTTCACGGTTCTGTAAGTATTTGTCTTTTTTTTTTTCTTGTCTTTTTAGGACACCCATGATAGCTGGTGGGTTATTTGTGATGGACAAATCCTATTTTGAAGAACTAGGGAAGTATGACATGATGATGGATGTCTGGGGTGGAGAAAATTTAGGTATGTATATTATTTCCCTTCAGATCAGTCTTGAAAGAAATTGGGTTTCATCATAGTCTTTGCTGTCACGGAATCATGGTCTCCCTGATTTTGTCTGAAGAGGGTTAAAAGCAGAGTTAAATCCTCACATGTATTATTGGCAAAATCTAAAAGGTTTATTCCAATTAAGGGTTTATAACAAGTTAAGAATTATATGCTAAATATGAGAGAATAAAGGTAATTTATTAAGCCATGAAGGTGTTTTTGTAATGGAAGCTGGCTGATAAAAAAAATTTACAGGATATAGATAAGCAATTACTTTCAAAAATGTTACCTTGTTTGAAATTCATATCCTTATCTAAAGTTATTGATTAAAATACAATGGTGTTTAAATGCTGGCAATTTAAGGCATGTTTTAAGAAGTTGCTGAAATTTAATTGTGAAAAGTAGAATACAGGGGTTCATGAGTTTAATGGTCTTACATCTTAAGAAATCAATTAAAACTTGGCTGACTGAGGAATAATCTATGTCTTAACTTTAGATGCCAGGTAGGTGTCAGGGTATTACTAAACTTAGTGAGATTTTTTAATTTTACACGCCTACTTTAGCCCTATAAGTTAACTACAGTTGAGAAGGCATTTTTGCTGAAATTCCTTATTTTCAGATGTTTGAGTGGGATTAAGGGAAGAGGAAGGAGGGACTGAGAGAACTTGTGCTTTAGCCATTTCTTTGACCTAGTGGTTAGATCTGACTTTAAAGCAAAGCACCAAAAAACCTATTACAGTATTGTACCAAGTTTTTCTCCAGTTAAGATTGGTATACTTGTATTAAAACGAAAAAGATTTGGGAGGACCAGAACTGTACAACTTCTCAAGACTTCCAGTCTGTCATTAATTTATTTTTTTTTTTTAGGTAGGGATGCATCCCAGACATTCAAAATAGAGTGGTTTTGGGACGAGTTCTAAGGATAGAAACTTCTGTACTGCACATGCTAGCTGCAAAATCCTAAAATACCTTGAACTTGTAAAAACCCATGAGTATTTTGAGTTACTGATATATGCATATGCATTGAGCATGTGCTTGCCGTACAAGGAAATGTCTGCTGTATACAGCACACAAAGTATGGAGACATGGGAACCAAATGTTTAACGCTTTTGTAAGGAACTTAAAGGCTGCAAGAGGCATCCTTACAGTCCAGTCTCTGACCTTCCTATGCAATACTCCAAGAAAGCTCTTATACATTTTGAAAAATAACTTTCTTTTTTCCCTGTTTTCTCACTATTATGGCTATATATCGCTAAATTGTACTAATAGTAGTATCATAACTTTTCATTTTTTAAATGTCCTGGAAAGTCATTGGATAAACTTACTACAGTAATACTTGAATTCACTTTGAAAACATCTTCTGCCACTAAAGCACTTAAATATTTGATTAGCTGCAAGCATGTACTTGAGCAACCAAGTTTTTCCTGAAAATTTAACAGCTGCTTTGATAATTGAGGCCTTGATAGCAGGAAAGGGCACAAGCAACAGCTCCTCACTCAAGGTAAAAAGACTGTTTATGTTACTCCTGCTGCATTCTGTTCCCCTTCCTTCATGAGGAAGAGGAGATGGAGACTTTGGGATACCTTTTATCTACTCCCTGAAAAGGCAAAGTCAGTCAGTACAGCAGACAGCTCATGATATGTTCATAGCTGTCAGACTAACTGAAGATGAATAAAAATCACGTGGCATATGATTTTATTGGCAATAAATGACATAGACACCAGATACATGTGCACTCATCAGGCCTTTTACTCTCAAACATATCTCTGGATCAGCAGCTTGATGTTTCATGCAAAAATAATTCTATATGCTATATTTATGCTTCATGAAACTTAGCATTTTTCCTTCAAGCATGTACAGAGCAGCTTTTATATGAGATTTTGTTCATATGTTAGTATGGTCTCAACTTCACAAATTTCAAGATGGGCCTGCAGTGTTTTCCCTAAATTAGCCGAGATGGCTCTTACTGTGAAGACATGGTGCATTTTCAGTTTGTTATTAAATGTGACCAATGACACGTGCTTGCTGTACAAAACATGGATCAAAGTTTGTTCAGTCTGGTCTTGAATTCTAAACTCTAATGCTCAGTATGCTTTTTGACAAGCAGAGGAGGATTGGAGTACACTGGAGAACTGGATGGGCCATTAGAAGGTTTGGGTCTCGTTTGAAAACCTGTGCTTTTTATAATAATTTTGCTGAAATCAGGGAGTAAGTAAGACATTCCCTGTCTTCTGTGTTGCTGACACAGAGCAAATCTGTTATTGAGAGATGTAACAATCTCATGCAACTGAAGTGTTTGACTGTTAATGCCTTTTTAATGAAAAACTGTCCACTGAAATTGTTACAAAAGTAATATTTCTTCTCCCACCGTTTGAGTGTGGCGAAAAAGATGTCTAAAGGGAATTTGTGGGGTGGTTTTACGTTTTAGTTGCTGTACATTCCTTTTTCTTTAAAAATCCATGCACACTTTAGAAGCCATGTTGGTGTAAATAAGAATTAGTTTGCTTCTTCCTATTAGTAGTCCTTTGCTCTCTTTCCCATAGAGCTATTTTTAACCATTTTCACTTTTGAGAATCTTCAGATTCTGGTGTGCTGGAAAGTGTATTCTGGTGTGCTGGAAAGTACATATGTGGGTTTACATTTCTGGGAATTTATGGAGGGGGAATTAATCAAATTCATGGACGCAGTAGAGGAAGTTATAGATAATGAAAAAGTTGACACAAGGTATTTCTAAATTACTTACTAAACAAAAATACTTTTTCAATGACCTCATACATTTAATAGATGACAATGACTTTTTTGATTAAACCTTCAAATGCATAATTTAAGAAAAGAGCTTTAGCATACTGCATTGACCTTCATTTTTAACCAGAATCTCGCTTTACGTAATTTCAGAGGCATTTATTTCCTAATACTTATATAAGTCTCATGCTATATTTTGAGTGTTTAGTCTGCACTTGCTTGTCTAATGCAAAAGCCTTTATCTTTGATCAGATAGCCCTGTTGTCTTTCAATAGGCTGTACTCACTGAGTGCAGCATCCCCTCACGCTGGGTTAATAACTGTATGAACTTGCTAGCAAAACTTCATAAATAATGCTTCAAAGTGGTACAAGAAAACTATTATTCCTCTGCTTTCACAGTTCGAGAAGCATGGGACCAAATTTGAGCTAGATATGGAAAAGCCTGAAGTCTTCTATCTATGCGTAATTTATTCTGGTAGAAACATAGAAGTGCTTTTGTTACTAACTTAATAGAAATGCTGACCAGTCATGTAATGTGATTCTCACTTTTTTCATTCTAAGCTCAAAATAAGAGTTGTGGGAATGAAGTCAGTGCTGTGAAGAATGTACAGGGAGAATGTCACATTCAATTGCTTTAAAAAATAATTTTGCCTATTTTTCCATGTTAACTTAACTGGAAAATTGAGACCATAAGTTACTGACAAAGGCAATATTGTCACTAATATTTTTTTGGAGGATGATCTGTCTGGAGATTAGACTGTTGACTGTCTAGGATTCATAAATATGCCTAATTGGCCTCGATGCAACAGAATTTATCACTGAAGTAAAACAAATAGGAAATGATCCTTGTAAAAGCAAAGGCCATTCAGAAGACAGTTAACTTGCACTGTCAACAGCTGAAATTACAGCCCCTCTCTTTTTCTGTGGACAGACCATCAAGAAGACATGCTCTCTGACATTCAGGGTTGGTTTTGGTTGGTTATTGTTTTTAATTTCTGAAGTAATGCTATTTTTAGGACTTATTTTGTGTATGTGGGAGGAAGGCTTCCAGGGGAAGGAATGGCACTTAAAAGTCATAAAAGCTAGACACTGACTTTAAATGAGCTGCTTATTATTATAGCTTTTTTTTAATCTGTGGAAAGATACTGAATGATTATGAAGAGGCTTGAAACCAAGGGTAGCACTCTGTAACTGGTAACAGCTGTTGGACTAAAAGGGGAAACATCAAAATTGAAACAGTGCTACTAGAAGTACCCTTCTTACTGTGCTTATTTGGAGTGAATGAGGAAAAGCTCTGTCAGCACTAGGTGACTTCTGCTGTCAAAGGTCTAAGTTGAGAAAGGTGTATAAATATTTCTAGACCTTCTTGACCTCACTAGCTGGGTCAGCTCACTAGATTGGCTTATAAGGGTACTGTCCATAACCTTCAGTTTACAGGAGTTGCATTGTGTTCAGTCTGTCTTCAAATAAAGATTGTCTAGAGAAGAGGAGGCACTGTCTACAATTACCTGAAAGGGGGTTGTAGAGAGGCAGGGGTTGGTCTCTCCTCCCAAGTCACAGGCAATAGGACAAGGGGAAATGGCCTCAAATTGTGCCAGGGGAGGTTCAGGTTGGATATTAGGAAAAATTTCTTCACCGAAAAGGTTATCAGGCATTGGAATGGGCTGCCCGGGGAAGTGGTTGAGGCAACATCCCTGGAGATATTCAAAAGACTAATTGACATGATGCTTGGGAATATGGTTTAGGGTTGGTGTATGTGTTTTGTTTGGTTTTGGGTTTTTGGGGGGGGTTTGTTGTTTTTGTTTTTTGTTTTTAATGGTTGGACTAGGTGATCTTAAAGGTCCCTTACAACCTAGATGATTCTGTAATTCTGTGATTTAATATAACTCCTTCCACAGCCAGTGTTCAGGAATGTCTGGTTATCTGCTGTTATAAGTTAGCACCTATAATCTATTGATCATTTTATTGAGCCTTGATTTTGTCCACTGTGTAATTCCATCTTTAGCTAAAAAATATGTTATAAGCTAGAACATTAATTTATCTGTTATGGGTACATACTGTCGCTTACCCTTTAGATAAAGCGGAGTAATAGTACATATATACCTACCTTACTCTGGGAAATTACAGTGTGGTTTATGAATTTGGGGAATGCTGGTAAGCTCTGATAAGAGAATGCACATGGATTTGCTTCTAAGTTAACATAATTATTTCTCCTGAGCTTGGAGAATAACAAATGCTCAGTTATGCCTTTATCCTAGATTTTATCAGAAAACCATCTTATTGATCTTCTCAGCAATAATCACTAAAAGCCTTCTCTGTAAATAGTATACTACAAATTTACAGTATTTTGTGATGTAGGTCTGTCTTTCATGTTTATGTTTCAGAGATCTCATTCAGAGTTTGGCAATGTGGTGGCAGCCTAGAAATCATCCCTTGCAGCAGAGTGGGTCACGTATTCCGTAAACAGCATCCTTACACGTTTCCCGGTGGGAGTGGTACCGTGTTTGCAAGGTAACTGTTAAGTTCTTCAGCTATATAGCAATGTTTTGGATTTCTTCAGATGATCAGCAGGTGGCAGTAATTTCATTTTAAGGATCTTATCTTTAGAAATATTTGCAATGTTATCTGGCATCGAAAAGTATTAATTAAAAGGAAATAAATTACTTTGAGGCAACTATGCAGATTGAGAGAAGAACTTAAAAGCTCAAAAAGGGAAAATTCCAGTAGGCGCAGCCTGAGAATCTGGAAAAGAAGGAAATGCTTGGCATTCCATAAATTTTGAGAACTTTGTGTGTATTTGGTTTTAAAGGAGGCTTTATTTTCAGAACTGTCTCATAAATCTTCATTTTTATAGAAACAGTTTCATCATTCACTAAGAGCCAGAATACACTGTTATGAATATGCTTTGCTTGCTTTTTGTTAATACTTTATCAGTATGTGATATGCAAATGATTATGTAGACTGATTCTGGCATTTGTGCCATTCTGTTGGTAACTTCATTCATATCATATTTGCCTTTCCTGTGATGTTTAAAAATGCTTTTACTTTAGATCTGAGAAACTGATTAGGTTAATATGCCTGTTAATTTTGCTGTTGATAAAACATACAGCAGTTGTTAAAATACCGAGCTATTTCCTCAGTTTCTCCTCTGTAGACTGAGAATAGCAATCCTGATTCATGTTCGTAGTGTTTTTTTAAGTAATATGGATGAAGGTATTGCATGAGTTTACAGTGGAGGTTTTGACCAAGGCTCTTATCAGTTGTAGCTGAAGAATCACTGTATGCTTTGGTTTAGAGAATTGGATGTGAGTCTCAGGAGGCTGAAGTACAAGTCTCAGCTAAAGGTTCTGCAGGTTAAAAGCTGCAAAGAAAATTGTTTATTTATCCTTGAAGGGATATGGAGCCCAAACTTTAACATGAAGCAATGCAGAGATTGCAGTGTACTTAAATTCATGAAAATGTTGTAAGCTGCCGAAATGTTTGGACTTGTTTCACCTTAGATTGAGGAACCTCCTTAGGGTGTAATTCTTCTATTCCACACTGGCTGTTCCACCAAGGTGATTCTAATGGATTTAATTATGTGCTAAATGAAGTCATTGTCCTGTTTCTTCCAGTAGAGACTTTTCTGTTTTGTTTTTTTCTTTGAGATCTGTGATTTATGCTACAGTGAAAAATGAATAATAGTACTTACAGGAAAACAAAAGCAAGCAATGAAATATACATTTTAATATGTCACATCTCTGTTCCAGTATTCTTAGTGTGCATCAGGAGGGTAGAAAGATCTACCAATTAAACTGTGTTCTGTAGGCTTAGGATCACTGTTTTAATGTCATGGTAGGTTTTAAAATTAACAAGGAGCCTAGTTAATGAAAATAAATTTATAAGCTGTGCAGTTTTCCCACTTTTCTTCAGCTTTTCCATCCTTGGGCTGTTACTAAGATGCTGCTTTTCTTGTGATGTAAATAGATAGTTAAACATAGCTCAACTGAAAAGTAGGAAAAAGGTGTGGCTGTATGCATGCGAGGGTACAGGAGACATCAGAAATGCATCATGTTAGCAGGGATTGAAGGTTCTGCATTCATACTGGCATGAAAGCTTTTGGATTTTGTGGGGAAGTCAAATTATCATTTTGATTTGATTGCTTAAATGTCCTGACAATTGCTATGATAGGTTGTTTTTTTTAAATCACATTGTGTTTTCCAGTCATTTTTATTCAAAATGACTTGAAAAAGTAATCCCATGTGTTCTTGGAAGGTGAGGAGAGATGAAGCCTGAAAATTAGTGTCTTGGGTACTTACATCCCTTACCAGATCAGCCTTTCTCTGCAAGCGGTTTATTACCCGTGTCCTTGGCTATCCAGCTGTCTCAAATTCTGAAATGCCATTAAAATTCTTTGTTTCATTAGAATTATTTTTAAATTGACCTGGAAAAGTTGCATATCACTTAAAAGCAGGGTTGACAAGTTGCTTATATTTGAAAGTCTCCTCATGGGTCAGCTTTCTTGAGTGTCAAATGTAACAAAATGCCTTAAAATCAGTTTTGCAATGACAGAACAAGAAACCTAAGCTAATGGGATGCCCGTGTAATACTGGTGTTACCAGATACTTGTTGGACCATGGTGCCAAGAAACCTGCTGCATGGAATCTGTGCTAGTCTGGCAGTCAGAACTTCTTATACCATGATCTGTCCCTTGACTGTATGCAACTTGTTCTGGGGTAGTGCTCAGAGAAGAGCATCCTATTTTTAACTGACTAGTCAGTATGCACTGCCTTTTGGCAGCCAAAACAAAGGGGTGATTCTGGATGAGAGAGAGTCTGGGAGTCCTGTTTCATGAGAGGCGAGACCCCATCCTGGCCCTGTGGTGTGGGCAGATAGAGCTTTTGTCTGACAGGATTTGTTAGACTGTTGCACACTGCCTTAATATATGACTTCAGAGGAGCTAAAAAACCTTGCATACCCTGGTCTGCTCCATGCAAAGCTACCTCTGATCTCTTAGTGCAAGGTTTTGTTGACTGTAGCTCAGCATTAAGTGCTGAGTACACCCTACGTTGTGTTCCTTGGTGCCTTCTCTGGGGTCATACAAGTTTAGGCAGTTCTCAGCATCTACATGGTTTCTGTAACTTGTGTCGCACTAAAACTGAACTGTTTATCCCTGAGTATGGGGAAGCATGATGAAAGCATGCATTCTGGCCTTGGAAGTGCCTTTGGAGTCATTAAACCCTGGCAAACATTAATAGTTCCTCTCCCACCACCAAAATGTGTTTGGCCTGTGGGCAGCCAAGCTGATTGCTGAGCAAGCAACAGGGGCAGGTGCTGAGTGGCTGGTGCTCACACAGGCCTGAGAGACTGCAAGTGAAGATAAACTGAAATGGCTCTCTCATCTGGATTGAATGGGATTTTGCTTGCAAAGATTCCCTTAAGTTTTTTGCGAGGAGAAATCAGTCCTCCAACAAAAAAAAAAATTGTTTTTTTTTGTCTTCCCTGTGTCCTTCCTTCTCAGCAGCCAGCAAGAACAAGTCACTTTATACTGACTATTTTTTATCTTTTGAATTGGAAAATCATATAAAAGAAGTTATTGGCTGACTGAGTTTACTTCAGTTGCTTTAGATGAACTTACTGCCAAATGTAATATAAGTTCAGAGCATGCCAGTTGCAAGTGAAACAAGACTTAATTTTCTAAGCATAAAATTATGAACAATAGAAGTAAATGAGTTTTTCCATCCCCTGGTTTCCATGTAAAAGGCATTACCCTCTGGCAGTCCAAAAGGAGTTTTAGAGACACCAGTTACATAAATGCAAGAATTTTAGCATTAAAAATATTTTCTAATTACTGGATCTCCTCCATTACCTCAGCTATAACAGACTTGCTTAGTTCATAGCCTTAAGTAGTAGAGGTAGGATGAAGACTGAAGATGTCTTGACTCTGGTAGCATGTTTTCAGAAAGGTAAAAAAAAAAATTAAATATTGCCAATTGTTGAGATTTTTGTTTCCAATTAGCTTGGTTATCCAGGTGAACGCTCACTGAATTTGGCTTCTGGCAAGTTACTCTTATAAAAAGAAAAACCCAACAACCTAACAACTTCCATGAAGTTTGCAGGAAGAACTCCAAGATGTGTACTAAATTCTGGATGAAAACCTGAAGCAGTGATGAGTGTGGAAAAAACATTATTTCATTCTAAATGCATTGGTTTCAGTTATGTTACTCTTTAATGGTTTTCTGTTACTTGGATCTTTCATATGCCTGGCTGAGGCAGCTGACTTTGTAGTAAGTACTAGGAAGGATTAAAATCAACCCAAGGATAAACAACATGGTTTAACTGCAGCTAGATAAAATTTAACCTGTGTGTCTCATATGATTGTTCCTAGAAATACACGCAGGGCAGCAGAAGTCTGGATGGATGAGTATAAAAATTTCTATTATGCAGCAGTGCCTTCAGCCAGGAATGTACCTTATGGCAAGTAAGTCACAAGTGATTCTTTGCCCTTTTTATTTATTCCTCATGAGACAGCACCTTCTGAGATAAAAGCAGTGCTAGCACTCATGTGTTATCTCTTTAAGATATAGTTCTACCGTTCTACTTTCTTGAGTTTTTTCTGTATTCCTTAATGTATATCAAGACAGCAGCCTGACTTTGAAAACTGCTTCTTTTTTCCCCCCTCTAGTATTCAAAGCCGAATGGAACTCAGAAAGAGACTTAGCTGCAAACCCTTCAAGTGGTATCTTGAAAATGTTTATCCTGAGTTACGGTGAGTTTTGGCTGAATTGGTGATAGTATGGAGTTCTCTTTTTTTGCCCTCCCCAGAAATCATTAGTCATTCTTTCCTGTTCTTTGGATGTAAAGGATTGTTTTCAATTTATTCATGAAAGGAATGATTTGCAGGCTTTTTTTAATGTTTTTATTAGTTCCATTCATAAAGAGACATTTTTCCCCTAGTAAGCTTCTTTTCCTTTTTCTACTTACTGCGACCACAGCTGCAGTGGCAGGTGTTTTAGAGAACAGTGCCCGAAGGACTCAAATCATGAGCCTGAAGTTAGTCTCCTACACAGGCCGTTTGTTTAAAAGTGCACTGTTCTGTATCCTGTTGTTGCCCCTTAAAAGCTTTTGCCATCACCAAAGCACATGCCCAATTGAGCAGGGAGGCTGAATCTCAGCACATAAAAAGTAATTGGAGTCAGCAGATAAGAGGGCCTTGTCCATTTGGCAGACCAGGGTAGATGCTGAAGACTTAAAGTCTGAGTCTTCTGCTCTTTCTGTCTCTCATTCACTGTCACTGGATAATCACTAACTTTGGGGGAGGGGGAAGGAGAGGAGGGGTTAGAAGAGGAAAATGGGGGTAACTTTGGTAACAGTCCTGGTAACATGAATGCATCTTAAGTAATGAAAAATCCTCAAAGATAAAAACCTGTTTATCCTTTCAAAAAAGTGTTTGTTCAATAACCCGTTAATAAATATCTGTCAGATATAAGTCTATAAACTAGTTTGTCTGCTGTCAACCTAATATAGGTAGTGTAATTGTAAGATACTGTGTTTGGCTTATAATACTCATCTTTTTTCCTGGGGACACTTTGTCAGTAGAGTCAGATAACTGCTGGTGGCATTTCAGCTTGGAATGCAAAAGCACCAGCCATGACAGCCCACTGGAACATGTACAGAATCACACATACTGAAGAGTCTCATAAACTAGGATGATGCCGAGGAAGTAAATTATTCTTTATTTTTCTCTTAAAAGTGCCAGAA
This sequence comes from Gallinago undulata, assembly GCA_026546715.1. Taxonomy (NCBI): domain Eukaryota; kingdom Metazoa; phylum Chordata; class Aves; order Charadriiformes; family Scolopacidae; genus Gallinago; species Gallinago undulata. The sequence continues at coordinate 43,873,803 of JAOTQQ010000023.1, forward strand.
CGTATTTATTTTTGTTTGATTTGTCAGAAAGAATATCTTGCAAGCTCTCCTGGAAAATGTGCTACCATAAGCATTACTTGCATGTAATGTTGACTTACTCTGTGTCATCTCTCATATGCTCATTCTGCTGGCCTGAATTATTACACTCATATTATAGCCTGAAGTTTTAAAAAGACCTAATAAGCACTTTGCCCTGCCTTTGTGGAGTAGAGTCCATGAACTCATGGACTGTACCCCACAGCTTCACTTCGGTTCATGGGTTTGCCTTGGTATTTCCATACTATATGAGTGTATTTTATGTGCAAATAGATATCAGCAAGACATTGATTTTTATATATATATATATTTTTAATTCCTAACCCCTTTTCTAACACTTCAGTAACAACAGTCTGGGAAAAATGTAAAATGTCGTATTTCTGCCACAAGCTAGCTTGGCTGAAAGAACAAGAGGGCTTGATGACCGTAACTGATAGTATTAAGCTTGAGTGACCTTAAATGATGACATTAAGTCATCTTTAATTTGCTTTTTGTGCTGAATTTGTATGTTCATCCTCATTTTCTGGTTTAAGTCTTTTTATATTCTGTGCTAAGCGTCCAAGTTTACTCATGTTTGGTCAGTTCATGATGAGATAATTGCCTTCTCTCTTCACAAGATGATTGAGATTTCCAGATAGTAGTCATCACTCATGTTTAACCCGTCATCTTAAAAATACTCCAAGTAAAGTAAAGACAAGGAGTTTAAAAAATAATAAAAAAAAAACCACCCACAACAAAAAACCTGCGTTAAGCAGATATTTCTGGTTTTATTTTAGGGTACCTGATCATCAAGATATAGCTTTTGGGGCTTTGCAGCAGGGTTCCAATTGCCTTGACACTTTGGGCCATTTTGCAGATGGCGTTGTTGGAGTTTATGAATGTCATAATGCCGGGGGAAACCAGGTCTGTATGCCTTTTTTTTTTTTTTCCCCCCTACAGTATGTTATCTTTAAATAAAAATAATAAGTGAAACTTTTAAACTCAAGCAGGTGCTCTGTGCTGGTGATAGGAAGATGAACCCAAATCAGCAGATCAGTTATTATAAAAGATTGGCGAAATAACTTCTCCCTCAAATATAATTTTGCATTTTCAGGATTAGAATCTAAGCCTAGAGATCCATTCAATATGCGTCAGATTATCCCCTTCCTTTGTCTCTATTAATATTTGTTTTTACGCTAGAGGCAAGTAACTTCCTTCCCTGGAGCTTTATATAGAGCTTGTATAGAAAGCTTTTTTCAAAGAATTGGTGTGTTTAATTTTTTTTTTTGGGGGGGGTGGGTTGAGGATGGATTTTTACTTCAGAAAAGATTTAGTTGTATTAAGTATATTGCCTAAGGCCAGCAAAATAGAAGAATGCTTTACTCTGGCCTATTAATCATTACAATTTGTGGTAGCAGGATATAAGAAAAAACCCAACTGGTCTTAAATCCCTATTTAGCTCTTCTAGAAAACAGAGGCGGCTAAATGTCATAATCCTATTCATTCACAGTAAAGGGAGTGTTTTAACAAATTATTTCTAATCTTACTCTTAAACTAATTGCAAATGTGTCAAATCAGTAAATGAGAACATTAATTATTTCAAAGAATCTATTTATGCAGTTGTGACATAATTCTATCATGAAGTCTATGCATACATGCTCACTGTTCCGTGAGCTGCTTTGTCACTAAATTCCTTTCAAAATCAACCTGACTATAAATCAAATGTAAGATTAATACTTCAAGTACATCTGTTAAAACGGAGTGCTGATGCTGACCAATTACAAATCAACTGTTGAATGAGTATCAGAATTTTGCTCACTCTGTTTTAAATTAGAAGGGTAAAACACTAAAATCAGCTAAAGACTAGAGTAAAGGGGTTATTTTCTGGAAGATGTAGCATATTGGGAAAGAGAAGGCTCCAAAGGAGACCTTATAGTGGCTTTCCAGTATCTGAAGAGCTTACAAGAAAGCTGGAGAGGGACTTTTTACAAGGGTACGTAGTGATGGGAAAAGGGGTACTGACTTCAAACTGGAAGAAGGTAGATTTAGATTAGACATCTGGAAGAAATTTTGCACTATGAGGGTGGTGAGGCACTGGAACAGGTTGCCCAGGGAAGTTGTGGATGCCTCATCCCTGGAAGTGTTCAAGGCCAGGCTGGATGGGGCTTTGAGCAACGTGCTCTAGTGGGAGGTGTCCCTGCCCATGGCAGGGGGGTTGGGACTCAATGATCTTTAAGGTCCCTTCCAACCCAAACCATTCTATGATTCTGTGTTGATTTGAATGCATTGGCATCGTACATTTGAGATGTCTGTTTTTTCCTGTCATTAAAGAGAATATATTTGGGGAGGCTCTTTCTATTACCATTATGAAAGTACACTCATCTTTTCATAACACCACAATTTTTTTTAGGAGAAAGGGTGGACATGTCAGAATTCCCTTGGTGCAAAAATCTTGGAAGTTTCTGGTGGTGATCTATATTCTCTATAGAGACACAAAATTGTCTTCCTCTTTCAAACTCCCCTCCTATGTATCTGACCCTCTTTTCTCTGTAGTTTCTTCCGTTAAGCTGACCTTGACAAAGCAATATACGCTTGCTCTGAACAGGTCTCTGAGAGGCCATGCAGAAGAATTAAGAAGCAGAATGGGTCAAAAAAAGATTTTTCATGTTCAAGCATAATTTGTGTTGGATTGGAAGGAATGAACAGCATGGGAGAAGAGGGATAGGCAACAAACCAGAGTCATTAAATCTGTATTGTGTGTTTTGTACCTATTTTTATCAAGAGGTTTTGGGAGGGGGGTTGGGATTAAGAGTACTCAAATATTATAGGCCTTCTTTTATAACTTGAAGAGTGTACTCTGGTTTAGGCTCAACACGACTTAAAGTGCAAAATTTAAGTAAAAATGTGATTTTTTTTTTTTTTGCCCTGTTTCCCCCCACCCCTTGTGAAGCTACTAGAATTCCATGATTAAAAAGGCATGTGCACAACTCTGAAGGACTGAGGGAATTGTGGTGTATTTGACATCTATGTACAAATATGTAGGGTTATGGTAAGGAGCTAAAGGTAAAGCCAAGTGCACTTAAGTGCAAGGGGAAGGTTTCAGGATAGTGGTTCTTCCACTAAATTTATATTTCTGATTTATGACATGGGCTTTTTTCAGGTGTCCTGATTTTCAAATTGTTAGGTAAAGCTATCCTATTTCCAGACCATGCCCTAAGCAAAGCACATATACTGCTTGAAACTTCTCTTCTGATGTGGTGGAATTTGCTTAACCTTATTATCTCCATTATAGCTAGTCATAGTTTCTTATGGCTGGGGGAAAGCATCTATACACTGTGTTTTGTAGCATAAAGGGTTGTCGCATAAATATCTCCAGCAGCGGAGCTTGGAGCTTTTTGTGAAGCAGTACCTGTGACTTCTAAATGTGTTAACTTCTTGTGTGACTTCTGTTGTGTCTGGGGCTCTTGCAGCCTTTTGATGGAAAAGTGAAGATGTATAAAGCAATATTGTCAAGACTTTCTCTGACTGTGGGGTTCTCAGACAAGTTTTATCACTTTTACCACAATATTTTCAGCTGTCACTGTTCAGTATAAATCTTATAAGTGGACCATCTGTTTCAGGGTTGCTTATAATTCCTGATAAGCTCTGAAAATAACTTAATTCCTTAAGTTGTTAAAAGTGTTATTAATGATTCTTGTTGACGTCTTAGGAACTGGACAGAACTGAGAAAGCAAGTAATTTTGCTGTGATCTGAGATTAACATATAGAAAGGAAAAGTTTTCAGTTTAAGGATTTTGGAGACAAAGGGCTACACACAGTCTCCTGCCTTTGTTTTCAATAGTTGTCATTATTCCAGTACTTTCATAATATGGTACCTATCTCATGGCTTGCTACCTCTACAATGGCAATTACATGTAATCTGTTTCCCGAGCATCTGTTCTCAAAGAAATTTAATAACTGTTAAATCTGCAGAGTTTAAAAGTGATTATGTGAGTGAAAAATTCAGTTATGGTATCAGAAAAGAAGTAAAAAAAAATAATAAAAAGGGATAGGATTAGTAATTTAATTTTTCTCTGAAACACTGATTGCTTGCAAAATAACATTTAAGTATAGCCAGGCTTGGCCCAATATATCTATGGTTTTGTCTTATGCATGTCTGAATCCTCTTTAGTTGCTGGAGAAAAGCTAATTGTGCCATTTTAAGTACAGACGAGAACAATTTGGATATTTAGTGTGGCTTCAGTGGATGGATCAGCTTTCTTAGTCAAAGGACAGTTAGACAGGTGAAGACAAGTCTGAATCTTGGAGACCAAACCTTTAGAACGGCATGGAGGGTCTGAACATCAGTGCAAGATCACGCCCTTTAGATGGATGCTGAGATCATACAAGTTGGGCAACAATACATACAGAACAGCTCTTCTTTGCTCTCTATTTGAGTTGTACATTTAAATGCATTTCAAGAAAATTCTGTTGTACATCATGCCTTGGATAGGAAGTAATAATTTCCCTCTGCCCTTGAGTTTGGCCCTCTTGTGTATTGTGTATTGTTTTCTGGTGCTCTCTATCATATTACAAACTATTTTTTCCTTGCTGTAGTACGTATATGCTTTAGTGTGTAGGTAGGGTGGTCAGCAATGCTGCAAACCACATTTTTAGAGTATTTTATAAATATGTATAAAGATTTTTTATATATATTACATATATATAAATTTATCCTATATAGAAGATATGGGGAGCATGTAATATATGCACAGCCCCCACATACACCTATATGTAGAGAGAGATAAATAAAAATATAACTGGACAAATGTTTTAAACCTGTGTGACTGCCTGCTGTACTTGTGCAAAGCCAGCAGAGGGAGCAAACAGCCAGCCCAGCCCTGTGCTGACTGTGGGATACTGAAACAATTGGAATTACTGTGTTTGAAGGGGACCTTTTTTTCCTCTCCTGCTTTATGGGAAGCAATGAGGTCTTCTAATGCTCATAAATAGCTATTTACAAGATTTTTAACTGTGCTATTATATGCAGAGATTGCGTGTGCACTTTGTCCATATGTTCGTATAAACAATTTTATACACTTTTTTTCTTCCTTTTTCTAGGAGTGGGCCTTAACAAAGGACAAGTCGGTGAAACACATGGATTTGTGCCTTACTGTTGTGGACAGAGCACCTGGTTCACTAATAAAACTTCAGGGCTGTAGGGAGAACGACAGCAGACAGGTTAGTATGTTGTGAACATGCTCTGCAAACAGTGGGGAAAACAAGGGTTGTGAATGAGAATCCAAGAACATGCCCTGGTAATCGTATCTTCTATCCATTTTACTTATCGCTGTCTCGCGGTTGGTTGTGTGTTGTGTTGTAGGATGCATGACATCTGGGCAGAGCAGCTGGAAATAGCTTGCATACTAAGCTTTTCTTTTCACATGCCAGTGACAATCTTTTAAGAACATACAGAGATTTTATCCCAACGCTGGCCTTATGTAAAGGCTTCACCAAAGTGCATCGACATGTACCAGTCTTCAACTGCCATGTCTGTTTTCTGAAATGGAATATACATTCCATAATGTATTTTTGAAATGTAGTCTGTGTGTCATAAGAGTGTGATTTGGCTTTCCTTTCCTTTTTTAAGCTGTGACCCGTTTATAACGGTACTAGACTCCTTCAAGTCATTTTTATTAATGCAGCATTGTAACTTTCACCTATTTTCCATGGCTGAGGAAAATCACATCTGCAGAGTCATTCCATCTTTTTGATCTAGTCCTATAACAATTCATCTCTTTCTGCTAAGTCATCAGTTCTGGTTGTCTGCCAGCTTCCTTGCTTCTGTATCTCAATTTTTGCAGATAGATAAATAAAAGGCTCTTCCTTGATGAAGGAAGAATATCCTTGCCACTCTTCAGAAAAGGAAACTAAGGAACAAGATTATTTTGATAAGATTTAAAGGCACAATACAACAGAAATTGTGAGAGAAATACAGAGAAATACAACAGAAGCTTTTTCTTTTTAACATCCTGTATTTGGGATTTACTCTGTCCTTGGCATCACCTTGGGCAAAGAGTTTCTGACAGTGCAGATTGAGTGGTTGTCTTCTGTATAATTGCAAGGTGTCTGACAGATTTCTGTGAAGTTGTCTTTAGTGATTGTGCTTCTTGCTTCTCTATGTTGAGAAGTGTTGTGTTTTGTGAATGGGTTTTGTGATTTTTATTTTTTTCTTCAGACTGAAGGTTTCACACAGGTAAGATGGTGTGACAGCATATTTGAGAAGTGCTGAAGTAGAGGAAAATGATTTGGTATATTCTGTATCTGTTGCAGTGTGTCAGCTGAATGAACAGTTGTTTTGACAAGGTTTGCCAGAACTTATATTCAAGGATCATCTAAACTGCATACTACTCTTGAAGTTTTCACAGCTTTCCTAAGCACAAGCCAGGAAAGCTTATGAATACTCCAAATAACAGGATGTAGAGTTCATCTTTTTCCTGCTTTTCCAGCTCAGTAACTGTATTTTTCTCTTCCAGAAATGGGAACAAATTGAAAGCAATTCTAAACTGAGGCACGTTGGCAGCAACCTCTGTCTAGACAGCCGAAATGCCAAAAATGGTGGTCTCACTGTGGAGATCTGCAGTCCTTCTTTGTCACAACAGTGGAAATTCACACTTAATCTGCAGCAGTAGAAGGACTTACAAGCAAAATGCTGTTTCATAGACGTTGGGCAAAGTTTTGATTGAATTACTGATGTATTTCTTAAAAACTTTCCACGGAACTTATATACCTCAGTATTCCACCTTTATCTGAAAGTAGGAGAGTGCTGAAGCGGACAGCAGGGATCCAGGAGACTTGGAGCACTGCAAAGCTGTCACTGAACATGACTGCAGCACAATTCCTTCTTGGTGTGAAGACTTCAACGGTTCCTTTCTGTCTTCGGTTATGTACTTGCACAGCAGATAATTAACTCTAGGAACAACTGATGTATGATAAAAAACGGATCTGAAGAAACACCTGTGGGGAACAAGGTGTGGGAGGGAGGGTGGGAAAAATTACTACGAGAAGGTCATTTGGAATCTCCATTTGCATAGAAAACATGGTTTGTTGTTTCCAGAAACAGAAGTGTCATTTTGAAGGGTTATTTTCTCCTATGTGTACTTGGTAATTTGAATATGAACTTTTCTATGATGGACTCTAAATATAAATATATAAAAGTATATATATTGTCAGCTCCCAACGGTTTATATCAGTTCTCATCATCCTATAATTATCAAAGAAGTGATTGACATATGTATAACCAGAAATTGGATTGGAATGCTAGGAGAGTGAAACTTTATGAAGGTGCAGATTTTGTGCTGCTGAGTATGATGTCCGTGCTAACACTGGATGCTTTTGCTTTGCAAACTGGATCTACTTTGTAACACTTCACCCTCACTGGAGATCGTGAAACTCAGGAGGAGAAAGAAAATAGCAGAACAAGTCAGTGCACAGGTGATTGCTCGGATTGTTTATTCCAACTTGGAAATTCATTACATGTGCTCTGGACATCGTTAAACTTGTACTTGATATTTGTGTTGATGATTTCTGTAGTACTTTGTCTTTAAAATACTTCTTCCTTTGTTACAAAATTATATAAACAGTGCAGATCTTTCAGGCAGCCATGCGGGTTCAGCACAGTTTTATTCTGGGCCCTAATGAGAAAAAATTTTGTCTCAAAGTCCCCTTTTGAATTGTAGAAATAAGATAGAATAGTAATGTCACTGACAGCACAAGATCTGAATTTTAATTAGCAAGGATGAGCAGCTATATGATATCTCTGAATTGCACTTGCTTAATTTATAGACCGACTACTGGGAAATTTTCTTCCATTCTGTTTCTTTAAATGAAGCTTTTGAATGGATTCAGGCCTGGCTGTGGGAACCAGCCTGGATACCAACAGATCCTATGTGTTTTTAACCATAGAACCCCATGCATTTTGCAGCTTCAGTCCAGCTGATGTCATTTTTATATTAAAATAATACTGTCAAAGTTAACCCCAACTTTGACCTGTCTTGTCTTATGTTTGCATAGACTATATACTTTTTTATTAAAAGCAAATGCTTCAATAAGCTTTTAAAATGAGAAGGAAAGGTAAATAAGTATTAATAAAGTGAGATAGCATTGGCAAAAATCAGTGCAGATATGCAGTGCTAGAAGGTGGTTTTGGTAAGATGATGGATCTTGGAAAAATGTAAAGGCTGATCATAAGGAGGTGAAAAGCATCTGCTGTACTGTAGTGTCCCGGTACAGTTTCCCTCTTTCTTTGTTCCTGGAAGTAGAGTAGTTCCCCATTTTTCATTTTCTGTTGGCTGCATCTGTACACTAGGTGTAGAGGTGGTACTCTGGGCAAAATGGCTATCACTGTGCTAGTCAGTGTGTCCATAAATACCTTGTGTGTCTGAAGTGATGGCTTGCAAATACCTGCATACCTTATGGATGGGGGCATTAAATCCCGTTTCTTCCATCCACCACCTGACATTTTTTATGAATAATTAATACTTTTTTTCCCCTGCTTCTTCACAATCAACTTTCTCCAAAACTTGCCAGTTCTAGAGGCCATGCAGTGGATAAACTATTTTTCAGCTTTTAGTCTTTCCCTATCTGTAGCTTTTAACCTAGCTGAGAACTTGAAGAACGTGATTCATAAACATAGCAGTAGATTATTTCATATTCTGGAAAATAAATGGTGAAATATGGGCTCAGCAGCAAGTCAATTGTTAGAGGTTTTGAAAAATTGAATTTAAAAGAAAAAACCCAACTGCTCAGCCTCTCCTATGGAGGTATTTCCATTTGCAATTTTGATCATAGTACTAACTGAAATCAGCAGTTGCAACTCTGAATATTGACCTGTCTCTTAACTCTGAATCAGAATTGCCAGTAAAAAAAAAATAAATCCATATTCCATCTCTTAAGTCTTTAATGTCAACTGCTATCTTATAAGGCAGGAGTATTTTCACTAATTCCCCACGGATGCTGTGCATAGGGGTTTTAATATAGGAGCTGTACATTAAAGACAGCATTGCTTTTCTTTGAGAGAACACACAAGAAGCGGTATCCTTTTGTTATGTTTACATGACCATGTGCCAAAGTTACTTACTGTGATTTTAGGGGTTTTTAATGTTGAAGAAAATTTGCCCATTTGAAAGATAGATTAAGAGCCCTTGAAGCAAATTGCAATGGAGTCTCCTGAGAACTTTTCTTATTGTCTTCAGAGCAAGAACGGTGATATTGTTTTGCAGATTTTTGAAACATAGTTTGGAAACTGTTTTTTCAGTTGGTTTGAAAAGTCTGCTGTACAGAGCTTGTACTTTGTTCATTTTATAGATGGAAACCATCCTTGAAAAATTGTTTAACTTAAATAAAGAAGAATGCTTTATAGATAAATGTGTGGCGGTTAATATAACTGTTTAGAACCAAGAAGTCTGCCTGGCACTTGTAGGTTGAAGTGGTTTTCAAATGCTTCAGTTTACTTAGTTGTTTCATAAAGTTCCTGTTCTAAAAGTATGTATATGTGGGTGTATATTTTTATTTATGAAAAAATAATTTGTCTGTATTTAAATTAATACGGTAACTTTGAGAAAACTCTCTTATTTTGGAAGCTGCTTCATATTGAAGAGTAAGTTAAAGCTGACTGTAGTCGCCTGAAAATATACTGTTAAGGCATCATTAGGCCTGATCTTCTCCAGACCTCCACTGACCTTCTCTGCTGCCAGAAACCACTGTGTCAAGTGTGATGGGGCCTCCTGCAGGGTGATTGCAGCAGCAGCTCTCCTGGTTGATCGGGATCCTCATCTGCTAGCCTTGTCTTTCTGCTCTCTGTTGTGCAGGGCAGTAATGCGGATGTCTGTGGTGCACTGGAAGCTAGATCTTAAATACTCCAAATGAACTTACACTGGCACCGTTGGGGAGGGAGAAAATCCTCCATGGTAGGTGATGGACAACTGTGAAAGTGTGAGATTCTCCTACTGCTGTAAGAGTAAGAGGGGCTGCAGCCAGTGCACAGTGCTTGATTACAGCATCACCTTGGCAGAGGTGGGCTCAAGCCAAACAGGCAGGGGAAGGTATGATGCTCTCCAGGAAGGTAAATGGGAAGCAGGAGAATGAACGAGGTAAAAAAAAAAAAAAAGAAAGACTTATCTGTGATGTTTTGTCCAGGTTCAGAGACACCTCAAGTCAGATCTTGGGGCACATCCTTCTTTCCCACTCTGTGGCATAAAGGACTAGAATCTTTGCTCCTCGTCTAAGGAACTTAGCTTTACAGTTAGCCCCAAGGACACATCCTGCACAACCTGCAGAAGCATTTATAGGAAAGGTTTAAGCGCATCTACTCTTTTGATTGTACTGACAGGAAAACTTTTACGTGGTAGGAAAAGAGAGTCCTTGGTACAAACTTACTTTCCCTGTGTGCTAGTCAGTGACTAGTTGGTACCTTCCAAGAAGTCAAAATCAATCAAAATAAATCAAGCAAATAGCTCTTCAATATTTATGGTTGGCAAAAATACCAAGGCCCTGTCAAACTGAGTAAACAAAAAAACCAACCTTGTATTTGCAGATTCTGTCTGAGAAATCAAATGAGGAGTCTCCATCTTAAATGCCCTTTGACACCTGTCAGCTGACAGGTCATACTAAAAGATAATTACAACAGGCTTCTGGCAGTAGAAGCTTTTAATCTAATCTAGTGTTAAACATAGAAGTCTGTCTCTCATGTCTCTGCCTAGAGTCTTACAGGTTTTCTGTGCGTGCTGTTCTCAGTGAACTTCTTGGTGTCAGGACTGAATGACCCATCTAGCAAGTTTTGCATTACTTCTGACCACAAATCCATTGCTTCCTTTGCCTTATACCCAAGTATATGTATGAAAAAAGTTTCCCATTCAGTAAAATTAATTTTCTGGAATTCCAGGTCATGCTTTTAGGCCAGTTTCTATGCATGACTTTACTGTACATGCCTGTCATACTGCATAAAACCAGATATATTTACACCCCTTTTATAAGGGAATGTTTAATCTTTCTTCTTTGTGGATTGATAAAAAAAATTTTAAATCCCAAAGGTTCAAGAAGATGCCTGCATGCATGTGGAAAGGTAGCCGAATATTGAGAGAGATTAAAAGGCTATCATCTGCTTGAGGTAAGGACTATTCTTGTTTCAAGTCAGTCCTACAGAGCATTGTCCAGTTCCTGTTTAGGGTGTTACTGCCATAACCTTAGTTATTTCATTATTTTTTATATACGAATACCAGAGTCTACTTTGCCTTACTTAGATGTATATTAAATGTAGATATGCTGTAGAATTTATGTGGTCCTGAGTTGCATACATGCATCACCTGTGTCCTCATTGAGCCTGAAATACAATTAATAATTTTGTAGCACTAACTTGTTATAGAACACTCCAGCAAGGGAATGATTTCAAATAAATAGAAACCACTGAAAAAAAAATAGTCTGGGATAATAAGCCATGATTACAGAATGAGCCCAAATGCCAGGGTTGCATCTTTTGTTAGACTGCACATTTTATTCACAGCTTAATATCCAGTAACTATTTTAAGATCTGCTAGTAATCAAGCTTAAAAATTGGGAATAAAGTCAGTCAGCAGATGTTCTCTCTGTACAGCCCTCCAAGAAGTTGTCTGAATGGGTGCAAAATACCCTTTTGATTTGATTTGATTTCTTGCAGCACAGCAGCATGTTGTTGCTCTGTATGCAGGAAGGGGGGGACCTGATTTGAAGTCCCTATTTCTACCCAGCAGATGTTTTTAATACAAGGAATATTTTTTTTATTTCCGTTATTTTAATGGATCTGGAAGTAGCAAACAGCTACATTTTTCTGCCACACCTGTGTTAACGAAACCTCACCTTTGGTAAGCTGGGCATGGTGGTAAAACAAGGGTTAGGAAACAACTATTAAGAGTCTGTTCCACTCTGGATGCGTGGCAAGCACCACTTCTGCAAACACTGTTCCCTTAACTTTTTAACTCCTGTGCCACCTTTCTTCCTGTCCAGCAAGCTGGTTTTGAAGTGGATGTGAGGTGGATTCCCAGGTGGCAGCTCTTTGCTCTGCTGAGCCAGTTGATTTGTTGCAGCTGAGGGTGAAAGGGATGCTGATCCCAGCTCTCCTCCCTTGTGCTAGTGCAGGTGCCCCTTCCATGAGACAATTAACTGCATAAAGCAGCAGAACAAGATGGACTGTATTTTTTCCTCTCAATCTTGAAGAGTTGAGTTGGCCTTTTGAAGTGTCTGGAGAGCTGGAGCTGCCACAAAGTGGCAGGGTTTCATAACCAGAAGCAGGTGATGGAGGGGAAGGTGTTGAAATTCCCTCCCTTCAGCACCAGTGAAACATCAGAGCACCTTCTCAATCCTGTGAGCAGGAGGATGCTCAAGCTATTGCCCCTCCCTGCTCATCACTGTGGGACTTTGGGTGCAGTTTTGTCACTGTCCTGTGTACCAAAACAGCCTTAATGCTGATATCTGGGTCTTAAGCCAGTAGCACCTGTAGTGGCAAGAGAGGAGGAAGAGGGAGCAACAGAGAAAAAAAAAAAATTGTTGTATCAAGGCCTTGGTTTCAACATCAAGCTAATGTTTGATAGGGACTTCCGACTTGGAAGGGACATAACACTTTGGTTTAGATGATTTTGGGAAAGAAAATGCTCCATCTTGCATGCAGTTTCTGTTTTGAGTGGTATGGTGCAAACCATCCTGGTGTTAGGCTCTGCCAGCTGGATTCAGAATTGTATGAAGATGTTGCTTTTACTTTTCCTGTTGAAGAAACTATTTGAGAGAGGGTGACATCTTTAGGTCACTGGTGTGAGGGTCAGGGCTAGAGAGAGGAAATATGAAAATATGAGCCTAGAAAAGATCAGGAAACTAATTTTGTGTTTTATTGCGAATAGCAGAAGTCTAGTGTTTTCAGGGATCAAATTCCACATGCCGTTTTAAGAATTTTCTTCTTCTTCAAAACCACTACAGATATAAACCCATAAGAACTGACATTCTCAATAGCCTCTTAGGTAGAAGATAGCATCTTTGACATTCTGGTGTCTCTTCATTGCACAGTCCCTAAAGACAGTCTTTGAGAGCTTCTGAAGAAAATATGTTTTTACAGACTTCTGAAAACATGCCATGGGATTTTCTATTAGCCTGGATGCAATGAGCTTTGTGCTGCATCTGAATTTTGACCTTTATTAGCAGTGCTTGGAGAAAGGCTTGTATGAGTTTCTGAATCTCCTCACCTGGCACAAAGCGTGTCCTGGTTCAAGACGGGGCACCCTGGGCTCTGTTGCTGGAGAAATAACAAAAAAAGGGGCAATGGCTTTTGCAACCTGGGAGTTCCTGTGCTGTGGGGTAGGTGGGAACCAGTCCACCGTTTTTGTTAGTGCCATTACTGTGCTTCCGTGGTCCATTTTGTATGGATGAAAACAATTTCTGGCAATGAAGGTGAAGACAAGCCCAGTCTGAACAGAACTGAGCCTGACAGGGGTGAGCAATGCCCTTGGAGCAAGGAAAACTTCTGGAAAGTTTAAAATATAAGAAAAGCATTTGCTTTAACATCGAGAGGGAAAGGAATCTCTTATTTAGACTGGGCCAAATAAAAAGTCATTTCACGGGGGCCACAAGGTGTGAGCCCAAATCCATGTAAGCTTTTAGCCCTCTCGCTCTGTTCTGGCTCTGCCTGAATATTTGCGTTGGAGGGGACATTCACGTGGGCCTCATCCCTGTGTCTGCAAAAGCTGCAACAAGAGTAGCCTCAAATGGGTTTTTAAGCATTTTTTTTGAGCTGGGATGTAATGTGTGAAGAGCTTTATTAGCGAAGTGATGTTTTCCGTCTTGCTGGGGGCTGCCTCTCAGGGCAGGGAAGGTTACAGCTTCTTCCCCTCACAGGATTGCCAGGCTACCACCCCTCCCCTCGCGGGGGGGATTTGGGGGGATCGTACCTACTAAGTGGAAGGCACCCACAGAGAAGATGAGAAGATGCTTGTCTGTCTGCTTCTCGTTATAGCCCAGTTATTTCTGTGTTCACCTATACATACCAGCCCGCTGCTTTTTTTCGTCTGTAGGCAGTGGGTGTCCCTTTCCCAGCAGGCAGGTCCTGCTTGCCCGGCTTCCCTCGTGGGGAGGGCTCGAGCCCTGTGTCCTGCTGGCAGCTCTGTTTCCCTAGACTGGGTGCCCTGGAGCACAAATTTCCTTAGGAAAACCAGAGATGGCAGCAAGACAAGTTTCCTGCTGGTTCCCTTGTTCCGGTGTCCTCCTTCTGGCAGAACAGAATTTGATATTTTTTTTTTTTCCCTTCACGATTATTATGGGCTGCGAAGAGCAGCTCTTAAATTAGCCCTGAGGGTGTGGAAAGGTAAGAAAGCTCGCTGTGGGGAGTTTGATCTGACGCATGTAATAAGCACAAGCTTTACCTGACTCCACTGATGAACGCTGTCATATGCACAGCCCTCTCCTTAGTTTGTTTTTGTTGTTTTAATTAACTTTTGGCAGTCATGCCAAACAAAAGTCCTGTGCCTTTCTCGAACCACTTCTGCAAAATTACAGCAAAGCTCTTTATCCATAGCTTGATTTGGGAGGCTTGGATCCATCCAGGGAGCACCTTATGAAACACAAGGCCTGTGTGAAGGTGCCAAATGTCCAGAACATCCCACAATATTGACCCTTTATCACCCTTTCCCAAAAAAACTCCTGCTCCATCTTCTCCCCACTGCTTTCAGCAGCTCAGAGACCTTCAAATCTGATGTTCTTGCCACTTCTTTGGGACACTTGCATGCTGTTCGGCCAGACATGATCTTGCTGGACATGTGCCAAAGTGAGCACTTGCAGACCACTTTGCGGGGGGAGAGAGGGTGGAGCTGGGAAGGGCCAGCTCTGGGTCCTCCTGCCGTGCTGTGCCAACGTGCACCCATGTGGATAAGAGCCTGGCATGTGTGACGCTGGCCCCGTTACTGCGTCTCTGAAGGCTGTCTCTCTGCGGGGGACACTGTCCCTCAGCCCTGGGGACTGTGGAGCGGTTGTGTTGCTTCGTGAAGAGAGGATGTCCCTGGTTTGTCCTGTGGTGGCTGCTGGGGGTGAAAGCATCCCAGACCATCTACTTGGTGGAGCAGGAAGGCAGCACATGAACCCTTTCTGTGCCCTGCAGCATCGACAGGCAAAGCAGGATTTAGGTCACCGCTTCGGGAGCAGTGTGTGTTCTGCTTAGTGCCTCAATCACACAGTCCTGAGGTGCCAACAGGAGGGAAGGGCAACTTTTGAATCAGATTGTGAATCCCCAGATAAGATGTTTTGCTTTGTTTTCAATGAGGGAAGATGACTTTGCAATCACTCGATTTTAAGTAAATCTGCCTTAAGAAGATAGAGCCTGCTCAGCTGTTCCTGGATGCTTCAGCCTTTGCGTAGGATCCCCAAGAACAGCAGCAACAGCAAATCTCATCCACTGCTGATTTTCATTAACCACATGAGAAACTGGGTTAAGCTCCCTCAGGCAATAAAATCCTGCAGGCTGCTGCGAGGCTGTCATTGCTAGAGATGCTCGCTCAGCTGGGAAAGGGCACTGTTGTCTCGCAACAACGAACCTAACCAGGCTATAAATAACTCCTTGTTGTTTAAAAAGAAGCAGTTAGAGGAAATTCTTTCTTTCTATTCCAGTTTTCTCCCTTTTGGGTGGTGTCAAAGCGATTTGGTGATTTGCAGCACGAAAACAGAGCCGGTCGGGGCCAGCAGCTGTAAAACCGAGAAAACAAGGTGGGGTGAGCACATGGAGAGAAGAGCAGGGTCTGGCTGGGCTGGCGTACCTGGTGCTTAAACCTGGTGCTGAGGCACGAGGTTGGGTTCCCACTACATTGCTGCAGGACAGGGTTTCCAGCACTGCTGAGGTCAAGACTGTAGCAGGAAGGCTCCCTCGCAGGCCAGTTCTGTCAGGGACCTGGTCTCCCTGGCTCAGAGGGTGCCTGGTCATCGCTCCTGCAGGCTGCTCTGCTGGGAAGTAATGGGAGAAACATTCATCCCACCACCTTGCAAGCTGATTTACAACCGGTCTGCTGAACCACCCTCTCTCAACAGATGTTTCCACTGAAATTTGGTGTTGATGTTAGTGGGCAAGTCCTGAGAAACAGATCATTCATGGTGGCCTGTGGGAATCTCTTTTGCTTGTTACATGACGAATAGAAAGCTGTTGCTGGCACCAACTCAAGTCTGGCACCTACCTCAGTCTACTCAAGTGTCTACACTCAGCGAGTGTGCGTTTGCCCCAGGTCAGAGGGAAGGCAGGTGTATTTTATGCCACGTAAAAGTGGCTTCTGAAATCATTGTAGTGCACAATGCCTTGAAATTGGCTGCTGTCATCCCAGGTAGGAGAGTGCTGCTGAATATGTTCATGAATATGCTGATTTGTTTAAACTACCTAACGTCTGTTCATTGCATTGGCCAAGATCCCTGTAAGGAATACAGATGTTCAGCAGCTGGTCTGAGTCCTACTGAAGTACCTTTCAGATAAGTCAGAGCTTCTCCAGCCCGAGATCCCATGTACCAAGCTCCTGGCTGCAGTAACAAATTTTCTTCATTAACAGTGCTAGTATCTCTCCTATTATAATAGGTTTATCAAACCTGACTTACAATATTTAATAGCACTGGTTGCTCAGTCTGGCTGCAGACTGTGGGTCATCATCTGTGTTTGGTTTAGTATATACTTGATGTTACCTGGTATATGAAAAGACAGAAACTGTGGAACTCTGCAGTGGCACTTCTGAAATTGCTTTTCTGAACAGAGCAGTGCTCTACCTGCTTTATGTTAATCGTGGGATAGGGAAAAAAAAAGCTTATTTGAACAGAAAGATGTTATGCTAAGCTAGTTGTTTGGCTGCCTCTCTTCCATCCAGTCTCAGAAGTAGCTCTGTACCAGGTGGTAGAGGTTTGCTGGCTGCGGTAATGGAGAAGACTGAGAAAACACAAATTGAAGAGACAATGAGAAGAGGAACAGCATGCACAAACTGGACGAAAGCTGACAAGTATAAATTATATTTTCCTTTGCAAGTGTTGGTTGGGAACTTCCCTCTGTGGCTGGGTGGAGATACAGTTGCTTGTGTTTGGAGACCAGCTTTTTCAGTTCAAACATTCAAGAGATACATATGTTTTTGTACATACATATTCCTATATTTGTCTTTACCTCCAACAGTTTCAATATTAAAAGGCTTTGAGATACAGACAGACTAGGCAATGAACTTTTCCAATTCCTGAGAGTGATTTGCAATTTATTCTGGTGTGTCTGGCTGCAGATGCTAATCTTCACAGCAAATTAAATAAAAGTCTTCTTGCCTCCCACCCTTTCCCTCTCAACTTTCCATTTTTGTAAATTATTATTTGGCATCCTTGTACCTGGCTGTTTGTTTTTAATTTTTGAGTCTGTTCAGAAGAGGTTGAAGTGGTTTGCTTTGCTGTTTCCCCAAAGGGTATGAGACAATGCTGCAATTTTAAGTCCTGCCTTGTTCTTAGGGAGCCTGAATCTGACAGAAGGAATATCTCATCCTTCTTTTAAGGTTGCAATCCAGCCTTGAGTCATGGAAGTCCAAGGCCAGGCTGGATGGGGCTTTGAGCAACCTGCTCTAGTGGGAGGTGTCCCTGCCCATGGCAGGGGGGTTGGAGCTCGATGATCTTTAAGGTCCCTTCCAACTCAAATGATTCTAGGATTCTAGCATGAAAAGGAGCATATTTTCGCTTGTTGTACTTCGGCATCTTCACGTTGCATTTGCCTTTGGGTCAGCGCAAGGCGAGGGCTGTGTGGTGGTAGGTAGGTGAGCCTGTCTGTCCAGGGGAAGTTATTCTCATCCAGCTTTGTGGAGTCCCCATGAGCCTGAGAATCTGCTTTACTGCTGCTCTTGCTTCTTGGGCGAAGGAAGGATTGTAGTTTCCCAAGCGAAACCTGTAGCATGAAATGGATACTGAAAAAAAAAAAGCAAGCTAAAGCTGGTAAAATACCTGAATCCTGCGCCAGTATCTCTGGTGCAGGTGTTCCTGGGGAATCCTGTCCAAACCCTCACCTGGGAATGTGGGAACAGCAGAAGAGGGAGAGGTGTCTCTGGCTCCTCATTTCTCATCACCTTTTGCCTTTTGTTTTCTTGAACTGTCCTTCCCAAAGACAAAGCCGTGGCTGGCTCTGCCTCTGACCTGGGCTGTCACTAAGGAAACTGGAGCAGAGACAATCTCTGAGGAGAGCGGAGATGGCTTTGCTTTGCAGGGGTCTGATGAGAGGCCATTCATTACCGAGTGTAAAGTGCTTTTTCAAGCCTCAGATGAGGATGCTTTAAGAGTTGCTTGTGCTGTGACCAAATGATGGCTGAGTGTATCCTTCTTTGCACTGTCTGTGACTTGGCACTTTGATCTCTCTGCTCCCCTTTGGGGGTGGAGGGGCAACTGGATACTAGAAAACACCAAAAAATGGAACATTAGGCTTGGCTTAATTAAGAAAGGCTACATTGATGGAATTATTAATTGCAAATTCTCTTGAGAATAATTTCACAGGAGATTTAGTTACTGCTGGCCTTGGTCTGATCTGAATGGACGGCATTGTTTTAAATGACAACGCTGAGGTTATGTGTGTGTGTGTATGTCTTGGTGTTAATCAGATTCTGGATTTTATAATTTCACAAATTATATTTCTTGTTTTATTCAATTAGTGTGTTAAAAGTTGCTTCTCACACCTCTGATTATGTAGCCTGATCACACACAGCATTAGCTCTGGTCATGGCACATCCAGGGACCAGGGAGCAAAGCGATGTGCTGCCGGGGGTGGCTCTGTGAACCGTGGCAGTGAACTCAGAAATTCTGATTTCTGCTGAACATTTGACTGATGTGTGTTTGGTCCCACTGCAAGGGCTTGTAGTCGTCTCCTTAGGTCCCCCCTGCCACTGAGTGCCCATGGAGTGATGCACAGAGCCATCTGTGGGTGAAGGTGCTGTGCAGCGTGTGGCTGTTTGCATCTTGTGGAGCCCTGCCACCAGCCAGGGTGTGTTTGTGTCCATCCATCATCCTGATGACACACCCAGATGTTTCCAGCCCTGGCACTCGCTTGGGATGAGTCAGCCTCTACTGAGCAGGTAAGCACCGTGGTTTGATTGTTTCTGGATCCTGGATGTGATGTGTCAAAATAGAAACCTGTGGGTTCCCCCCAAAAATGCAAGGCATAGGCGAAAAGAAACTTGTTTCCTGAAGGAGCTGATTGTATGAAGTTTCCAGACTGCTTTTTAGATCACACTAAAATGTCTTTCAGGCTAGCACACTAAGGGATGTTGATTCAGCTACCTATATGCTGAAAAGTTTTCTGAGAGCGTGGCTGTGTTGAGCATGCCAGAATCTTCTTTGACTTTTGAGCCCTCCAATTCTTTGTTACTAGCCGAGTAATTTAAATAGTCACCTCCTAGAGACTGAGTCCATAGAGATATTAAACAGGTCAAGGAGCTTGCTGCTGGTTGCTTCTGTTTATGTTTTAATTTCCCTGAAAATCTGGATTTTTATTTGGAAGACTTAGATGCAAACTAAATTTCTTCCTGTGGGAAACACAAGTTACTATGAAGAAATACCCTGAGCAAATTAGACAGGTCAGACACCTTAGAGATCACAGCAAGAGGTCAGTGTTGAGCCACACTAGCACATACCTGGAGGGTGCTCTGCAGCATGGTCCCTGGCTGACAGCTCTACAGCCATGGGAGAATGAAGGACAAAGGCTCAAGGCATGGGGTCATCTTTATCATGGTTGTTGGCAAAGAATCACTGTAACCTAATTTACGTGTTCTCCTGCAAGGTTTCTGCTCCCTTTGTGGATTAAGGTTTAAGCCAGGTCATAGTTACTTGTTGGCTTGGAGCTGTGAAGGAGTGATCATCACTGGTTTTGCCTGCAAATGTCACTTATTTGTCATACAGGTCATGTCTTTGGTGGGCACCACTGGTGGTACAGACAAACCTTGCCAGGACATGGGTGTTAGCCTCTACTCCCAAGTGAATAATGACAGCACCAGAGGAAAAGGTATGAGGTTGTGGCAGGGGAGGTTTAGATTAGATGTTAGGAAGAATTACTTTACTGAGAGAGTGGTACTGAAACAGCCTGCCCCGGTGGGTGGTTGAGTCATAATCCTGGGTAGTATTTAAGAAACGTGTAGATGTGCACTTCAGGGCCTGCTCTGGTGGCCGAGATTGTAGGATTTTTTTTTTTTGTGTGTGTGTGTATGGTTGGGCCTGGTGATCTCAGAGGTCCTTTCCAACCACGGTGATTCTGTGAAATTTTCGGGAAAACCAAGATTGCATCAAAGTTGCTTGATGAAGAGTTAGAGCAGTGAGGATGAAAGGTTGGTACCTTTTCAGCAGAGCCACCTCTGAGAGCTGGGACAGCCTCAGTCCTTGTGCCCACTCCTCCCTGCCCTGAGAAGGCTGGGAAGCATCGCTTACTGGTGGCAGGGCATGGTGGGGGGGCAGCAGGCCCCTTTCCTATGTTTGTGTGCGGACTATGTTGAAAGGCTTTTAAGACTCAGTTCTTTCTTAAAGAAAATGCCATTGTATGCCATGGCTGGATAAAGATGTCAGGTTTTTGCCTCTAATGGTCTTAGATAAATTACAGGCACTCACTTCAGCAGTGTTTTGTCCATGGTCTCTCACCTACACATGCAGAGAACCATGAAACACCTTCCCCACGTATTCCAGAAAAGAATGAGACAGAAAAGCAACCGGTAATATATCTGACTGTATTTCAAAGTTGTTGATTGTAAACAAACTTTGTTGAAGAAATAAAATCACATGACAAGATATCAGAGTGATACTATAAATCCATTTTGTTATTGTTGCCACACTTCACATTTTTGGAACTCAGAATTTAGCTCATGGTGTACAAAACTTGTAAAAATTTATTGCAAGCGTGCCTTTGTGTAGAACAAAACCGGTGTCACAAAAGTAGTTCCCTGTCCCATGCAGAAACACAGTTGTGTATCTCTTACCATGAAGAGGTCACACACCTGCCTTTCCTGAAAGACTTGGCTGTTACAAAATTGCTCTGAGTGTTTAAAAAAAAAAAAAAAAAAGGAAAAAAAAAAGGAAAGCAATTGCAGTGTACGCTTTGCCTGTGGAATTTACATTTTCAATGGAAACCTTTAGAATTATAAAGAATATAGAACCTTGGAACAGAACCGGAGTCGCTGATGTTGAGAGCACAGCCCGATGGAGTCGGTGTGAAAGCACTCGGCCAGGCATGGCCTCTGCGTTCGGTACCGTCACTGCATTTGATGGAACGTGAGTTGCACATACCGAAAGTCAATGAAAACAAAAGATAGAGGGGAAGATTCCTTTTCCAGAATCCCCATTGCTCCTGTTCCTACCGTGGCACTTCCTCAGACTGTCGCTTCCATGCCGTGCTGACATGCAGCAGTGCCTCCACTCAGAGGCTGGCGGCTGTTGAACATCTATAGGATAAGGGGAGGCGCGGAGTGAGGCCAGGGATGTAGCTAAAGCAGGGCCGATGTTGCTAAAGCAGGTGTGCGGACTGGTTGTGTTAAACATCAGCCTTTTCTTTGTAATTCAAAGGCAGCAGGGGAGGGGGGTACACATGCTGGAAAGATGGGAGTTAGAAGGGATCACCCGGCGCCTTTCCCTCTGCGCGCCCAACCTCTGAACTGTCCTCTGCCTCCTCAAACCCACCGCTCCCCTTAAACCCCTCCTCCGAACAGACCGTGCTGATCAGCCTCACCTGTATGGATCGGATTAATCTCTGGTATAAATCTGAGTTTTGCTGTCTCTAATCCCATGGGGGTCAAGTTAATTTTAATTTCTGCACTGAAATGCCAGGCTTACAAGTAGAAGAAAAATCCAGGTTGCGAAAGTAAGTCAGAGAGACTGCAATTTGTTTTCCATCAAATGAGTAACTCCTTTCATAGAGAAGTGTGAATTGTTCAGCAGTCACACTTTGCATACACCTTTTGACACTGATTAATTGGAGAACAAGACCACAAAGTTACTTCGACACCAAGTGGGTTGGGTTTCTGGACAGATGAACCTAGTGTACTGGGCTTCGCTTTTCAGTTTCTAGGTTTTTTTTCAGTAACTAGTGAAAATAGGGCTAACTGCTCTGTTTGAAGTCCAGAGCACAGCATAAATACTTAAGAGTGAAAGCATTTGCCAGCTGCTTTATTTTAGAAACAGAGTTGCCAGGGCTGGGATCAAACTGCATGGGTCTGGAACCTTCCCTTCCCTAGTAAAACTTCTGAGATTAGCTTGACTATAAAGTCCCTTTGTTCAAGGATCCTGCATCCCAAATTGCACTAATCTCTCCCCTCTTTGTTTATCCAGTCGGATCCTACACATCGTGGCCCCACAGGACAGCATCAACAGTCCTTTCCCACTAGGTTCTTCATCCAGGTCCCCCAGGCATTCAAGGGTTGTTGCAGTTACATCAAATGAGCACTTCTGCAGAGTCATGTTTTCATGGATAAGATTTTTTGCACTATACATTGTGTGGACCACCTTGACATCTAATATAAGCAATTATTACTTCAGAACAATGATACAAAAGGGATTTACCACTTAAGGCCTTTTTGTGATACCTAACAGCTGTTCACCAGACCCATTAGTGTGGAAGGGTTTAAAACAAACCAGAACACCAAAAAACTCCCCAAACCATATCAAAGGCCCCTCTTTGACAGTGATCCAGAGCTGAGGAATGTTGCAGCCATTCCAATGGGAGCAGTGGGTGTGGTGATGCTGATACCTCTTTTGGGTCCATACAAACCCAACTGGCAGCACTAATGGGGCAAAGCAGGCAACACCTTCACAGTGATTGACATTAGAGTATAGGCTTCAGAAACAATACCCTGTTCCATCTGAGATTTGCAAAATAGCAGAAAAGATCAGCAAGATAATACTATAAAAGTAAACTGAAAAGCCAACTCTCTGTTGTCACCTCTGGCAGACTGACGAAGAACCTGCAGGATGATTTGGATGTGTTCTAAATCCATGAAGTGAAGGAAGCAAAGGAAAGCATAGGGCAGGAAACTTCTCCAGGGCTAGATTTCTGAAGACACAGAGCTGCCTCTCAAAGAAGAGGAAGAGACCTTTCACAAAGCACAGATATTCTCTGCTGTGCCTCAATGGTGAGATGATGACACAGAGGCTTTTCCAGTTCATAATGCTTCTGGAAACAAAGGTAGGATTGGGAAGAACTTTTACAGGAAGGACTATACATCAAGTAGCACTGGTGATAGGCTTGTGTTAGAGCAGATGATGATGTGATCTGTCTGTGAATGATATCCTAGTTAATCACAGGCCTAATATAAATGTGTTTTAAGCTTAGAGTTCCTTGCCTTTGTGAAACGTTGCTAACAGTCCTCTGACGCTTGAATGGTCTTAACCAAATTGAGATGAGCTCTTGTTTTACAAACAGCTAATCTCACATCAGTCCTAGCAACAAGAAAGTGCCATGGCAAACTCCACAACAGAGATGGATGGAAGACTTCATTTTCCATCTAAGCCTCAGTGACTTTTCTCAAGTAAATTTAGTAATGATTTGTCTAAATTTCACATTGATTACTGGACTATAGCAGAGATTCACATTCTCCATTTATCTCCTCTAAGCCCCTCTAGGCAGGCTGAGCTGCTATGTTTTATCCTGTTTTCTCTTACCTTCAGTGCAACTTGGTAAGGACCCTGTGCTAATGAAGTCCCACAGCCCTTAGTTCATGGTGGAACTATATGTTCACCGTGCTTTAATTTCTCATTTGGAAAAGTGCATTTGAACAAGAACTAAGTCACCGAAAATGCAGAATATGGACTTAATCAGCAGGAGTGATTCTGTGAACTACTTCACAGTTTCATCACCCCCTTACCTGTGCCTTGGTGTCTGATTAGGAAAGAGGACACTCCTATTTGGGGTGCTGATGATGTCTCATAAGGAGTGCTGAGGTTGTTAAAGCACTATGCAATCTTTGCATGGAAAGCAGCACAGATGCACAAAATTATCGGTGCAGCATAATCCCCCACTCATGCTTAGAATCATCTCTAGGACTAGGGGACTAAGACGTGTAAGACTGAGATACTTTCACTATTCACCAGTCTAGAGAGATTACTAAATAAATGTTAGAAGGAAAAAAACTCTTCAGCCAAAAAAAACAAAAGGGCAAAAAAAAAAAAAAGGCACAGAAGTGTAGCTGGAAGTAAAGGGAATCCTGCTTTGAGCTGCTGTCCTTAATGTCAGTCTGGAAACAGCTGAACTAATTTTTCTCTTCGAATTGTCTCAAGAAAACAAAGCTGTACCAATTAGGGACACTGAGACTTCTATAAATTGGGATTCTCGGAGTACTTTGTAACAGCTGAAGGGTTGGGGCTAGAGAACAGAAATACACAATGGAGAAGAGATTTCTTTAAATTGTGCCCCAGTGTCAAGTGCACAAATGGGCTGAAGTAAAAAGTGGCAGAGTTTCTGCAAGCCCTTGAAGCATTTTTCAACTGAGACAACAGCAGTGGAAAAAGAAATGTTTTCCAAGAACGGATGGTGGCATGATAGACATTTCTTGAAAGAAGTACTGTGCATAGAACGTGGTCAGTATGTTTTACTGATGGTCTCAGTTCTTTGAAACAAAGTTTGCATACCATAAATAAGTAATTTTAATTTTTCAGAAGTATGTGAATGAAAGTTCAGTTCAGCAGGAGAGAAAAGAGCCTTGCTTCCCTGTCTACTTCAGCTGCAAACTTTTTTCCTCCTGGAAAAAAATTAGAGAAGTTCCTCTGTGACCTGGTTGGCATTTCCACTGCTTTTTAGCTACTGCTGAGCTTAAGATTTCTTACCCAGATTGTCTCAAGGCTACAAAAAAAACCCCAAGCAATCCCGACTTGCCGTCATTTCACAAGCCACTGCACAATTAACACACACATACACACACTATCACTAGCCTCCTTGAACTACTTTGAGACTAACCCCACCCTTTTCTTTTTCCCTTTAACAGGGGAGAAATAATGTTACAAGCAGGTGGGGAACCAAATCTGAGTAAGCTAGTTTTTGCAGTAAAAGGTAATGCTACGGAAGCTGAGCCGCAGTTAACAAACCTTTGCCTTTTAAAATGATTCAGTTTCTTTCTTAATTACTTTGCCTTGTTTGTCATAACAGAGAGAAAGTGCAAGATGCTTTTTTAACAAGGAGAAATCTTAACTTTCCCCAACCCTATCCACTCCTAGTCAATAAATGGAGAAGATGAGGTGGAATAGTCATCTGTGGATATAGACTATGCTTTGGTGGGTTTTACTTGTTGGCTTCAAGAGCCAAAATGCAGGCATTTTGTACATATAAATATATATAAATATTTTTGCTTACTTATGGAATGTTTGTGCATATGTAGGGCACCAGTTCAAAATGATGAGGGATGGTTAAGGCTAAGAAAATGAAATTCATTGCAAAGCTATAATCTTGTCTTTTTCTCCTTTACAAAGGAGACTAAAGCATCTTCCCTGTAATAGTCAGCCACTGTGTAATCCCCCGTCAACACCAATTCTAGGGAAAACTACTCAGGACCCAGTCCCTGAGGCAAAAAGCTAGGACCTCATGATTTTAGCTCAAGTAATTTACAGAATTAACAGCCTACATTAGTGGAAGATTAAACATTCCAAGGCCTTGGACCTACTGTCACCTGAAAAAGAAAAGGTATTTTCTGTATGGGATGGCCTAGATCCATGCGTTTAAGCATTCAGCGTGATGTAACAATTGGCCAAGGGCTTCAGCTCTATCTCGGAGGGCTTCAACATAGCTGGAGAGTGCTTCTGAGTCTCCTCAGAAGTCTTGTGAACCTCCCCACCTCTGCTGGGGGCACATGCACTTTGCAAATGTTCTGGCATTGCAGGGGAATGCAAGGAAGCTGGGCTCCCAGCAGCTACTGTTGATTCAAGCTGCCCCAGTAGCAAAGTTCCAGCCAGCCCTTTCTTCACTGCCCAAATTTTGGCTACTACATAAATTTACAGGGCATAATAAACCTGTAGCTACTTTTCCTGTTGCAAGGCTAGCATTGCTTAAAACAGGGAACAATAAGAACACCATTTGCCTTTAGGTACCTCTGCAGAACTCCGTCAAAAAAGGAAATTGTGGGTTTATAATGCTGAACATTTCTTTTTCGTGCCTCGCTATAGCTCTTCTCCCTCTTTGAATACTTCCAAGACCAACAAGAACCAGTCTCACAAACTCAGTCTGAAGAGGGGGTGGTCTCAGTCCTCTGCAGGACCAAGAAGTTTTGAATTCATCCTTGGGCTTCCATGCAGCTTGGCATTGACAAGAACCACGGTGGTACAAAGCGTCTCCTTCCTTTTGAGGCCAGGAAGGCTCAGTGCACAAGGTTTTGTCCTTTCTCCCACGTTTCTTGGGTGGAGACCTTGTGGACTGAGCAGAGAAAAGACATGCTTAGGAAAACCACCACAGTACATCGTGCAGCTGGCACGTGCAGCACGATGTGTGGGACAGTGTCCAGGCTGTATTGTAAGCAGAATCACCGTGGAGCTGGCCGTTCCCTTATTCTCTCTGCAACCAGCTGAGATCTGCTTCTAAGTCTACTCTAAAAAAATAAGACTTTGGTGGAAATAGAAAGATGTCAGTGCAAGTGTCTAGCTCTTTGGGCTAGTCAGTAATTTACTAACTCCTGCTGGAGTCTTCCTCTATTATGATTTCCATGCTATGCATTTGCACATCGCATAATGATGAAATCTGGGGAGTTCTCAAATTCATGTCAGTTACCCTCTGTTGTCTCTTGCCAGATAGATGCATATAACCTGGTGAGGTTTACACTGATAAATAAATCACTCCATCAACCACCCCGTTCCTCTTCAATCAACCCAAGTCATTCTTCAGTAAAATGTTTCAGGCTTGGGGCCTAAAACCAGCTGGTCCTATAAGTAACATGTTTTCTGCCCAGGAAGTTAATGTAATTCTGTGTGTGTCCATCACTGCTAACCTTTAGAACACAGAGGTTTTTGCTGATTGAGTTGTGGACTGAAATGTGTAGAGGGCAGGGTAGTATTTTACCCCAGTATCAAGTCTCCCCTTTTTCATTCATGTCTTTCACTCTCTCAGTATTGTCTTCCAAAGCTTCAGTAGCCTTCAGATTCCACCAGCACCAAAACATGGTGTTTCAGCCATGGACACCAGCTCATGACGATGCTTGTCCTCTGTGGTGTTGCTTGGAACAGGAGAACTCTTTGGGCTTGCTCTGTTTTAGTGAGGTTTAAGGTATGGTTGCAACTGGGCTTCTTTCTTTTTTTTTTTTTATAAAACACAACACTATGTTATTTTGCTAAACATGTAATCTGCCTAATTACAACTACTGTGACAAGCCCTGAATTCTAACGAGTAATCCCTACAGGACACCCCGCAGTGATAATGGGAAACACATTGCTAATAGTGACTTATTTTTTTCTTGCCAACTGTGTATTGAATGAAATTCTAAAATGGACCAAAAAAGTCTTGACAGTTACAAAAGGAAAAGAAAGAAATCATTGTTCCTAAAAACCTAACAGCCCGTTACATTAGATTTTTAAGCAACATTTAAGATACAGTTGAAATCAAGAAAAAATATAACAGTTATACTTTGATTTCTCACCTGTACACTGACCGTGGCAGTTAAGATGTGAGGCAGTATTTACTTAGTGGTATACTTACAACATTACTCACTGCTTGTGTATAAAATGTTTCACCTTGGTTAAAAAAAAAAAAAAATGTAATGTATTTTCCATTTTAAATCCACTAATATATTTGGCTTCTCCTAATTTTGCTGTGCTCTACCTGGGATCAAATTGCCTTACATTACATTAATAAATATAGAGGGGAAAAAAAAAAAAAAAAGACAGAAAGAAAAAGTCTTAACTGGTCCCTCAGCTCCTGGCTGCCTGCCTGTGAAGGTTTTGTTTGTCAATCCACCTGCTTCAGTGTTTGTGCACCTGAACTGCTCGTGTAGCACACCGGGAGGACAGCAGCCGTGCCTTACAGGGTGGCAGGAACTCTCAGCCACAGCCCATGGTGCAGACTGACGTTGCTTTTCCCCGAATTGAATACCACCAAGTAAGGAATGGAGTTCTCTGTAATGCCCACCTAGGACTGCTGAGCTACCTTGGCTTATGATAAGCTCTTAGCCCAGGAGGAACTTTACAAGATGACCCTGCTCAACAAATAGTGCTGAGATGATGACTAGCTTAAGTCTGTTTCTGGTGTACAGATTCCCACAGGGCATTCACATATTCAATTTTGTGTCAGCTTTTCCACTGGCACTTTCTGCAGGACATGTTTACATCCAGCTGCTACTAGGAACAAAGTTTCCACCTCTCTAGTGGCATCACTTGGCATTTTTGGATAAGGACAGCACTGGTGGTGTCACAAGTTCCTTGCTTTGCCGTTCCAGGTGTGGTATCTTCTTCTGCTTACTCTCCACCCCCTGCCTACCCCACCAAGAAGAATGCATCAATGGGAGGGTGAGGTGTCGTCCACGCCCAGAAGCTCCTTTACAAGTCTTTCACCAAACTGTGCGCGGCTATACCTTGTCACATGGTAGGCCTCTGACATTTTGTAGAGGATGTAGGCATTGTTTATAGCGATGCTGATGGCAAACCAGAATACTTGCTGCCAGGTCTTGTTTGGTTTGTGGGAAATGAAATACCTAAAAAGCCAAGAGAGGAGGGGAGGGAAAAGCACTGTTCAGACAAATGTTTGCAGCTGAGATGCAAGAAATAACCCCAAAGATTCTGCAGTCCCAAAGGGAAAGCAGGCCCAGGACTAGTTTAAGTATCATCTTAAGAATTTTTGTACAATGTATATAACAGTCATTTACAGTTAGGCTGCATGATTTTGGAAATTTCTAGCAGCGTCTAAAAGAACACACTTCCTTGCTCTCTGAAGCAAAACCCCAACAACACACTCACCTCTGCACTGCTCCACATAAGTAAGACACTGATACAGACTCCTCAAGCTCACCTGTGACAAACACTCACGTGATGGGAGCTGTGGGTCTGAGTCCCTTTGATTGGTAAATAAAAAAAAGCCTTAGGCACTTTATGTTACACTTTAGAGAGGATTGCTGATGCTTCTCTCCTCCTATTTATCTCTATTGCCAGCAGAGAATGATTTCTGCTGCTGTCAACAGTAGGTGGGAGGATGTGGGGGTAGAGCCAGAGCGTGCAGTGCTGGTATGTGGAGCACCTCTCCATAAGGCAGAACTAGAAAAGACTGACATCCTTATATTTAGGTTCTGACTAATTCTAGGACTGCCAAAATATTCGCTCTTCAGTCATAAGATTTCCCACTTTCCTCCTTTCATTTTTTCAGTAACCATTTAAATCTCCTACCTCATCTCTTTTTCATATTGATTTCCTCAAATCATATCCCAGCATCGGTCTCCAGCAATCACCTCTTCCTCTTTCATCTTTTCTACTGAATTCTTGCTGCCTTGCCCAGAACTGGCTTGGAAAATCCCTGCTGCTTTTTCTCTCTCCTCAAATTTTATTTTTTGAAATGTTCTGTACCTCATCACTGTTCCCACAGCCAAGCTTCACCACTGCTATTCATACTCTTTTCTGTTTCTCCCTGCTACAGTAAGAGCTAACACTGAGGACCCCAACTGGAATTCAGGAGCCAAAAGTTCTACGTTCTGCTCTCCCAGATCAGTTAGATCAGCTTTACATCCACAACTGATTGTACTTTCCTTCTGCCTCCAGGTAACACAAGTATTACAAGTATCAAGGTTATCACAGGTAATCACCTAAACACCATGTGCTGATAGGGGTGGAGAGCTGAGCTAGCCTGAGAGACTTGTGGGGCTGGTAGGCCCTTGCTGAATTCTCTATTTAGCCTTCAATTTGATGTGGCCAAGAACAGCAGCCTGCTGACTCACCTTCCCAAAACTTCTTAAAAGTAACTTCCAAGATGCCAAGAACATAAGTCTCAAATTTTTCATGACTGGTGGTTGGGAAGATAAAGCCAAAACAACACTAGCCATGCAGCTCTTGCCCTCGTGCAGAGGCAGCTTCTGATCTTTGATTGAAAGAGGAGTTTTGTCAGAGATGAATTCCATGACAGCAGTATTGGTCCCTCAGCTGCAGCTCAACATGGAGACCTCAAACATTGCAGCAACAGAGAAAGAGTAAAAGAAATACACATGCACACATTCTTACTTACTTGCTGTATTTGTCATCATATTTGCAGATATAGCTAAGGTGAGCAGCAAAGGCTTCAACTGCCAACGGGCATGGAATTTCTCCGCTTTTTCTCTTAATTATAACTCCTGCATCAATTAGAAACATAACAGTTTTAAATCCACATGATAGGTCTACCTATTAAAAGAAAAGTTTCTATGTACAGTTTATTATAAAATAAATCTTATTGACATTTTCTGCCCTAACTCTAGGAAGTTATCTGTAACAGAGATGCTAATTCGATTTTATTTTTTTAAAAAAAAATTGGTAATGCATTGAGCTAGTGGAAGGGGAAGATGGAGGATCATTTTTCAGGCGGAAATGGTGGACACAAACCCTTTTACCATATGTTCAGAAAAAAACCCACACATTGCCATAATCCCAGGTAGCCCTCTGCAGCCAGCATTAGTCTCTCCTCTGTTGGTTCAAAATGAATTGTGGTCTCCTCTAGAGCTCTGACTTGCTATTTTATGCTTTGAATTCTAAAGGTCCCAAATGAGTCCTTTGAAATTAAATCCTTTGCTTATCCCCACCCATGGAGGCCAAGAGCAACAGAACCTCCACTCACTGACAAAGAAAAAATACAATAAGAAGGAGCTAACTGGCTAAACCCAGTCAAGACAGAGGTGATGCTGGTGGGTGAGTTGAAGGAGCCACAGCCACAGTATCTTTGAAATAAGGAGCAGCTTGATTTGCTGTGGTGGGGAGCCAGAACTCAGGTGTGGTTTAGGTGGCTCAGTGGAGCTAAGTACATATTTCTCGGCCTGAGAGCGATGTTTCCTGCCCTGCCTGGTCTGCTGGCTACATAATTCAGCTCATCACAGGGATGAGTATCCTTCTTTCTGCAGAAATGTGTGGTAAGGCAAGTCCCCTGCAGCTACCTACCAACCACTCTCTGCATAGACAAAGATGTGCTGCCTAGAGCAGGTTACTTCAAGAATGGGCCTGTTCCCTCACGTGGTGCGTCTCTGACCTGGCCTCCAACACTACAGCAGTTTTTATGAGTCCAACATTCTCCCACAAAAGGCCCCTAGCTCTTCTCTGATTGATTGCTCCTGTCCTCTGTGTTTTCCCTATCTGGGGGAAGCTCCTTGTAGGAGGGAAGGATGAGTAAACCAAACATACATTACAGGAATCTGTTCCTAACTTTTGACTTTACATCCCCACAGGGTTTGATGATCAGTACTCCAGGGTATGGACCACCTCTTGCTCTAAGTCTATGAGACACTGTCTAGTGAGGATCTCCACTCTCTCCTCAGCACAACCCTATTTTTCTCCCGGTCTAGAGAAGCACAGGTTTGGTTGCATCCTTTCTCAGCATTATTTCACTACAGGTACAGTTCTGGGCTTTCTCATTTCTCAAGCCTTCAAACTCTCATTGCCTTCCTTCTGCCAACTCTTTTACAATCATCCCTAAAATGCTCCTCACGTTTTGATTACAGACTTCATCATTTCATTCCTTCAGCTGGAAGTTTCATTCCATCCATTATCCCTGTCAAGCCCCCCGTGCTGTCCTAGCTGGCAGGCTCTATTTTGAAGCAAGACTTATGACACATACTAAATGTCATGTTACAGCTGAGCCATGCGGCAATTTATTTGGAGTCTTTAAAGACTGATTTTTCAAGAGTCCAAAATTATATCACCTCTAAATTGTTCAATACACTCTCCTTTTACCTCTGCCTCCTCAAGCGAGGTGTAAATGTAGCCCAAGGGGAGGGGAAAAAACCCAATCAAATAAATAAGCCCTTCATTACAGTCACATACTTATTGTAGTACTTTTAAAATCCTTTTAATGAGTCCTACAAAAATCTGGCCAGCATGAGGTAAAAAGAGCTGGTATACCACTTGCCTGCTGCATCAGTGCTGCAAAATCATTTGCCATCCCGCCTGGGCAGGACAGGAAAGAGTAAGTATGTTCCTGGTGCCAGCTTTTTTAAAAAAAATCCCATTCTTTCTCCTATTGCTCTCCTCTCTTCTCTTTCTTCCCCCTCTCTTCCTTTGAAGGATTTAGATTCCCTTGGCAATTTGCTTTGTATTCACAGTCCTTAAAAAATTGGGTACCATATATACTCCCTCTCGCTTTCTATTATATTCCACATAACGTTCCTCTGTTTTGAGAATATAAATAGCTTTATAGGCACATTATTTGTATAGCCTTTCCTAGGCTTGGTCTGTAGCCATAGGCCACCTCTCCAGGGAAGATGACTGCCAGAGCTGGGTCATTCCTAGCTGCAGGTGTCTCTGGCAAGTGGTCCCAAGCCAGCTGACTCACCAGCACAGCCGATGTGCTATTTCCCCTCCTGGTCCTCCCCCAGCATCGCTGTGTTCCCGTCCCTGGCAGCACTCCAGGGAACACACCGCCCGCGCTGCAGCCGTGGCCTGCCTTTGCCTGCCTGCTGGAAAGGGTGGCCTCTGTGCTCCCGTGGGGGACGGGCGTCACCTTCTGGGTTTGAAGGGTTTTTAAGCGGTGTGCTCATCAAGCAAAACTTGAGAAATACCACGCCAAATGAACCAAGCAGAAAGAAAAAGGCATACGTACATGTCTCCTCAAAACACTTATTCTAAACAAATCCATGATTTTAGGAGCTAGAATCGTGGTTTTTTTTAAAATGGAGGCTCAGTAATACTAGCACTTGCATTCACCTAGGCAAACACTGAGATTGCATAACCTAACAGAGGGGGCACTGCATGTTTGAAGTGCTGTGTGGCTTTTTATCAGGACTTAGATTTGTTACAATCCTTTATCAGAATTGCAGACAGTACAAGGCCTAGTTTTCAAGGTCTTCCCATTAGAGTCCTCCAGCTTCATCCTCACTGCCAACATACTTGAACATGGTTCCCTGAACATAGTTTTACAAAGGACACATGGAAATAAAGTAAAAACCCTGAGGTTCTCCACCCTGAAACATGCTTTTTAACAAAAAGTATGCTTCTTTCTACAGACTTTCCAGTTCTGGGCCAACCTCTGAAGCTGATTTTTCCAGGAAACTAGATTTCCACCAGACAATCCTCACTTCAGCTTCTCCTGGCCTATGAACCACACAGGGACTTATACAAGTACTTTGTACAATTGTGATGCCTCCACAACATCTCCCATTTTCTCACAAGTCACTTGTGAGGTGCCAACATGCCTTTCACAGCTCTTCAGTCCTTGCATCTTTGGCCCAAGCTTTGTTTTCTATCCTTAGCTATTGTCCATTTAGCTTTCTAATACAGCTGTTTGCTGAAGAGAAGCTGTGAAAGCTCTTCTCAGAAAGAAGCTTCTTCTTAAAAAGATCTCGGGTTCAACAAGTTTTTGCTAAAGATGTCATTCTGATCATCCTGCTGCGCAACAAATGAGGCTGCCGCCTACTCTGTCCTACTTCATATGAAAAATACAAAAGATTGTAGTTATTTCTAGAACATAGTAATGGAGATGCTATGGGAAATAATGGAGATAATGGGAAAGTGGGCACCAGATCTATAGTGTAAAAACAAAAATACAGTGTTGACCCAGAGATGGGGTGGTTTGGGCCAGCAGATATATCACATGCTTTAGAGCATGCAAGGGTAACTTCTTGCTCTCTGGGGGTCTCAATCTCTTTTGGTTTCTCAGTTCTTCTGTAATACAGGCACAAAGGAAAATTAAACTCAATTTAAAGCTTAAGGGAAATTAAAAACCCCACTGATTTTTGTTCTAGGCAGAAATTTCATAGTCGATAGCACTGTAAGCAGGACATTTTTGCAAGACTAGAGGAGTAAGACTCATCCTTTACCATCTGATATGATGTATTATGACATGTTGGTTCAAAATATCCATAATAAATAACTTGCTGCATCTAAGAATAGTATTCATAGATCAGCTCTGACAAGTGTACTGCCCTCCTGGTGCCTCTGGCTTGGGTGAGAGTTACACTCTGAGTATAGGCAAGATTTACCTTCTCAACTTTCTTTTAAATTGCAAATAAGTATTAGCTACTTCCACCTCTTTTCTCATCATAATTTTGGGTTGACCGTCCATTTTTAAGGTTTTCTCTTCACAGCCTCCTCCATCGCTTTTTGCATCAACATTTATGCTCAAACAGGAGCAAACATGCACCATGCATTGTCAGGCAATCCCTCTAGTGCCAGTTTCTGTCCAGCTACCCTGCGTGGGCTTTAGTCCCCTTTGCCCCTACCTCCTTTCCTGTCTAACACATGTGTTTATCGGCTCCGTGCTCCAGGCTGACTCAAGGAGCATAGATTCTTCCTCTTCCTCTCTACTTACATGCCTCAGAGGAGACTTTGGTGGTCCATCTTGAAGTTGGTTTAAACTAGCTTTGCTGCACTGACTTTAGAGATGCCAAATCAGAAGCAGGCAATCTGGTTTCCTGCCTTCCTACAGAGTCTCCATCTGTTCCCAGTTCTCCATTAGAGACAATTTCCCCCCCAGCACCACTCTTTAAAAAGCCAGTCTGTTTTCTGCTCTGATTCACCATGAACTATGTCAGCTGTCCCAGTCGGCATTTGGTGACCAATGTGTTGGACAAGTCTTGCCCATCACATACACAGGTCCTAATCAGTGGACGTTAAACTAACTCACACTTGCAGCCTAAAATCCCATCTACGTCAAAACATACCCAAGGTCAATCACAAGCACAACAGCTCATGTTTCCATGTGCTGTTTGTAAAGGATGCTGCCAGTGTGGAGTCTGCTTGTGCTCCCTCTTTTAACAGGGCAGTTAATACCAACATTTACAGACAGACTATTTTTCTAGTAAATTTTATGAACTATAAACAAATGCTCCCTGATAGCCTATAAAAAACAGGTGACAGGTAGTGGTAACTCTTGTCCAGTTACTGCAACTGAATAATCTAAATCCAGCAAAGCACACAAGGGAAACAGCTCAAATCCTGACGGTGAACACCCCTCGTAGGGAGTAACACTACTGCAGGGACTGGCTTAAGCAGGGTCCCCAAAGAGTCACATTTCCTTCATGTATGTATTTTCAACATTTGTGATCAGACACTGGTCCATCCAAATCACCAAGCCCTCACTCTGCTGGGGCACGTGGCAGAATTCCTTGGGATCAGCCCCTCTTTGAAAAGGTAATAAGCCTTTTGCCAAGGCATCAAACAACACAACAAGGCGACTTCTTGGCTGATCGGACAGTAAAGTTCAAGGCCTTAACTTTGCTTCTGTAGCCTGTACACACATGCGAGAGTCACTCGGGATTCAGAACATGAGTGTACGAGATGCCTTTGAATCGGTGGCTTTATATTTAAAGGCTTAGGTTACTCATATTTGTCTCAAGCAGTTCTACATAAATCTGAATAATAAAAATAAAAAGGAACTGAAACAGTATTTTGACTGAAAGATGAATTTCAAAGAGTTAGCTTCTTACAGAAGCTTCTTATAGATATTGCATCTTACAGAAGTTTCCAAACCTTAAAACCATTTGTATACTTTCAAAAAGGAGAGTATCAAGAAGTTCTTTGCAATTATTTGAACTGTTGAAGTTATATGTTTTGGGTTCTTCTCATCAGCTGCTAAAATCAATTTAACGTACAACAGGAAGCCTTAATCATATTTGCTTCTGGCAAAAAGATGTTTGTTTGTGACTAAGTTTTTACTGGATCAGATAAATTAATTGTAGGATCTGCTCCGAGTTCTAAGTACATCATGACATTTATTAATTTTTCCGTAGCAGTAACCCTACGAGATGCTTTGCAAACATGGCTAGTATAGTGTTATAAAACAAACATCTTCCCTTCTCCTACCATCAGCAACGATATAATCCTTATACCTAAAAGAATACTGCCTCTACCAGCTCAGGCAAAGGAGGCTGCATTAGCAGGAGGCTTTTAACCTTTGTACAGGGAAAAAATAGCTGTAGGAAGACACAAAAGGGAAGTAATCACCACTGCTACTGTTAATCTAGGATATTATGATCAAGCTTTTTGTTCAGGCTTATTATCAAGCCCAGTGGCTCAATTTGCCTTGTCCCATAAAGCATGTGCACTTTAGAGATGAGCAGTAGGAATATTGCTTACCTTGTTGAACTGGTGAATAGGCATTGGTCAGAAAACGAAAGTGCCCTTTATTGTACCAGCAGATCAAAGACATGTTTCCCTTCATTCTTATTCTGTACTGTCCTCTGGACTGGGGAGTTTCAGGGTTGTTCAGCATGGATGGAGGTAGGCCTGTGCAGTCACTCTTCCTGGTGCTCAGCAACCCGCAGCAGTAAATCTCTGCATGTGAACAAAACCATTCCCTATCAGCAAGACATTGCACAGACCCAGAAAGCAAGAGTAGTGGAGCAAGTCTGAATGACTAGATTAGAGAAAGAACCTGTCCTACAACATTCTAGTCCAGCAGATATATTAGCCAGCTGGCCATCTCCCTAGGTTTTTCTTAACCCACCTGAATGGAAAAAAAAAAAGATAGGCGTTGAAGCAGGTGACATCTGTGCACATCTTTCATATGTTAGCAAAGGCTTTTGGTAATTTAAAGCTCATCTGTCAGCTAAGTCTACTTGATCAAATTTTTCATCATGCTGAATTTTGCATGTTGGATAACTGGATATCCTTACAGGGGATACAGTATCTGGCTTCCCCTGAGCATGTTACCATTTATGTGGCTTTTCTGCCACTGTCTTTCTGGAATGACTTAAGCTCTCAAGTGCAGGTGCAGCTTTTGTTCTTGGTTCATGCAGTCCCTGGTACGTTGAGCATCCCCTCAACAACTCACAGATACTACAGGTATACTAATATAGTAATTGCTAATACTCATTATTTGGTCCAGTTGCTGTGGGCAGGTCTACAAGGAGCTAAGGCTCTTCCACCAGAAACTTAAGACTCATGCCAGAAGGTGGTCAACCAACATAGCAATGGGCCAACTTCATTCTGAAGGAGAAAATCTGCACTCCATTGGTTGTTTCTAATGAATGAGACAGTCCCTGGTAAGTTCCTTCCACAAAAGACAATGAAAAAAGCCTGAGAAGTCTCACAATCCATATAGGAGGAAGTGCACCTCCAGTGGAAGGCTCTTTTTATTTATTTATTTATTTATTGACTTGCTAAGAGGTACACAAACAGTGAAGTCCATGTACCTGCAAACTTTGACATTAACATAGGAAACTTTTAGACAGTTTTATTTTCAATATTAAGATCTTCCTGCTTTGATAACAAGCCAACCTGAGAAGAATTTTCTTAGCTGCCTAAAGTTTATCACCCACTGAATGGAGATGCTTATTCTCTCCAGGAGAAGCAATAGTATAAGAACAAGCTAATAACTACATTATTGTGCTAGAGCTTCAAAATAGCAACAGCCATCTCTGAGATGCCCATAATAATTAATTGTAGCCTTTCTTTTAGCTCAGGCAATAAGCCTGCAGAAAGCTTCCAGCAGATGTTCCACTCTTCACACAGAATAATGGGAACCATTTCCTCTCTCAGGAACACACTGTGGAATTTTCCTGCTGTATAGTCTAGAAAAGTGCAGCACTTCTGCAGATTTATTAGAGTCTCTCATCATGGATAACACCCTTAAACTGTTGAGTTTTTAAGAACCACCCAGTTACTATAGCAATAGAAGAAATAAAAATTATGCCCATCTGGCTCAATGAAGTTTTTGTGTGTAATTAAATCAGAATCACAACGTGTTTGCCACATACTCAGAAGTCAGCAGAGACAGGTTTTCCTCCTCTGGTCTTCTTAAACTATAACTGCAATATAAATGCATACACCTAAGCTAGCTTAGCAAAGATGAAGAAATGGGGTGTAGTGACTCAAGATTCATTCACAGGGTCTCCAGGACTCAGCTTGTGCTGAAGTTTTTTTTTTATCACATCTGTATTAGTTCCATTTACAAAGGCAGCCAGGCTTGAGTTAGTTCAGGCAAAAATGCACGTTCTGCACTCATTTACCCTGCATGCAATGGTGAGCTGATTCGGAGGTAGGGCAACTGGTGGCCCTGCTGTGGGAAGGAGATGAGACCTTGCTTTAGTCCATGTGCTGGAGTTGCAGGATCCTGCAGAGCTTGTGGGGGTGCCATGGTCACCCAGGCTGGGAACTCCTGCAACTTTGCCAGCACCAGACACTCTGCAGAACAGAGCCAGATGCTCCTGCTGGTTCAGAAGGTGCAAAAGGGACTTTTGGGGAACATACGTTTAAGAAAAACACGTGACAAAGGGCTTTAGGAGGTGTTGTCCTCTGTAACGGACAACAGTAATGTTTAAAGGGGGGAAAAGAGATGTGCCCTATGAATGAATGTCACAGCAAATAAAGTGACAGCTGTCTGCTCACAGAACAGAGAATCTGGGTCATTTCAGTGCAGGTTTGCACTTCTGTTCAGAGGCCAGAAAAAGAAATACTTTGTGTGTCCCCTGAAAAACAAAAAAGAAGTCTAGTTGGGTTTTTGATTTTGAAAAAAATCAAAGTGCCTTGTCTTATTTTCTGAAGCTTTCTCAGCTCTTGATGTCTTCATAGACCTTAGAATTACGTTCACTTGACATCCCTTTATATTACTAGGCACATATTCTCTACTGTGGTACAGTGAAGGTCCTACAAAGCAGGCTTTCAATAAAGAATCCTGTTTTTTGCAGTAATACATCTGTGGCTTAAGGTTAGGAAAAGCAAACAGGAGTTTAGTTCCACAAAATTTTTTATAAGATCACAGGATCCTATGGATTAAAGGATAATTCAGGTTGGAAGGCAACTCAGGAGGTCTCTAGTCCCATCCTCTGCTTAGAGTAGGGACAGCTCTGAGGTCAGACAGTGCCGCTCAGGGCATTAACTTGTCTGGGCTTGAAAACCTCTGAGGACAGAGACTGCACAACCTCTCTGGGCATCCTGCTCCACTGTCCTCATCCTACATCTAATCTGAACTTCTTCTTTTGTTTCACCTTATGTCTGTTGCTTTTCATCCTTCCACGATGCACCACAGTGAAAAGCCAGCTCTATTCTCTCAATAACCTCCTCAGGGAGTGTAAGGCTGCTGTTGCCCCCCACATTGCCCTGAAGCCTTCTTGGGCTGAACAAGTGCAATTCCCTTCCCACCGTGATCATGTGGTCCAGCTCCTTGTCAGGTTGGTGACCCTCTGCTGAACTTATTCCAGTTTATCAAAACTTTTCCTGTACTGGGAGGGTGTTGTCCAAAAATGTGCTAAACAGGAGGCATGGGGAGTAGGAGGCAGTAATTACCTCCCTTCAACTACAGGCTGCAGTCCAGTTAACACAGCCCAGGATAGTGTTGACCATCTTTGCTGCCAAGACGTGTTGCTGACTCACGTTCAACTTGCTGGCTACAAAGTCCCCCAGGCCCTTTTCATCAAGTGTTTTGAGAGGAACGAGTACATTTTTGGTGGTTGCCTGACTCTAGATTTTCCAGATTTTCCTTTACTTCCCTTAAATGTCAGTTTAGGTTCCCAAAATGTTTATCATTTCTAAGCATTAGCTGATTTAAATCTTTGATAGTTACAAAAAACCCCAAACAACATAAAGCAGTTAAGATCAATACCAATTTCTTTTTGCTTTCAGTTCTTAATGGGATCTTTCTCTTTCCACCACTGATCCTGCTCTAGCCCAGAAACAAAATTTTCTTGAGCAAGAAAAGAAAATTTGTCAGTTTAAGAATGGCGCTTGAACTGTCCTGAGCACCTGAGCATGGGTGCACTTCAACAGGCTTTTGTCATACTCGGTCATGGTGTGGCTCTGTTGAGATTTATTTGGCTGTACACCAAAAAAGCATTAAGGTCATTGCTGAGGACAACTGTGTGAGATAGAGATCTCTCTGCTGAGCCCAGGCATCTCTGCCTGTCTTTCCCCGAATGTCCTGCCAATGCAGTAGCATCCCAGCAGGTGCTGGCAATATACTAGTTGCTTTGCAGCAGTCAGTAAACACCGTCTCCTCCCAGGGCTCTTAATGACTTCACCACTGCTTGGCATCTCTAACAACTTACCTCTCCCAGCGTCTCATAGTCATTCCAGTTCAACATCCAACCTGTGAGCTACCCTGTAGTGCCCCCGTGCCAAATGCAGACAATTCCATGGCCTTATTAAACAGAACCATTTTCAATGTTCTCCCTGCAATCTTCTTTATATAGGAGTGCCACACTATTTTGCAAAGCAAATAAGCCTGCTATATCTTAGTGTCCACCCCCCACCCACCCCATAGCTTCACCTCTAGGAAAGTGATAACGTGTACCAGATCAGAAATTTAGTTTTGGAAGCAGCTGTCAAATATCATAAAAAGTCTTGTGAAGCCATATAACAAATCATGAACCAATCTGAAATCTCAGTTTAATATTAGCATATTTGATCAGATAGCGAGTCAAAATTGTATTCTTTAAAAAGACATTACTTAATTTTGCTACCCACTGGAAACTGTTAATTTGAATGATCTGTTCAGGGTAAAGACCATGAATAATTCACCCCAGTGAACAATTTGAATTATCTGTAAGTAATAAACACTCAGCTGGTTTAGTAGCCACGCATCTTTTTCACTAGGGTTACGGACCAACTGCGTCATGACATATTGTTTTTATTGTTCCCCAGCGGAGCATAAAGGGTGCAACTCAGCAGTCCAATTTTTGTCTGTCAGTCTTTATATTTAAACCTGACACATCACAGGTACTATGAGTATGTGGGTTATCCTCTAAATTTTTCAAACCCTCATTCTGCATCATTGCTTTGGTAGTCTTAAAATTTAATGCTTATAATCAGCTGTGAACAGAGTCATTTACTAAAGAACAGTCTCTGCTCAGAGAAAAAACTCCGGTGCACTATAAATATGCTTGACTTCCTTCCCATTTGGCTGTTTGGAGCATTTGGGAAACCATGACTCTTTTGTGAGAATATGGCAGTATTCCACTGTACTTTGCGAGCTTACCTAAAATAATGTAGGAATTAAGTCCTGCACTGACCTCAACTGAGACAGCTCTCAGTGCCAGCAGTCTTAAGTGCTCAGCTACAGCACCGGTGCAGCTCACTGGTGTTATTTTAAATGAGAATCGAGATATGGCCTACAGGAGAGATGGGGAAGGACTCTTTACCAGGGAATGTGGTGACAGGACAAGGGATAATGGTTATAAATTGAAAGAGGGGAGGTTTAGATTAGACACCAGAAAGAAATTCTTTACAGTGAGGGTGGTGAGACACTGGAACAGGTTGCCCAGGGAAGTCGTGGATGCTCCATCCCTGGAAGTGTTGAAGACCAGGCTGGATGGGGCTTTGAGCAACCTGCTTTAGTGGGAGGTGTCTCTGCCCATGGAACTCGATAGTCTCTAAGGTCCCTTCCAACTCTAACCATTCTATGATATTGTATCAATACCCAGTTTTTTCCCCTGCTTTGGGCCACATTTCATTAATATAATGCTCTGAGTGGATTTGATATTCTGCAATGCCAAAAACCATGGCAAAGGCAAAACTCGGTTGTCAGTGGTGTGTTGAAAAGGGAAATGGCCCCGTAGCCTCCTCATACGCTATGCGTAATGGCAGACTCCAGTCTTACTGCTACGAAGGATCTATTCTACGCACGGCCCTGACTCTGAAAGGCTGTCCTGACTGAAAAAACGAGCCAAGAATTACATAGAGATGACTGTCAGTGATGCAGGAGCCTGTAATTTAAGGGGAGTCATAGAATCATTTGGGTTGGGAGGGATCTTAAAGATCATCGAGTTCCAACCCCCCTGCCATGAGTCACAAGTCCTCAGCATTTCTGAAAGCAAAGTAACACAAGGCTTTTTTACACCCCAAGGTGAGGGGGCATTTGACAGAGAGAATGTCCTGAGACTACTCTTTGGACTAGAAAGAAACTGGCTGGGAGAGCCATACTGATGGACACTCTGCTAGCAAGCGTACTTCTGCTAATGTAGAGTTTATTATGCTTTCGAAACTGAAAACTGTCCTACCAACGCATGTTGACACCAGCAAAAAAGGCAAACTTTACTATGGCTTTTGCAATGGCATAAAATGTCAGCTAGAGAAGTCACGTCTTTAACAGATATTAAACCAGCAAGGATTTCTAAGGAACAGCTTTCATCCCATACCTAGTCTTTCACAATGGGAAGAGAAAAAACACAGGCAGCTAGGAATCCCTTGAAAAGTCCCCCAGGCCATATAGGAGATTAGACCTCATATTTTCAAGGCAAAGAACAAAAGCAAGGGCTTTAAATAACCTTATTTAGAATGTTTTTACATCCTCATTTTGAACTGTAAGATGATTCAAAGAGGAAGATTTAAAGAGTAATTTAGAAAGTCCTCTGCATAGAACCTTTTCATGAATGAGAACTTTTCTTAGAGATGACCAACTTATCTATACAAGGACTTGAAATATCAGTGAAGCCTTTTGGAAGGTTTTTTTTTTAATTCAGTGGCAGGAGACACTGAGGTCCGTCATTATTAAAACCCAGTGAGTCACCCAATACATACCTTGCTTCTCAAATTCTTCAAAGAGATTCAGGCTGGTAATGCTTGGGCCAGTGAAGATGATGTAGTTCTTCCCAGAGGCGTTCTGACATAGGCTTTTGGCCACCATACTGTGAAGCTGCGGTTTGTTCTTCAAAGCATCCAGCCCATCAGCACCACTCCCTTCTTTGAGATGAACATAGATCTTAAATGAGAAATGGTAAGAAAAGTCAGAAGGTTATAAGGAATCCAGAGGAAGCAGATGCAATTGCTAATGTACCTGCTCAGCTCAACTGGAGACAACCTGCGAATCAAGGCACCAAATACTTTTTATAAACTGCTAATTAATCTAAAGTCCCTTTAAAGGGACTGT
This sequence comes from Gallinago undulata, assembly GCA_026546715.1. Taxonomy (NCBI): domain Eukaryota; kingdom Metazoa; phylum Chordata; class Aves; order Charadriiformes; family Scolopacidae; genus Gallinago; species Gallinago undulata. The sequence goes on from JAOTQQ010000023.1 coordinate 43,916,746, forward strand.
TGCTTTAAAAACCCCTCAGGTTAGCTGGCACAGCTACCTATAAATGCAGCATCCTTTGCCTCAGCTTAAGGGCTTCCTGAGGTTCTTGTCACTGTTGTGCAGTTTGAAGATTGTTTCCTTGGCAGGAAAAGACTCCAGTCATAACTGAGATTACATGTCGTACTGAATCTGCATAGGCTTCAAAGCTGCCAGCAAAAGGAGAGCACGGGAACTTTAGTTTCAAAAAAGGCCCTTCCAAGATGGCCAGAAGGAAATGGCCCATTAGCTTTGCTGCAGTAATGTTCAGATGTATTTCTGCTGGCAACAAGCGTTAGGCTGCGACACAACTGCGTGTGCACACCCATAAATGAGAGGAGCCAGCAACACACACCTACCCAACCAGAACATCCTCATCAAACTCTCCAGGCACAGCTCTAATTCTTACATCCTTTACTTCCATCATGATTTGGAGACAACCCACCAAAACAGATTGAACCAGGAAGCAGGGTAGGGCGTAATATGCTGCTGTTAATAGGGAAACGCCTGGCTCATTTGTAGCAGGCTGTGGTAGCTTTAGCATGTATTCTGTGCAGTCCACAATGCTATGGATTTCAAGAGAGCTGTCACCATCATCTGCAGGTGAACAAACATGTTTGTGTTAGAGTGCAGGAACATTTATCCCTTAGTAATGTGACTATAACTAAGTGAACACAGTCCAGCTAGTATACCCAGCAACTGAAAGAGCACTGAAGTAAAGCTATTCCTTCCTTCTTGCAAGTGGTCTCTCTAGAAGAGGAGCCTTCTGCATTGTCATGCAGAAGAAGAAAGCACCTAACCCTTCCTTTGTACACAAGCCTTCAATTTTATTTCACTGACAGCATTTTACAAGCATAACTTTCACCAAAGTTGAACATCTATTAAAAACAACGAGGCAGCTGACCTTCATCTTGTTCTAAAAGTCAGCAGAAATAATCGCTGGAAAGAGAAATGAGAAGAAGCAGACACTGTGCTCAGTCACTCAAACAGTACTGCAACACCATGGAACTTGCAAAGATTTAAAAACACAAAGAAATGCAAATTTTCTGAAAAATTTCATTTTTTCTGGAAGGCCTGCCTTTGAGACTTTGGCTCTGAAATACTTTGATCTTTTAGGAATTCCAGAAAATTTTACCCATCAAGAGAAAAAGTTGAAACTTGCTCAGTATTCAGGGGCTGCGAAAAGGAATTTGTATCTTGGAGTGACGCAACCACAACGAGCTTTTGTTAAACTTGCTTGAGACTTCAAACACCCGGATCATGCATCATAGCATCTGTTTCTTTTAACAACATACTCCTTCATAAAGGAAAGTTCATTACAATCCTCAGAGAACAAAAATGGTCACATGTTTGCAGTACTGCTCTCAGTAATTTGTATCTCAATGATCTTAGAGGGGAACAAAATTCAATTACACAGCTTTTCCCTATTTTAGATGGTGTATCTCCCAGCACTGGTATTCTAGACATATTAATGTAATGTTCCCCAGCAATTAATGCATCATGGAACAGACCCCAAAGGAGCGTGTTATTTATGAAATCTCTGAGAAATGAGACATAATTTGTATATTAAAGTAACCGAGGTGCTAAAGAACAAAGTTGGTGCAAGGATGAATACATGGTAATTCCAAAAGAAAACTATCACAGAATCACGGAATTGTTGGAGTTGGAAGGGACCTCTAGAGATCATCTAGTCCAACTCCCCTGCCAAAGCAGGAACGCCCACAGCACATCACTCAGGACTGTATCCAGGTGGGCCTTGAAAATCTCCAAAGAAGGGGACTCCACAGCCTCCCTGGGCAGCCTGTTCCAGGGCTGTGTCAACCTCACCGTAAAGAAGTTCTTTCTCATATTTGAGTGGAACCTCCTGTGTTCCAGCTTGTGCCCATTGTCCATCATCCTGTCACTGGGAACCACTGAAAAGAGTCCAGCTCCATCCTCCCTCAAACTGCCCTTTAGATACTTACAAGCATTCATAAGGTCTCCCCTCAGCCTTCTCTTCTCCACGCTAAAGAGTAGCAGCTCTCTCAGCCTTTCAATAAGGCTGAAATAATATTTCATTATATTCCTTAATAATCTATATTAAAAGGAAGTCTTAAATATAAATTATTTATCTTAAAAATAAATAAATAGATAAATAAAAATCCCTTTTCTGATAGAAACAGTTTCCAGATGAGGACAAAAGCAGGAATGTTTGCAGACTCCCTGACTGTGCTGCACTCACTTTTGAAAGCTGTCAAATTTGTGTTTTCCCCAACGCTAAGGCTGAGGACTAGCTAATTACAGTAAGTGATTTAGGTTATTAATCAGGGCTCAAGAGAGCAGCTTAACAGTGGAATGCATATACGGGCAGATTGTTCCAAATTTAGAGCAAAGGTATTTCATGATTATTGGCATCAAAATTAAGATTGGGTTACTAGTATGTCAGCACAGAGTCCACACATCAAGCCATTATAAGGCAGCGGAGACAAGAGATGCAGACAGATTAGTTTTGACTTTGGATTAGCAGTTGAGCTGAAAACAAAGTGGGAATCTCTAAGTCTAGGAAATTATCTTACACCTTCCCTCCCCTACCGCAGTAAGTCTTATCCAACCAAGAGTCTCTCCTGCTCCTTGCTCCCTTTGTGTTCCCCCAGTGTACCCCTTAAGGGATGAGACAGTCTGCTGGTGAGCCAATTGGTCCCTCAACGTGAGCTGGTTTGGGTCTGCACGCAGCTAGTTTAAAGCGCACGCCCACCATGCAACTGTCTACTGAGATATCACTGTTTTCCTACTGGGATACTACATACTCCATAGGTTCTGTCAGCAGAGTTCCCCTATGCACCTGGCACTCTCCTCCTGAGCTCTGCCCTGTTTTGAGGTCCTTGTAATGGCCACCTTGTGATTTTCATTCCCCCTGCTGTGTTCACCTTCCCCGTGCCCTTTACAAAACATCCATACCCACTACTGAACCCTCCCTCCTCCTCCAATGTTAAATATATCCCCCCTTTTTCTCCTTGGGCATTTTCCTGCCTGTCCAAGCACAGCCTTTGTTCTTGGCACAATTTTTCCTGTTTTGGAGAAGCATCATTCAAAGCTTTATCATGCTGAGCTCTACTGGGAAGATGGGTGACGGCAGCAGAACGTTGGAAGGCATTAAGGCTGCTGTGAAACAGACAATTGGCAAAGGCGTAGCTTTAAATATCCTTGCAAGTGCCTAGGATCTCATATGGTCTTTATTTCCCCTCTCCCTGTCCTCTCATCCAGCTTATTTCATTCTACCTCAATGATTAAGATCCTACCTACTGAAGGCCACAGCATTCCCTCCTGTTCTGTAATGCCTTAGAAGTGGTATTTAACAGTTAGTAGCCTGCAGAGAAAGCAGAGTTGTCGGAAATTGGCTGCAAAGTCTTCACAGGCACAGTCAGAAGCTGCTCCCCAAAAATGTTTGTTCAACTGTTCACCGGAGCTTCTGGTTTGCCCTGTGACAGCATCAGAGCTTTGTGCCCTTTCCATGTGCTCCAACAGCAAAATGTCGTCAGAAGTATAAGCTCAGCGACTGCTGCCGGACAACAGATGGAGATGTTGGCAGCAACATCCCCTGCTTCTGCGGGTGACAGTCAAAGCCGTACTTCTCGAATATCTGCAGAGATCTCTTCCACCGTGCATCTTTTTCTAGTGGTTACTGATCCATTTGATCTTCAGCACCAAATAACTTAACTTCTGTAGATGTAACGTCATTCGGTTTTAGGAGCCAACTACATGCTGAAGGTCCTTATTCTGTAATAAGGTGAGACGAAGAAGGAGCTTTCTCTAGTCATCCCTCAATTCTTCTTATCAGAACAGCTACACGTTCAGCTCTACCTTCTTTCTATCATTTAGTGCAGCCCTTCTGCACCAGATGCTTTTAATCCAACATGTTTTAATCCCCTGCACACAATATCAGCTCGCTCTCTGTTAAACTCATGCTGTTTAACTTGTCCCTCAACCCCCCCTCTCTTCTGCCTTCGTTTTCCATGCAGCACTCTAATAGTCTCTTCCCCTTAAATGCCTGACTAAGAAAAGACCTTCAGAGTCTCTGGCTTGTCTTTCCTTCCACCTACAACTGCTCCTGCCTCCCATCACAAATGCAAAAGTAAATATCAGTCAATATACCTGAATGCCAGAGTGACAGGGTATGGCTTGAAGGCTGTGCTGAGCTCTTCCAAATCAAGAAAAATAGCACAAACTTGTTCTGGAAAGACCATTTGCCTACACAGAGGCAATCAGAAATGACATCACATTTCTGAGCAGGAGAGATGAGAGACAGGTCAATCACCTGTCATTCAGAAACTCAAACCAAGTATTTTAGGCTCCTGAGGCAGACTGCTAGAGAGGGTGCTTCCAGAGGAAGGAAGATCTCAGAGTAGACATCCGTGGTACAAGCCAACAGGAATTTATTTGCTCACTGCTTGCAATTTACTCTACGGAAAATTCATGTGGAAAGTTCATAAGGTCTTGCTAGAAACAGAGTAAAAAATTGAGCACTTAGGAACAAAAGCTGCTTCTTGACTGCGTATTTAAGAAGTGCCCTAGAAACTAAAATATTGGTGATTCTGCTAATATTCAAAGCTCAGATGGCAAATTGAAAGCACTTGTGAATAGCTCATCCCAAATATTCCACATTCATACATAATTGAAACACCCCAGGGTAAAATTCTCAAATGAAATAGATGACATTTGGAAGAAAAAAGAAAGGGCGGGGTAGTAATAAACAGAAGGAAGATTTTGAAGGCTACATTGTGCAAAATATCTCACAAAGGGCAGACCCTAAACAACCACAAAACAGAAGCCAAGTTTTCAGATGACACAATTACAAAAGCAAGAGAACAAAGAACAGTACTGACATACTTTTTGGATCCTGAATAGTTATTGAAAAAATAACTTCATTTTTCTATAGACTTCACAGGCAAATACTGAACTACGCCTTCCCAGCACCACTTTCTAGATCCTGCCTTATTCTGTCTTCCTCTCAGAAGGAAGAAACCCTATCTCTAACTGTTGCTGTTACCATTGTTGTTGAGAGACCCTCCCCTCCAGTTCCACCCCAATCCTTCTGCATCCCATGCTCCCCCCTTCTTTAATGCCCTCTTCTCAGCCAGCTCTTAGGCCTAGCTCTTCCTCAGCAGCTGTTGGACCATTGATGGTGCTCTTACCGAGACTGGATCTTTTCATTGGTTTGAGCTTCTCTTCATTCTCTTCCTACACTTCTAAAGTCTACTTTGCAAATAGCATGCAAGGGCCACGCAACTTTCCCAATTTGTTCCCAGCTAGCTTTTGGGGTTCCCTACAAACCTCTTTCCTCTCTTCTCCCTCTGCCTCCTAATTTGGGTGGTTTCAGTCTGCATTAACACACAGATCCAGCTAACATATTTGTGCTGAGAACTGGCATATCCCTGTCTAGTCTGCATGTGTTCTTCAAAGTTTCTAACAAGATCTTCATGAGACTGGCAGAAAGATCCTGGTTGACTTGACAATGCAAGACCAATATGGCTTAAAATAAAGCTCTTTGTTTCCCTTCCCATGATATCCCTCTTGTATGTGATTTCTTCATCACATCACAACATCTTACCTATACCTCTTCCTATACCTTCTCGTTATACTGATTCCTGCCTGTGTTTGCCCTGTGAGGCCAGGCATCCAACCACTGATGCCAAGCAAGACCACATTTGCTTCCTTTGACGCTGCCCTTCTCCTGCCTGCTTGGAAATCACTGCCAGCCTCTGCAAAGCTCCTTCTTTTTGCTCGTCAATACTTTTCTTAGGAAGGATGCAACCCCAACAACACGATTGCTAATCTATGCATCGCTGCTGCCACCTTCTTAGCGCTGCTTTCTCGGGCTCCCTGCGTGGAGCTGGCAGCCCAGCGAAGGTGCAGGATCGAGGCCTCACTCTGATGCCACGCAATTGCCCAGCTTTGGCTCTAGGTTTACTAAGAAAATTACTGTTGAGCCATGAGGACATGTATAAGTGAGAATAAATGTAAGTGACAAGGTATGTAAGCGATGCGAGATAAGAAAAGTAAAAGCTATCAAAAGTGCTGTGACTGTTGAGGGGATAATATGCAGTAGCTCAAGGAGGAAAATACTTACATAAAAAGCTATAAAATCTTAAGGGAAAAACAGAAGATGACAATTCAGTAACATCAAAGGACCCATCTCATTTCCAGGGAGCAACCAGGCTGATGACCGCCTTGGCCTGTGCAGGCTCCCTGGGAGCGGGGAGCGTACTGGTGGCTGGCAGGGTACTGGTCCCAGCTCCCCACTGTGTGCATCAGCCAGTAACCACTGCTGTACGCATCCCACCCGCAGGGTCTCTGGGCAGCTGAAAGGTGCCCCAGCTAAAGTGACTCACCACGGGACACTTATGTTATGCTTCCATCTTGCATTTAGATGCTAAACTCGCTGGAGCAGGGATTGCCTTTTTGCTCTGCCCACAGCACCCAGCACAAAGACAAGGGATCTGCGAGGGGGGTTCCTACGGCAAACTATTAAGTGAGGACAGAGGAAACTGGTGATTTTATCCTTCTTCCCCAGGCAGAGCCGCACTGAGTGACAACAGCTGCAGAAAGGAGGCAACCATGCAGGCACTTTTATCATCAGAGACTCCAAGCACCACAGATGGGAACTGAAAAATAACCTTAATTCCCATTTTCACCTGCAAATAGACTCTAGGACTGCAAGTAAGCTCTAGGAGAGATCTTTGCATTAGGTCTCATTTAGATGTTTGGTTTTCCTGTTTATGTAGAAACACAGTAAGTTTGTAAACTCTACAGAAGTGAATGGGGCTGGCCCATCACACATCTGCAAAATGACCTTCCCACTTAACACCAGTGAGCATGAGGAAAACAGAGTTATAATTGAGATTTGAGATTCTCAGATGCAGACAGAACCGCATGCATTAAAAAGCCAGAGCTGGTGGAAGCCAGAGAAAGAAAGAAGATTGGATTTTCCAGCCACCAGTGACTAACAAATGAAAGCGATCAAATTTCCTGGGATCCCCTCCCAGCCAGAGCCTGACCTTCAGAACCTCCTCAGAGCAGCCGCTACATCCGTGTGTTCCAGATGCAACTGTTCCAGCAACAGAGAAATTATCAGGGCACTGTTTAAAGAAACCCAAGGGCTCAGGCTAATCTCTAAACAGAACTTAAACAGGCTGAAACGACAATATTTCTGAGCAGCATTATTAAACAAATGCACAAATGGCTAACTCTCCTGCAACTCTGACCTTGAAACCAAAATTCACTCCAGGCTTATTTACCCCTCCCTTTGCCAATGACTGAAAGCACTTATGTGGCGTGATGTGAAATTAGAAATTCTTTGGGGCATCATCTCAGTTTCCCTAAATTCTGGAAGTTCTTACTCTGTAAAATCAGCAGGGTTATAAAACATTTGAGCTGACTGGACTTACCCTGTTTGAAATCAAGAATGAACTACGGCATTGGCTTTAAAAGCATGTTGACAGTGTTTTCTTTTGTTGCTGCAACTGCGAGATACTGTAAGAAACGAAGACATGATGCAGCAGGAAAAGCAACAGAAAGCAGCAGATGAGGCACTGCCGTTCGAGTGGGGCGAGCTGAGGCTATTCCCAGCTCTTCCACTAATCTGTGGAGCAACCTCAGACATCTCACTTCACTGAGAGCTGCTCCTCAGGGAGAATAATTTCTTACTCCCTCATGGTGGGGACGCCCCGATCCAGGTTGCATTCCTTGAGTACCACTACAGTGCAAGTCGCTGATCGTTCAGTAACGTGGGAAGACTCAAGCTGCAGAGACACAGTCCTTTTCCTTAATCTGTTGTTCTTCAGGGCAAGCAGTGGAAGGTGGAAACTCAAATTCAGTCCCAGTAAAAGGATCTAAAGGACTTCATAAATCTTAGCGACATGTTTCACAGGGATATTAGTGAAAATGAAATGCATTATTGCAAGAACTTTTTGCCAATGAATAATAGCAGAAAGCCCATATAGATGGGGGCAGGGAGGGCCTGCAGGAAGGGAAGACTGCCCAAAATAGCTTCAGAGAACAAATTTCATCCCAAGGAATAGGAAAGGATACACACATCCATAAAGTCATGTCTTCTCCACCATGACATTTTTCTAAGTGAATAATTAGGTTGATGAGCTAATTCCATTACCACCTATCATAGTGTTTGATATTGCCTGATCGTCCCTTTGCAGTGCTCTCTACCATCTACACGCTGCTTTCAATTTTGTTGATTAATGGCTCTTTGGGCCAGGGACTGTCTTTAGGGTTATGTTTGTGCCATGGGCCTGTGGTCCAGGATGAGGCACCCATGGGAATACCTTGTCCTGCCTGACCCCCCATGGGATTCAGTGCATGGCACCAGCTTCCTTTGCTTCCTCCTCCTTCTGCAAAATGACAAGAAAACCTTCTTGTGCAGGAGGAGCTGTGCAAGGACTAAGCATCACTTAGTAACAGTTACTCATGACCATGTTCATTCCTTATGAGACATGCAAGAAAAGCAAAGAGAGAGCATGACATGGCCTACCAGGACAAAATATCTACACTTGATCATGTATTTGGGAACTCTCAGCATTTTTTTATGAGCTCTATTGCTATATCTAAAATGGAAGAGAGCCTTACTAATCATATTTATGCTCATCTTTTACGAGCAAACGTTCCAGAGTTTTGAGAGAAAAAGAGAGAAATAAGAACTGACACAAATAGAGCTTTGATTTAAACAGGATGACTTAACTCAGCAAACACTCTAAGAAAGAAAGAAATAAACACTTCTAAGCTCCTGTGGTTATTTAAAGTGCAATCAAGATATTAAAATACTGGTTTGAAAAGAGCCTTAGTGGTAACACATATATAGGGAAATACATTCGAGGGAAACAAGAAAAGCAGGGAGAAGACAGAACAGAAGACATCTGGGGTCCTGCAAGCTGAGTCTGCTGTTTAGAAAGAAAGAAATGAGAAGGCCCCAGGCCTCTGCCGCAGCAGCAGCTGCGGCCACCTTGATGTCCAACATCAAGGATGGGTAAAAAAAGCAACAGTATCAGAGCAGTTTTGCTGCCTACTTTGCCAAAGTCAGCCTTCCTGGAGCCCTTCTAACCCTCTGAAAGGTTTTGCTCATGTTCCCAGCTGCTGTAGACATATATTTACTTTGTTTGAATGACCTGTCCTTCCTGCGTGTTCCCACTTGGCCAGCTGACCGTGAAAAGGTACTCAGTAAAGCAGCTATTCACAGCAACAAGATGCTTTGCTTGAGAAATTCCAAAGCAGAGATATGATCTGAACTTGTGGATCCATGTCCTGGTTTGAGGCCCAAACCAAGACAGTCCATCTTAAAACAAAGACTTAACTGTCAGGGTGGATTCAGGTTATCTGTATTACAGAGAGGAGAAAAATAATCTAATATGTATACATTATTTATATTATGTGTATAATGCCTATGCACCTTATATCCACAAACAATATTTGGTTTTTATGCCACTTCTGCTCCATGAATGGCTTATTGGGCTGGATTTTTAACCAAAGACCATTTGCTTAAAAAAAGCAAATGATGGGCCATCAAACAGAAGCATCTACTCATACCAAAAAACTGATTCAGTTTTTTTTCATGAGAACAAGCAGAGACAGAGCTAAAACTCCTAACATTAACAACTGCCCAGTGAACTGCCAACACAGAGCAGCTCAGCATACGGCTTTAAAACACTGATATCAGTTTTATGTTAGGAAATCAATCAGCTATCTTCATTGTAAAAAAACATAGATCACTGGGGAAACTGCAATGACCTCAAATGGAGATTTTTTAACATCAGACTCCTCATTCAAGTTTAGAGGATCTTATTTGCGGCCAGGAGCATCACAGACCTCTTGAGGTTCCTTCCATTTCTGAGAGCCAGTCGTATGTATCTCATTTCCCTCTTCTGCCTCACCTTTTTATAGGTATATATGATTCAGACTTTTGAAACTGAATTAGCCCGATTTATGAAGCATTTATAGTCACATTTTATCCTGAATAAAATGACCCTGATGTAACCATGAGGAAACAATGAGAGAGGGAATTCATCCAGACAGTATTACAGAATATCTACATATTTCCAAGTGTGTGCTGTAAGGTTTTTCTGACAGTAGACAGGTGATAGACCAGTCAGTCCTTAACTATCAGGCAACAAGTCATGATGGCAGTTTCACAAGACATGGAGGCAAAGGTGTGCACATGAAGGGGGGAAACACTGGATTTTTTTCTTGTTTAGATCGATTCTTTTCCTATGTTAAACACATACACACACACACAATTTTAATACAGTAAATAAACCAAACAACCACCAAATAGGTGTTCTAGATTCTGCAAGATCTCTTGTAACTGTGACACATAACTGAACGTAGCATTTCAAACATACCGCAGTTGAAGATCCTCATCCTCCCTAGACTAGGTTTTTCCATTGTAGCATGAACATTCATGTTCCTGTATATTCTTTTTCACCCTTCCCTAAGGTCCCTCTCACCCAATCATTTTAGCATGATGATAATTACAGTCAAGTCATGGAATTAAAGCAAAAGACAGCTGGTAAGATGATCCTGGACATCATCCGGATGCAAGTTAAGCATCGAGTATCTAATTCATCAAGGGAGCAGCAGGATAAGGGTGGTGCTGAGCATCTATTCTGTTTCATTTGACATTCCATTAATTTATTGTCTCAATGGACAGGATGGGAAGTGCAACATAATTATAAGTCAAAATCTGAAACCTCCGTCATGTCTGAAGACTTATTAGTTGGGTGGCAGTTGGCTGAGGGGAGCACAGCAAGAGAGATCAGCAAACAGTGTTTGCTGTACCCTTTACGCTTCAGTAATAAGCTGCGTGTGGAACTGGTGGAGTTCACCTTGGAGATTAAGGACACTGACTCTGTGTAGCAAATGACTTTCCAAAAGCCTTGAGAGAGGAAAATTCCAAGGATGCTTCACAAGACGAATCTATTTTGTATAAGACAAAACAACTGCTTTAAAACCTGGGTGGAAGATGTATGATCCCAATTTTCTTCTCAGAGTGAATAGCATTATTGAAAACGCAAAGCCCTGTTCCCAGCGAGTCCCTTTTCCTGCACAGCTACTCAAACAGTCATAGTGATTCACGGATCAAATTTTACTGTTAGCAAATGTTCAACCACAGCAAATACACGGGCCCTGCAGTTTTGACATGCGTTCAGCCTGAGCAGGCAGTGTGCATGCACATCCTTCCCACACCTCTGAACTGCTGCTCGGGAACACACAGGAAACCACATTTTCACAGATGTTCTTGCGAGAAAGAAATATCAGAAGATATCTGCCCCCTCACCTCTAGGTATCAAAGTGGCCAGATATTTTAAGAACTATCAAAATACATAATCTATTGTGGAAACTGAGAAACTGAAAACTCGTTCCCAGTGCGTTACAACACGAAAAACAAACCCTTTAACACATCTCCTGGTCATGCTCGTATCTCACCTTGAAGTCACATGGGATTTTATTTCTTCAGTAGAGAAGTAGAGGTGTGAAAAGATATGCAACAGGAAACCCTGCTAATATGTTTCTCACAGAAAAATCGACATCTTGATACCATATTGATTTAGTCTATTGGACACCCCTGGCTATCACAGATGCAGGGTTATACTTAGAGAGAGAAGCTGACTCATTAGAAATGACAGACGTCACAGTACCTAGACATTTAGACAAACTTAGGATGTACAAACAGACAGGCTTTTTAAGTCCATTTCAATTTAATTAGCTCAGGGCTGGCAGCCAGATGGACAGTATCAGAGACAGGCACCCTCAGTGAAATCATATGGCAAACAGAGCACCGGGAACTTGTTATCACTGTCCTTTGGACCTAGTATCTGTGGGAGCAAGAGGCCTGCTGCATTCAGATTGTATGAAGAGAAGTGACTGTTACCTTTGGTCCTACAATACACTTAAGGGCCTGGCTGAAATTGAATCAAGACACCTGAAGAAGAAAAACCCACCTGGCAGATGAAACCAGTGGATGAGCACTGCCGGACCCAGAGACTGAATTTCCTCTTTTTCCTCTTGCGCAGCTCCCTCTCTGTGCACGTGGCAATGAAAACAGGATCCTCATCAATCAGGGGCTCATGTAGTACCTGCAAATGGCAAGAAAAGAGAGGTGGGGGGAAGAAACAGAAGAGTACACAATTATCAGGAAAAAAATGGTGCTTTAAATTCTTCCAAGGAAATACAATTATTGTATTGTACTCGTGCACATCACCTCATATGAAGGAGCGAACCCATTTTTGTTCAACACTACCATCCAATAAACCCCAAAACCTGGCCAGGCACATTCCATTGTGGATGGTTGTGCTACACGTGGTTTGCAAACACTGCAAGGCATGGCTCTCGCTTCTATCAGCTACAGTTTAACATCCATCCGAAATGTAGCCTCTACCTCTCACTATCAGCTACAATTCAACATCTCTCCAAAATGAGGTGCAGGATAGGGAGGTGGGAGTTGTTAGCAGTATCCTTCTCCAAGCTTCATCATAAGCTTCATCTTGTTTGGCAGAATGTCTTCCACCCAAACATCCCCTACAATATGTTGTAAAGTACACTCCTTGGTTACAGCAAAGGGAAACACACAGCAGAGAGGAAAATAAGTTAAGGGAGAAAAAGATATTTTCTGCTGCCACTTAAGGAGGTGGTGAAGAGGCAGAAAACATTTTTTCCTGGTGGCAGCAGCTTCAGGGAAGCCTCTCTTGCTTCAGGAGCTGAGAAATTTGACAAAAGGAGACAGAAAGATAAAGGACCAGAGGCGGGAATAGAAAAAGACAAGGCAGATTGGAGCAAGTAATGAAAATCTGTGAAAGTGAAGAAATTTCTACATTCTGTATCCAGACGATCTAAGTGGTTCCCTGTTCCTTATAGCTCTTCTGTCATGCTTCTCTCCATTAATTCTATAGCAAAGTCAATAGGTTTTACAGTACAGAACCCATCTATAGAAAAGCACTACTACCTCCCTTCGGCACACAGGTAGCTGTGTATGACATACACATCCCTGGCTTCATGAGTTGTGAGTTGTCTAGAAAGTCACTTGTGAGAGTACAAATGCTTGGAAACTGTTGGAAAGTCTCAGCTGATGAATGCTGACCAAATTCAGACATCTACATCTCAATCAGAGCAAGTCACTGCAGGCTTCCCTCCTAGTACACGCAGGGGAAGCAGTCCTGGCAGGCCAAAATTAATACCCTTTTAAAGACAGGTAAAAAGAGTCAGATGGGTTATGATCTAAAGGAGACCATTCTTTCCCAGTGACCACCACCTCAGGAGGCTCAGATGTATCCACAAGGCAGAGGTGCTCACCCTCAGATGGACCCTTTCCATGTGGGCATGTGTGCTACTTTTGTGCACATCTGCCGGCAGCCAGTGGTGGAAATGAGAACCAAGATGCAGTAAACCTGAGACCAATGCTCCTAGGAGAGATGTGGTGGGTGAGCAGTTAAGCACCAGTGATGAACAGCTGCTGGCCCCTTCAATACAAGATGTTTGTTGAACATCATTCTGTCAGCCCAAAATAGGCACCCCCTGCCCTCCCCACACAGCAGTGGCTGCAGACTTTCATCTAGACGCAATCCACTTCTTAACAGCTCATAAAACATTCACAGGACCATCTGAAAGCACTCTTGTGAAATGTTCAAATTATAGACCAAAATGCAGATGCGAGCAAGGAGAGCTGCACACAAAACTATTTGTTCTTAAAGCTGCAGCCGTCCCATTTTCCCGCTGGAGCCAAATCCTCTTCCTCTCTCAAGGTCCACACAAAAAACCGCCCTTCCTTTCCAAAGGCCACCTAGGGCATTTCACACTTCCACCTCAGTGAATTCTGACAGTGTTTTGCAAATATTAAATGCGCCCTTATTTGCTTTTGCCTTTCTGCATTTTCCATGCAGACGGGAGGGCCATATTACTTGGAATGGGATTGGATATACTATTAATTCCTCAGATTCTGGAAAAGGCCCTCTTACCTGCCAGATCCCAGAGTGAAGTGGTTCACTGTTATAATCTTCCCCTCTGTAGGATGGAAAGCAGCAGAAAGAAAAGGCTGTATAAGCATCACTTGAGGACATTTTTTACCCTCTGTCATTATCTCAGCTCCCTCCTCTGCACCGCAGCATCAGCTCCCATCACAGCAGCTCTACTGCATCTTGCTCACCCTTCACACTCACTGTTTCTGCCTTCTAAGACACAGGAAAGCCTGTCAGCCTTAAATTTAGAAAGCAAATCAAGATATTGAAAACCTTTCCTCATCTTCCTCTTCTCCCTGCCCACATTCAGACCTGCCTTTCCCTAGGACCCAGAGCTTCCCCTTCTTTCCCCTATCCCAAATGTTTAAGTCATTCCCATTTCTTCATAAGAAGATTAATGCTGCATCAAAGTCCCCACTGAACTGCTAGAAAAAGTGAATGAAAATGGAAACAGATTAGGGCAAGATTTTCAGCTGCTGCAAAGAGGGAATGTGGACCAGCGGGGAAACTAAAATGAGAATCCTGCAGTTTGCTATTCTTGCTTCCTCCAGATGGGAGGCAAGTGTTGTCACCCCTCCATATGCAACCACTGCTTCAACAGCTGTAAGTCACTGTATGGGCTGTGCCTGCTGCTGGAAGAGCTGAGCCCGATCTCGTTTTCAAAGGGGGCAATTTTGGGGGGACATTGATATGGTTTTCTGGTGACAAAAGTTACCCCTGTTGTCACTGGCCAGTCTTATTAGTTTGTTCACCCTCCTTCATTTGCAGTCTCCTCGCTCCTTCTGTAATCTCAAATCCACCTCTTTGCCAAATCCCCAAAGTGGTGGTATTTTCTCTTTCCCCATTCCTGCTGTTGCTGCAAAGGAGTGAGTTTTTCCAGGAGTGAGCTTACTGCCCCCGTGGCATATTCTTTCCTGCTTCTCATCTTCCTAGATAAAAATCTACTTTCAGCCTTAATTGACTCCTACATGTATTCCTGGCCGCCTCTTCACCATCTTTGACTCACTCCCCAAGCCCTCCCATCTTCCTATTCTGACTTTCTTTCATGTAAGTTATCTTGTGGATTTTTAAATATTAATCATCCCCATTTTCTTCTCTCAAATTCCCAGTTTTTCTCCCAAATTCAGGTCTAAGAAGCTCCTAATCTATCTGCCTTGCTTTCCCAGCATTGTGGGGTTTTTTTCCTCTTCTTTATAGCCGTCCTCACCCCTGCTTGATCTTCTTGCCAAGATTTCACTCTTTGTTTTCCCCTCAATATGTACATGCACCAGTGTTGGAGTTCCACCTTGGGGTCTTGCCTCTCTAGCAATTGCTCCATGTCACAACATCTTTCACTCACTGAACAAAACAGCTAGTCATTGTCAGGAGTGCCTGCCGTTCTTCTCCATTTTAGGTCATCTCCAAAGCTCCACAGTTCCACCCATCCTGCTCTTGCCACAGCCCAAATAGGCTTGTAGACAAAGCCCAGAGCCAATAATTCTTTTGAAATTGGACTTCCTACACTCCATTGCTCTAGATAATCAACCAACATGTCCTTGAGATAGTCCGTCTTCTTTTAGCTCCGTGACCACCCCCAACACAGGCTGTGTCTTCAGCCTGCTTCCTGGAGAAACCGCCTTAGCTTGCCTTGTCTCTGTATTTTGGTGGGTACAATCCAGTTGAGAACAGAGTCCCCTGGGCAACTGTACCTGTAGGCACAGATTCAGCCATTGCTTCTGTAACAGTAGCTTGTGCTTCTACTTCTTTGCTCCAAAGCTCCTCCCATCTAAACTAAATTCTCTGCTAGTATCTGACATCTCTGCTTGCATACCTGTCAGTTCCGATTATATTACGCTGTGTTTGAGAGCATCTCCCTTCCCTTCAGATAACCTCTTGCTATTTCCTTTTTTGGTCATTGCAGACATCCCTCTCCTTCTGCTGCAGATTTCACTGGCCAGTGAATCTGAATGTCAGTCTTACCTCCACCTCCTTGCAAGGTCTCCCGAGCCAGGCAGTGACTGCATTTTTCATGCTTTCTGAGTAACAGCTCAAAAATATTACTCCTTTTAGAGTAACAACCCACCCACCCAGTCAAGTTTTCATCCAAGCCCACAGCTATCCTTCAACAGTTTTCCTTTTAGCCTCAACACAAGGCCATCCTGCCCTACAGATTGTTGCTGAAAAGCTGTTCTCCTAGCCCATCACACTGGTCACATTATTTTTCTTTATTTCTCTCTGATAGCTCTTCTGCAATATATCAGACATATTCTTTCTCTTCAATTTCAAAGTCTGTTTGGCCTATCCACATTTTACTGATCCTCTTTGCCATCACTCAAAGATTAACTCCCACTTCCGATGGAGCCATGATTTCATGCTCCTCTGCCCATTTGTTCAGTCTTCAATTGACTCTCCTTAAAGAAAAAAAATAAGTTCTTACAGTGCTCCATTACCATTAGGTAATTTAGAAATAGCCATAACAGTTCATCACTTTATGCTGTCAAACTCTCCCTAAAGTCTGGCTTCATGAGAGGATCAACTGGCCAAGAGGTACAGGATATCAGAAATTTAACTTGCTAATCAAGATTCTTATTGCTTCTCGGTCTTTCTCTTGTTTCATGTCTTATACTTGTCCAACATTCTCTGAATACTTACAACTTTGCATTACACTCACAGAAGCCCTCAGACAGAACAGTCCTGGTTTGGGATCAGCACCCTTGCTCACAAAGAATCATTTGGAAAAAAACAGGAAAGCTGAGATAGAGGTGTGACTTGAGCAAGACCTCCTAATTTGGGAATGCCCAATGCCAAAGCAACATTTAATCATGAGGACACAAAAGAGCTACAAGTTGATCAGCCTGGTTTTGCCCCTCTGTTTTCAGAGAAAGCTGTCATCTAATGCTGTGAGCTGGTTTGGAAGAACTATGTTGAAACTGCTTAGCTGTTCCCTAAGATGCCACCAAAAGCAGAACACAAACAAGCTCCCTCATAACTGGCCAAACTTTAGCACCATGCCCTTGGAGTTAGAGGTTGGAGATCTCTTTTTTTTTTTTTTTTAACCAGGGAGTTCACACCTGCCTGAGGTAAGGACTTAAACCAGCTGTTCCCAGCTGGTGTTTCACTGGGCAGATGCAGAACTCTTTGGTTCCAAGATGTCAAAGAGAAGGTACTCTGGAGGGAGAGGGAAGAGGAGAATGCTCAGAGTTGTGCTCCTGACTTCTCCCACACCAGTCAGAGGCAGCCAGAGACCGCAGTCCTGTCTAGTCACATCCTGCTGACAAGCATATAAATACTCAGCAGGCACAGAAGGATATTTGAGCAGTGATGTTATTTTCCTGAGCTCCTCTGGTTTCTGGAATTCAGTGTATATCCTTGGCAGGTGAGCACCCCTGAATTTGTTGCACTATACCTCCTGAGCTCAGGCAGAGCATCCTCCCTGTCTTCAGGCTTCCACAGTAGCACTGACCCGTAGACAGCAGCAGAGCTACAAAGCTAAACAGCAAAGAGACGACACTGAGTCCAGGAACAGGCAGAAAACTCCACCTCTTATTGCTCAGGTAGAGCCAGTAGTTATCTATACAGAAGATGTTGGGGAGGTAGGGGATGCAGAGAATATTCCAGTTATTCCTATCCAATCTAGGTCAGAACGTAATTTTTTTTACTTCAGAAATTGAAGCTAGCACTGCTGATACACAATTATAATATTCTCAGCTTTCAATAACTTCAATAAGCTGGAAAGTAATTAGTTCCTTTTGTTTGCCTGGTATATTTAGCAAAATAATTATAATTCACTAGAGTGTTTTCTTTGTTTGGTATATTAGCATAGTTCTCTCTCTCTGTGTTTCCTTTCATAGAAACTGTGGTATCATTTTTGCAGGCACATTTTTGGGCAGGGGTTTACACATGAGAAAAAAACCCTAAATATTCTCTGACAAAAATTCCACTTGAAGAATCACAGAATGGTAGGGGTTGGTAGGGACCTTTAGAGATCATCTAGTCCAACCCCTCTGCTAAAGCATGTTCACCTAGAGCAGCGTGGACAGGAATGCTTCCAGGCAGGATCTCCAGAGAAGGAGGCTCCGTAACCTCTCTGGGCAGCCTGTTCCAGTGCTCTGGCACCCTCGAAGTAAAGAAGCTTTTCCTCACATTGAGATGGAATTTCCTATGTTCCAGTTTGTGCCCGTTGTCCAGTCACTGAGCACACTGAAAAGAGTCTGGCCCCATCCTCTTGATACCTGCCCTTTAGATATTTATAAGCATTGATGTGATCCCCTCTCAGTCTTCTCTTCTCCAGAATAAACAGACCCAGGTTTCTCAGCCTTTCCTCATAAGATTGATACTCTAGTACCCTGATCATCTTCACAGCCCACCGCTGGACCCTCTCCAGTAATTCCCTGCCTTTTGTGAACTGGGGAGCCTAGAACTGGACACAGTACTCCAGATGCATGCATGGGGTTACTCCCCCCAAGTTGTAGGACCCTACATTTGCCCTTGTTGAACTTCTCTGCCCAACTCTCCAACCTGTCCAGGTCTCGTTGTGTGGCAGCACAGCCTTCTGGTGGGTCTGCCACTCCTCCCAGTTTTGTGTCATCAGCAAACTTGCTGAGGGTACACTCTGTCCCCTCATCCAGGTCATTGATGAATATATTGAACAAGACCCGGTACTGACCCATGGGGAACACCACTAGGTACAGGGCTCCAACTGGACTCTGAGCTGCTGATCGCAACCCTCTGAGCTCTGCCATTCAGCCAGTTCTCAATCCACCTTACTGTCCATTCATCTAATCCACACTTCTTAAGATTACCTACAAGGATGTCATGGGACACAGTGTCAAAAGCTTTGCTGAAGTCAAGGCAGACAACGTCCACTGCTCTTCCCTCATCCACTCAGCCAGTCATGGCATTATAGAAGAGTATCAGATTGGTCAAGCATGATTTCCCCTTGGGAAATCCATGTGACCACTCCTACACTCTTTTCTAGCTCTCCGAAAAATCTATAGAAGAAAAGAATGTGAAAGCAGATGTTGCACTGCCTGCTGGATGCAGACTGTCAGCTCTGTCCATAGGGATGAGCTAAACATGGCATTTTCCTAAACTATGTTCTGTGAGTCCACACTGCCGGGGGAAACAAGTCAAGCAAGTCAGTAACAAGTCTACCTACAAGTCTAAGCAGCCTTGCTATATTCAACAGCAAAGAGCCCAAGTCATTCTTTTGCTTGATGCCATTTACAAGATGTTAGCCTAGAGCTTTTGCATATATCACAAACCTGGTACAAACCACCCAGATCCCCTGCCACCCACACCCAAGAACCTCATGTTTAAGATATAAGTGTACAAATCAATTTTGAACTTGGGATTCTAGGTATCACTGATTACAGAAACCTGTGCCCCTCTTCCCAAAACACTTTCAGAGGCAGCACATCCAAAAGCCTGTCTGAATTGGTCTTTCCTCTTGCCTTTTCCCTTTGTTTCTGGGCATGTGGGTTACTATTTTTAATTATTTCTATTATTTCTCACTGGGACTGACATTCTGGGCTTAATGTTTGCTGAAGTTGCTCAAGACAATTTCTAGGGAGAGGTTTTTCCAGCTATTTTAAGCAGATGGGGTCTATGTCTCTTGAGGTAGGTTGTGTGCAGCCCTGCCTGATGGCACCCAGGAGGATGTTAGGCACAAGGCTTCTTTTGGGAGGAGGCCTGGAACATCCCTCAGTAGGCTACCAGTGCCACACGAAAGTATTTTTAACAACAGATTCAAAACCTTTTTCTTTCTCACAGAGTTATTTTTGAAGCTGTATTTTCATGCTTTTTGTTCTGCTCAATCCCACTGAAATGTGCTGTATAGAAATCACTGACGTAAACACTGACGAAGGAGCAGAGAAGTGGGGGGGGGGGGGGGCAGGAAGAGAAATGGAGTGTCATTACTTCTCCCCCCACATATTTTTTCTCTTTTAAAGTAACATCTCCTTACCAAGCTCAGCACAGGCACACATTTTGCTTGTAGAGACTTAGATGTTTTGCTTCTGCAAATAGGATGCTATGGTTTTGTCAATTCAGTTCTCAAATCTTGCTTGGGGGGGGAGGGGGGGGGGAGATGGGATATACATGCAAATCAAATTTTATCCTTTAATGGATTTGCATGTCCCACAGCACACCATTATAAGCGTTTACATTAGACACAGTGATCATATTTCTGAAGCCTTTATCTTCCACCCATTGAGGTCAGTGGCCATAAGGATTAGATTTCATATCTTAATGAGAGCCCGGTCCCAACAATACCGTGTCTCTCACTGCCTGTTTTGTCTTGATGAAAATGCACCTTGCTGGCACGGCTTAGTGAGAACACTCCTCCCTCCTCCTCCCTATCAGCTTTTTAGACAGCTGTGTTGTCCTGTATTTATACAGGTATGATTTTTTTATTGTCTATAAAGTAGAAAAAACCTGTAATCACTCCCAATTTATTTTAGGCACACTTCAATGGATGTGATGCAGCTATGTCTTCATTAATTTCGCGCAGTGGGCAAAAGTGTGATCCTTCAGAGTGGAAACAGGAAGAAAAAGAGGACGATGGACACAACACCCTTTCCAAATGTCTAGGACAAATCTTTATATTCTGAAAATAGAGAGTCGATTGAAAAGTTATTTCAAGTAGGAAATGATATTTCATGCTTACTCCTTTATCTTTCCAAGCTTCTGAATATGACCAGTAGCAGCAGCTCCAAAAGGAGATCAATTATACTGGAACAAAGTTTAAATAGTGTATGATGAATATGACAAAAACATTTCTTTGCACTTTAAAAAAAAAAAATAAATGTTTGACTGTACAGCTGTAGTCAGATTACCACCAGCTGCAGAAGTTTCTATATTTAGCTCCTTTCATTGTCTGCTCAGTCTATGGAGCAGTCTCCCTACAGAACAGCATTCTGCTGTACCCCTAGTTGTATCTGCAAGTGAAAATTTATTAGAGTCCCATTTACTTTTATTCCTGGTGATCTAGAAATAGTTCCAGTTCGCTGGCACTTTGGTTACAAATCCACAAATTGGTAAGTTTTTCCACAGGAGTATCACCTGCCATTAAAAGCCAGGACTGGCACAAGGGAAAGGGGGTGCTGCTGAGGGCAGCTGACAGCCACAGTGAACACAGGCACCTACCTCCTGCTTATTGTCCCTTGGCCCGGTCGTGAGGAGGTAGCTGTGCAGCTGGACCATATGGCAAGCACCTATTGCTAAAGTCGGGGACGGTCACTCCTAACAAGCTCAACTCCTGCATCCAACGCCTATAGCAGGAGCAGCTATGGGTTCTCACTCCAGCCCAGCTGCACCAGCTCTGCTCTTTCCACTCGCCCTCACGGGAGCAGCCTGCAACCTCCCATTCTCAGGACAGCAAACCCTAGTGGTGCCAACCTCACTGAGAAGACTCCAGGCTTGTTTAGACCACTAAAGCAAACAGCCCCAGCTTGGAGAGCATCATTCCTATTGAAAGATGCTGGGTACCTGCACTGCAGAGCTATAAGTCAGACATTGCTGAGCCCTGGGATAGGACAGGGCTACTTTCTCTCATGCTTCATGAAGGCACTGCAGCATGGCTTCACACTGTGAAGCTCCAGCTCTTTCTTCAGGCAGCTGTGCTCTGTGCTTTCAGTCACAGCATGACAGCCTAGAGCAGGTTAGATGTTCCCTACCAACAGCTTAACTCTTACCTGGGCTTGTGAAGGTCTAAAAGCGGAGTCAAAGCCATTCTGCAGAGAGTCCAGAAAAGGCTGGATTTTATAGAGGCCATGTGTTGTCTGGCTCGAGCGGAAGGCCACAATGTGGAAGTACTTCAGGATCTTCTCAAATCGTGATTGTGTCATGATAAGTGCAATGCTCTTGTTGCTGTAGAAGCCACTGCTCCAGATGCTGAGAACGGACTCACAGTGGTGGATGCTGGTTGATATCATGTAGCCTAAGAAGGCCTTCATTTCCGTCAAGGTGACATCAATCCAGGTATCATCACTACCAAACCTCTCCTGGTACTTCTTGGCATACATGTTGGTTTGGACCACCATATTCTTTAGTACGTTGTCAGGGACAAAGAGCTGAAAAAAGTCCAGGGCACTGGCCGTCAGGGGCATTTTTCGTGTTGGACCTAAGACAAAAGCAAGAAGAGAAGATAAGCTCACTCTAGATCATCTCAAGGCATTTTACAACAGGATTAACTTTCCTGAAGCAGGAAAAGAAGGCCAAAGTGATGGCAAGTCAGCTGACTCCTCTGAAAATGTACTCACAGTCTGACAGATCTCATCAGGAAACTTTCCCCTAAATTCTCTGCCTTTCTCTTATATGATACAAATGCCACACAGTCTGCATGGCTTATTCCTCTGCCCTGCACACTCATTAGTCTGTAGTGTGGCAGAATGGGTTTCATTTTTCCACTTATACACTATCTGTACCTTTTACCCTCAGCAGATGTTGAAGCCTTTTTCTGGAGAGCTTTTTACTTGTCCATATGTATGTCAAAGCAGTGCCTTCCCCAAAAACAGCCCAGAAGGAAGGATTTTGAGCCCTCCAGAGAGAGACTGCTGCCCCCATCCCAGCGGATATGATTCCTGGGCACTAGAACCTGAGCCCACCTTTTATTCTGGACCTCCAGTTCCTGCCCAGATCATTGTCATTAACCCTGTGACTTTCAGATCTGCTTCCACTCCACACACACAGCCATCCAGGTCATGTCTATGTGCTTTTGAGTTGTGTGTCCCTGCCACCACATTGGAGCCTTACCCTGCACTCTGACATCGTTATGAGAGCATGTCACCAGAAGTCAAAGACACCACGTGATTAGTGTCACTGTCCCACGTCACAGGGAATATTTTTAGCATTATAATGCATAGGCTGGTCATCTTCCTCCCATAACGTAGCAAAACTTGTGGTCCTGTGCTGTCATTACTCTAGCTTTTCACTGATCTTGCACCTTCTCTGCAAGTTTCAGCTATTCCATAAGAAGAAGTGGGGGAAGGAGAGGGGAAAGGGAGGCTGTAAGGGTTGTCAGCACTGTATCAGTGTAACAAGGTTATCCTGTCAAACCCCAGATTACATTAAGCTGAATTAGGAACGTCGAGCCTGCAATACCAGGGACACAGACATCAGTCCTTACAGCCCTCTCTCCTCTAATCCCTTCCATAAGCTAATCAAGTTCCATTTAAAAAGTATTGTTTTTCATGCTCCCACCCTGTGGCAATGCTTTAGCCACCAGGTAAGGGCCATTGAGACAGGAACATTCTCTATTCATCTACAGAAGCAAAGAAAATCAATACGCCTGGGACGGGTACCATGGATAAACCCAACGGACAGGGCAGTGCTCAAGAACAGTTCTACATCCCTGTGTGAAAGACAGTGTCATGATTGTAGCCCTAAACTAAGAGCTGGATCCCATAAATACTGTGCCTTTGTTTAACAGCCTTGGCACTATCTGAAAAACACTCTTCCTGACCAAAAGCAGGAGGCAACCAGCTTCTCATTCAAAGTTCTTCCTGACAAGAGTGAGTCTTCCTTGCACCACGTGGCTGCTTGGATCTCAGCACCAGTTCTCCCAGATGAATCAGAGCACGAGATTTGCTATTCTGCGATCTGGCTCTGCAGAGATCCACTAATTTGTTGGTCAGGTTACATCGTCCACTACCCCTCACATCCTAAATTACAGCAACAAGTATAGTTTGCAGAAATTTTGCATGAAACTTTACTTCAAGGAACTACACAAATACTGTGGTTGGACTTGCTTTTAAGCCTCAACACTTGGGTGCACTCTGGTAAACTCAAGCTATTAGAAGGACAGCAAAAATAGCACCAAGACATTGAAACAGTGAATCTTCAAATTGAAAAAAAATCAAAAAAAAACCAAACAAAAGTGGAATATTTTTTTTCCAAGTGCAGCAGGGAAAGAAACATATATTTAAAGATTACTTTCCAATTTCAATTTGTGAGATTGAGAAACTGGAAGTGAAACAGTTCCGTTGAAAGCAAATTCCCCTATATAGCAAGACCAGAGTAAAGAGTCCCACACAAACCATGTTCTGGTTTCTAAGCAGAAAATGTCAGCTTAAATGGCAAAGGGTTTTCATTAACAAGTGAAAACTATGGGGTCAGATAGATATATTTACTTAACCTTAACTGCTATTGCGGTAACAAAGCCTCTTAACAAAGAATTCTCCTCTGCTCAGGAGATTTATATTCTGCTAGCACCCACTAGACTGTTGTAGCTGACATAAAATGCTCTACAACTGATTCTGTATGAATGATTTACAGCACATCACTTCCTCCTTCCACACAGCTCAATCAGGTTTTGACATCCTACAGTAGATATAGCTTTCTGAT
Organism: Gallinago undulata; assembly: GCA_026546715.1. Taxonomy (NCBI): domain Eukaryota; kingdom Metazoa; phylum Chordata; class Aves; order Charadriiformes; family Scolopacidae; genus Gallinago; species Gallinago undulata. The sequence continues at coordinate 43,941,075 of JAOTQQ010000023.1, forward strand.
ACCAACGTATCGAACAGAGTGTATTCCTACTTATACAGAAAGTCTTGAGCAGCTATTGAACACAACTCCAGTGTCCAGGCAGCCCTCCATAGGCAGTTTTTGAAGTCTTGCCTTTAGAAGCAGAAGTTGGGAGTGGGGGTAACATTTTAAATCTTGCCTACAGCAACCAAAATGCAGCCATAAAGCATTAAGTCTTACCAAGTGAAATATGTCAATCTTGAGATAGGTGGACATGGACAATAGGGTGTACTCCATCTTTAGGAAGTGAAGAGCAATCAGAAGCACAAAAAGGTACTTTTGTATGTATTTAAGTTTCCAGTAGCTGCACAAGTCTACCTTGAAAAGGCATTATGGAAAACTGCCAGGTATACTGGTTAGGACCAACCCTTCTTGCCCAGCAGTCCTGCTCCAGCCACACAGAATCTCCTATCTGCTCTCCTTCTTCAAATAAATGTGCAAGATTTGTAGCCCACTCACCATGCAGAACCCACGCAGCTCTAAAAAAGTGAGCTGAATCACTTTCTGACTCAAACATCAACCTAATTGTTGACTAAATATAATTCTGAAAGCCCCTGTGTAAACTCATTGTCTTAAAAAACAGCTTGTATTGGCAAAGCGAGCACAATGGATTCATAATTTACTGATATGCAATAAAACAGGAGTGACATTGAATTTCTGTAGGAAGAAAACTCAATCTTTAACATGAATTGGGTTTTGCATAGTTAATGACTAGTCTAAAATAAATTATTTAAATATGACTTTCTATGTAAGTACACAACATATCCATATATAGAGCCAGCTGCGTAAGAAACCTAAGTAGTGAATTCACACATTTTAAGGATTTTTACATTGACTTAAATGGCATTTACCCAGATGAAAAGAGTTCAGTGCTCCATACATGCACCACTTACCTTTCAAAGCTTTACTTAGTCAAATAAAAAAGTGACTTTGCCTAGTTTTCCATTCTCAGAAAGAATATACAATTATGACTGTAAATTTTGGATTTTTCTCTCTCTTCTGCCCTAAAGTGCATGCATGGAGAATATCTTTATTTATGTAGGGTTTTTTTGCTTTATAAACCAATCAGGCTTTCCAGTATAAGTTATAGAGTCAGAGCACAAAAGCACTCTTGGCGTTTCCAATGTGCAGCTGGACCCCATGGTCTGTGGACACCCAGGGTGGGACAGAGCTCTACTGAGTAACCTCTGGCCAGGCAGCACCCGTGCCAGCGCTAGCACTTTGGCCTTGCTTAAGTGACTTTGCAAAATGTGTAAAATAACATAAACTTCCTCTGTTATGATACAATGTGCACACGCAAACTCTCCTTCTTCCTTCTCACCCTGTCCACCAGCAAAAACTTGCACGTGCAATCGGCAGCAATTACCTTGCAAGTCATTACTGCTACTAAATCCTATTTTGACCAGGTTCATTCCATTTTCTGTTTTGCACTCAGAAGCAATGTCTCCCCCAGAGGCGTAGCTATTTAAATTGTAAGAATAGACTCAAAATAAATGAAGCAGCTGAGCAGGGAAAGCCATTTGTGTTTCATACTGGAGACAGGATTGTGGAGCGGAGGCTGGCACCTCGCCCTTGGACTGCACACTCTGCAGAGCCCGTTTTGGCTCAACTCAGCTCAGGGTAAACTGCAGCAGCTTTACTGGGTCCAAGGCCTGGCGAGACAGCAGGCTGCCTGCTCAGCTTCTCAGCAAACCTACACATTGCAGAAAAACCAGAAAGATTTAAGAAAAAGTTCGTGTGAAACTTCTGTGTGACCATCCTTCAGGCATTCCCTGTGCAACCTCCTACAACCTCTGGTCTTCTGTCTTGCATGGACTTCTACCAGTCATATTTTTCCCCCCTGCTCCAATCCCACCAGCTTCTAGTCTTCCCTACTGAGCAGCACATTAGGAAAAAAATAACAACTTCAAGTGGATTAACTGCTTTTTCCTTACTTAATTGGTTTGTGGGACTACGTAATTTGAGCACATTTGTAATAGGTTAATTTATCCTTTTCCATTTTTCCCATTCTGATAGCCAACCTGTTATTTAGTAGCTCATAGACTCAGAATAAAAGATAGAAAGTTCTAAAACCTACCATAATCTATTGGTACTTACAACATAATATACAAATCTTAAGGAGGTCAAAAACATTGTCATTTTGGGTAGGATAAATCAAATGTGTAAGAAGAAAATTCAGTGCAAGAAAATTCTCCTTTTGCTCCACTGTGCAAAAGAGTAAATGGTCTCATTCAAAGTCTAGCAGAGGTTCACGATAAAATATCCTGGTACCTTGACAGTCCCAGGTATCACGATACGTATGTCAAACCAAATTGCATGGTTTGGAAAAAAACATTGTATGGAGCTAATCCAGTGTTGACTTTGATATTAATTTAACTTCACTAGCAACTGGGCAGAACCTGAATAGCCCTGAATCAGGCACAAGAGTAGTAGAAGCATCAGTTTAAGAATTTAAAAGTAATTTTATTTTTCTCTTTGCACAAAAATCTATCAATTCACAGTCATGCATGAGAATAGCACATTTAGGTGTGTTATGTACAGATAGATACCTAAGAAAAATCTATGCAGAACCTGTTATTTTTGGCAATCGGGAAGTATTTTCTCCTCTGACATATGGCACAGCTTTCAAAGACCAGGGTTTGCGAAACCAATTAATTCCTTCTTCCCAAGTCCAAGCAATTAAAGGCTGTTTTATATTCCTGAGAAGTCACCTTTCCAAAAGAACACAACATGATTTTTGGGTCTTATTTAAAGAACATAAAAAATTGCTGATGGAAGATTTCTGTCAGAAAATACACATTCATCAAAAAAATCATGATGTTTTTATATAAAGTGTCAATTGATAAAACATGACAGACAGTTTAAACAATTTTTTGTCTTTCTCAACTAGAGATCAATAGAAAGAGCTGAAAAAACAGCAACAAAATCAAGACCAAAGTTTTAATATTTCCCAAGTGAGTTTTTCAGAATTTTGGTTTCACACTAAGTTCCCTCACACAAGCTTGGGAAGCACTGGAGCTTATCTGGCTTGCCAGAAAATCACTTTTCATATCAGCTCTGTTCTTAATGGCCTGGAAGAAATATACATTCTCAAACCATAGCTAGTTTGATGGCCTTATGACAAGCCTGTCAAGATAGCTTGAAGTACATGCATCTAACAATTCTCTTCTACATTTTATTCCAGTTTACTTCAGATACCATTCTCCTGCAGGAACTGGACAGCAAGTATCCAGGTCTAATCTAGGATATTATGCAGCATGTATTTTGTTCATCTTCATTAAAAAAAACAACCAAAGCTTCAGTGACCAGTCTACTTTGGCAACTCAAAGGAGTCATCCTAATTTATACTAGCTGTGGTTCTGACCAATAGTTCAGGGTAAGTAGATGTTTGCATTTGCTATGTTGGTAGATGAATCTTACTTGCCTTCAGGAGCGCCTGGCACAAGAATTCTATATAAATGATCAAAACATGATCCATACTGTAGAGTTGCTTGGAGCTCAGAGCCAACCTACACAGATACAATAAAAAAACCCCACTACACAACTCCCAAACAGTCACTATATCGGCTTTCTTACATGAGAAACATGAAACTGGATGTGGTCCTTTCAAAGATGGTTCTGCTAGACCATAAGAGCTCTCCCAGCAGCTCATGCTTTTGGGTAAGTTTTTACTAGATCACCTTCCCCCAGAAACTTACTTTGCACCCTTGCCTGCGCACTTAGTAGCACGCGCTTCTGCTCTACATTTGGTTTCAGTTAATTTTATTCCTAGCATTTTAGCAAAGTGTGATTTCACTGTATTTTTCCAACATCTATAAGGAAGCCTCTGACAAGGCCTCCACATCTGCACGCAATAACTGTTGTTACAAAAATTGTTCCAAACAGCTCCCATGAACGGGCACTTTTCCCTTTCCTGCCCAGCATTATAAAAAACTGTTTTCCTTGCAGCATCAGCAAAAAAGTGATCCACACATCGCACTCTGACTTGTATCCATAGAGAGAATTAATAACTGGGTTGAAAAGTGATCCTAGGACAAATGAAAAAGGACTGAAAACCAGCACACAGATGCTTAATGCTGACTCTGGTCAAAAGAGTCCCTGACCTCCACACTAGACAGCACAAGATAAATAACTTATTTAGTAAACCAAACAGTAAAAACTAAACTAAATGGTAAAAAACTAGCAAACTAAGGCGTTTCCTGCAATTCAGCTTGCTTCCCTACTAGGTACTGGACCCAGATTCTCATCTCACTTTCTTCAGCTTTATAGCAAAAGCCTTGAGAGTCGAGTCTAGCATGTCAACCTGGCACAGGCCAGGGACGAATGACATACCTGTTTCTACCCAATATAAGATGGCCTTCCCACTCGATGTGACAACGGCCTCCCAAGGCCCAGGGTGATATAACCAAGGCACCCTGCCCACTCCTGACCCATGCTGCTGTGCTCTAGTTGGCTGTTCAGCCTGGACAAGGTGAAGAACTTTGGTGGAGTACCAAGAACAAGACTGGGATACCAACGGTAAAGAATTTTGGCTGTCACTCAGCAAGTTACCATGTGTGATAAGACACTGTATGAAAACAGTTAAATTTCCAAGCATTTTTAGGAGACCAAGCAGGTCCAAAGCTTTCCCATTGACCAAATATGTGCTGTGCCAACAACAGCATTGGTCTGAGAACATCTGAGAGATGTTGTGGCAGTCTTCCAAGAAGTGTGGCTTGTTGCTACAGTCAAAGAACAATTAAGAGAGTATTTACTTGTGTTTACCATCATGTTTAAAGCTACAAAGCCTTCAAGCTGCAATAAGTGAAGTAGAAAGAGTAAAAAGCAAGTACTTTTCACACCTTTAATTATACACTTCATTTCTGTTGTGAAATCTTACAACCTACCAATCACCTTTACCCACACCCGACAGAACCTCCTAAACATGGTTTTATGGTTAAAATAATTTTAAAAAGCCAAACACCTTAAAGCAGCAGAGGCAATGCTGAAACAGTAGCATATTGTGTCAGCTACACAATCCTTTGTGCGTTATTTATTTGGCGATGGGACTGAACACACTTGTCCTCCTCATCAGGAGAACTCCTGCTACAGCTATTTCCATGGCAATAGTCCATTGCACTTTATACTAACATTTTACTGCACTCCACCATCAGAGCAGATTGGCTGCTCCTGACAGTCCAGCTGACACTGAGCGTATCTAGCAGGTTAGAGACAACCATGAACATGCTGACTCCATTCATCATCTGTAATACAGCTTTTGGTAGGTCACAGAGCAGTTACGCATCTGGCTGTGGGCACACCTGTGCACATTTATGAAATAACTCTACAAAGCAGCACTGATAGTTTTATGTCAGCACAACTTCCCTTACCAGCAGGGTGACCCTCGTAACTAAATCCCAGAAGGCTGCTTTGGGATGGTCCGGTGGTGGTGCACAGGCAGCTCTTGGAGATGTAATCCATCTTCACATTTTTCTCTCCCAGGCTCCTGGTCTGTTCTAGTGCACAATGTTCACAAATACCATTACCTGTATGCAACTTGCTCCTTTCTGGCAATTTACAATAAAAATCCACCTGTATAAACATCAGCAATATTTATGTCACGACCCTGCCTCCAAAGGGAGGGATTTTGTGTTTGAAGAAGACAAAATAGCCTAGGCAAATCAGCAGGACATTTAATTTATCTTTTGTAAATAAAAGTCAATAAGCAAGTGACCCAACTAATAAGATGCTGAAAGCCTTCTTGTCAACTCCTGCATTTACACGCAGCACACACATACGCCACTGAATAATGAACCTCTTGGTTTTGAGCAAGTCTTATGAGGAAATGTTTTTCTGTCTTTGTTCAAAAATTGATTATTTAAAAAATAAAAGAAAAAAAGAATTTATCAACTGGAAATCCAGACAGTTCAGTAAAGCATTAGAGACAACCTTTTAATACAAAAACATTTGTTTCAGTACAGGACTTCCTAATGATTCATCCCCATCCCACATGAGCTAAGGTAGCTACAGTACCAGTGTCTACAGTTGCTTCCTGGCATCTACAGCCTCGTCCTGGAGAAGACAGAGAACAGTTGTTAGGGTAAGCACATAATCCCCAAAGCGTTCAATGCTTCTTCCCATGCACGGGACTAAGCACCTATTGCTGCACCCACTTGGGAGAGGGTGATGAGTGGAGCACTCTTGTTGCAGCCAAACTAGAAGGGCTCAAAGACCAGACTCTGCCCTAGGAAGTTGGTGCCAGGAACTCTATGGGAATGATATTCAGGCTATTTTTCCAAACCAGCTTCCTTTGGGCTGTATCAGCCTCCTTCAGACGTTACTGCTGTCTGTAGGAAAGCATGCACATGCATTTCTAGGTGAGCTTCACAAACTGCCCAGTAAGACAAGGTTTCTCTGCTGTGCTCACCCCAGACTGGGAGACAAGGGAACTCTCGTCACTTTAGAGATCATCATAATACACAAATCAACACTTCAGTCACAGGCACCCTCATTTAAAGGCTGCACCATCTCTATCAGAGAAGATCATAAATCGCTTGCATTTAAACAGTTGCTTTTAAACTTGCAGTTGTCCCACTTTATATTCTCCATGTTCCTCCCCAGCACCCTCAAAAACCTTGGGACAAACAGTTACAAACTACATGTTCCTTCCTGGTGCATTAGGCTTAGAGGAAAAAGAAAGTCTAAATATTTTCTTAGGACAGCTGAGAAGATACAAGTGGAGGTCGTGTATTTGCAATCTTTGCTAGGGCTGGGGCTTCTTTATGCACGCACAGGATCACTTCACGCGCTGTTTTCTTTTTGCCCATTTACTCCTGCCCCTTTTGTTTGACTGCCTTTTTCCATCTTTGTTCTGCCTGCCCTTAGAAGTGACAACTGCTACAGGCTGTCTGGACATCTGAACTCAAAAATAGCCAAGCTGATGGAAAGTTCAATAAATGACTTCTATATACCATGCACATGACCACCCCTAGTCCTCTTACCACATGTGGGATACATGACACACTCCACAGCACTCCAACTGCTTAGTCTTCCAAATAACTCCTAAAAACTCACAACTTCTCATTTTTAAGAAGCCAGAGCATATCTTCAACTACAAAGTGTAAAAAAAAAAAACCAACAAAACTTTAAAAAAGGCAATCATCTGTGCAAAAAGGTGTATGTACTAATTGTACTGCCTGTGTTAACTCCAGGGTGATGCAGACGTGTTTATAAACCACTGTACCCCCAGGGAAGGCTTTCGGGGAGTTATATCTGCAGAGAGAGAGCCAGAGCACAACTCGGAGCTGAACAGCGCAGGGAAGACAGAGCAGGATCTAGAAATAGCAGTCCCAAAGCAACACAGCTCTGCTCCTGCAACCTCTGCCCAGTTACTGTGTGCAGCCAATGTAACTGCTCAGCAGCCAGCTGCCCCCACTGTCCCCACAGCCACCAGGGCACAGGCAGGCAGGAACTACGCAACAGAACTAGGTTTGCAAAGAAGAGCATCATCTGTTTTTAGGAAGGAGCTCCTCTCCTTCAGGAGAGATGCTTTGTAAATTTGGAGCCAAAGTACATCTCCTCAAGCACAGTCTTAGTGTGCTGTACCCCTAAGATCAGGCATGGAACAGGTTTGGGGTCACCAGACAGGCACGGCTTACTGGTAGCCATCCATCAGACCAAATCACAGCTACACTTAGGGATCATCTTCTCCACTCTTCTTGGGAGCTGCCAACATAGGAACCAATAAAAGCTGAAAAAGCCTGTAGGATTTAATCACTGTAATGACATATCTCAGCTTATAAAAGGAGGAAGTAGCTTGTATTTCTCATTTTGGACCTAGCAGCAACAGAGACTTCATACAGCAGAGATTTTCAAAGAACTTCATGGTCTGCTCATGTTAAATAAATAAATAAATACAAATGGTTCTGGTGATGAAATCCGGTTCATATTAAATAGTAGAGTGAAAGACAACGCCAATAAATCTTTCTGCTATTTAAAAACCAGGCCCAAACATCAGTTCCTTAAATCTACAGGTATAGTTACACAGGATGCACCTGCAAGATAAATTTAAATTAGTAACATAGGAACAACTACTGCAAAGCATATCCTTCTGTTTGCAAAGTGCCAAGCACTTCACGTTAAGGATTCCTACAGAGGCTTCTGGGCATTATCACTACAGAAATAATAGCTTCCCATTCTGTAACCACAGATTAGGCCATTTATAGCACGAGACCTCAGTGGCTGGAGCTTCATATTTCCTAGCTATATTCTGTCTCTTATAGAAGAATCATGCAATCTTCGCATTAGGTTCCAGAACAGATCTTGGATTACAATATGAGAGCTAAATCCTCCACAATTTGGAAAAATCTCTCTGAACAAAAGCCTCTGACTGATTAGAGGCCATAGGCAGAGTGAGTGGCATGCTTAAGGTAACCTCTTAGTAACATAATAATATGGAAGTTTCTGAGTATGTTTTTTCCTCTGTAAACCCTGGCCCCATGTCCTGTCTTGTATGCTGTTATCTACTTATTGATTGATTTTCTTTAAGGGGAAAGAGGTAAGCTGCTTTTTCCATATCAGGCTGGCTTATGATTTCATAATACAATGAAGGACTGCATTTACTCGGTGTGAAGTAACTGGAAAAGTTCCCATTTAAGTAAGGGCTCTGAATTCTGACTGCTGCTCAAAGACAAAGTGGTGCTTCCCTTCTAAACTGCCTGCCCACCAACCCAGGGCAAGTATTTCCTGAGTTCAGGAACTGGGAGTCAGCCTCCCTGAATGTTTTACTCTGTGACTGATACGCTCTGCTGTCTTAGGCTAATCATATCATCTGTGCTTCTGGCTTAGCCATGTCTCAGGCTGGCACTGGGACCTATGCCCTGTTTTCCTTTGCTCCATTCTGCACATCCCCAGCCTTCCCCAGCTGCTTACTGTTATCTGACCCTGACCTTCCCCAGGCCCCACTTCTCTGCTTTTTTCCCCACTTTTCCTCCTGTGTTTTTGAGACACTGCCGTACCTCAGTTTCCATTTCTTGGCATCTCACTTAAGTGATGAGAGGAGGTTTACGTTAGTATGAATTAATCAAGTCTACAACTGCTGTTTCTAAGGATACATTTTGAGACAAGGATTAGCTAAAGTCAGATAAAACAAGTGGTCAGCTGGGTCAGTGTTGGTTAGGAGCCTGTCCAACTGTATGTTATTCAGTTTTAAGTTGCAGAATAAAGATCTGCACCTGTGCCAGGCCAGCCTGTGGCTGCTCAAAAAGAAAAATTAGGTGTCTCAACCTCCTCTGGTTCATGTTCCTCTTATCTCCCTTGCTCCCCGAGCCCTGGCCCATGTGAATTAACACAGTACTGATGTCTACAGTCATACTTCCATAAATCTTTTTTCCATCAAACCTTTTCCATCACATGCCACATCTAGGGCATTTGCCTAGATGGTCTGCTGCTGGAGACTTCTCTCTTTCATTTTGAAGACAGTGTAATGTTACATGAAAATGCTGAAAGTTGTATTCCCTGCCTCTTTTCCTACAATCCACAGGTATGAGCATGCTGCTCCTAGACACTCTTCAATCATTCTCAACATTATGGAAGAAGCATCCAAAATCTTAAAGTGTGGATTCAAATTCTGTGGGCTTAAAAACAAAACACCAAAAAGGTGACATATGTATTTCTGCAAGCGAGCAAAGACAGAAACGTACTCTTGTGTATAGCCCAGCCAGCCAGCTCACGAAAAATCAATTAAATTTCATATCAGATGTGAAGCAACTCACATAGAGCTGCTGTTCCAAGTCCCTTTCTTGCCTTGGCCAGTCCCTGTTGTCAAGGAAGTTCCCAACATCTGTGTGGAGCCCATCAGTGTTTATCTGGGCCCACAGCATTTTCTACAAGGACAACTCAATTCTCTTGATGCCTCACAGCCTCCACTTAAACAACAAGCCATTGAGGATTATTTAAGCGTGGCAAAACTCTTCTTCCTTTTATTGCTACTGACATCCAGCCATCTCTGCCTCTTTACTGCTGTGCTTTCTAGAAAGCTGAGAACCCCTATTAATGCCCTGAGACGCTCCCTCAGTCAGTGTTCATTTATCAAAAACGCCAGTGCCAGCTTGCTTTCCAGGAGAGATCAGTCTATGCTGCTGCTCCAGCTGGTGTAACACAGCATTGCAGCTCTGGCATTAAGAACGCTCATCTCTTTCCAAACCTTCTTTCATTTTCTGATTTAGTTTTTCCTTTGAATATGGAATCCCCCAGGAAAAGGAGTATCTGAGAACCTCAAGTTTTGATGGCTAAGTTTCTCCTTGACTCTCTTCACTCTGTACAGAAACAGCAAGGCAAACAGAGAAGAATATTTATCTCTGGAGAGAGGCTCCTGCTTCCTAAACCTTCCAGACTTTACTGCTGAAGCTGGTTTTATATTATTGACAGATTTGCTTCTTTGTATTGCCCTTCTGCTTCCTCATCTCTTGTTGCTACGTTCACAAAGTTCTCATTTAAACAACATTTCTCTCCATTCATTCTTTATTTATGTCAACGCCTCATAAAATAAAATTAAAAAAAACTAAGAGACCTGCTGTGTCTCATTCAATCCCAGCAGCTTCTTCCATCATCTTTGATGCGGCTTCTTTCCTCCTCACTAACTGTGAATAGCCCTAAATAGGTAGCATTTTCCCTTCCACATCAAGAATTGATTACATTCCTCCCTTAGGGCCAGATTCAACTAGGTCCTAAGTGCTATAACACCCATCGATGTTTTAGCTGGGAAAAAACTCTCCTTGAGATTATTAGCAAGGCTGGCTCTGGAGTTTTTATAACCTAGTGTGAACAAAACCTCAAGCCCTCTAGGCAAACCAGAATGTTATTTATTTGGGGAGGAGGGAGAAGGGAGAGAGAAAACAGCGGAAGCAGGTGAACATACCACTTTTCATCACAGCTAAACACTAGATCTGGGTCTGGTATTAAGAAATTCTCTCTCTGGGCCTGGACTGAAGACATCTTCTGCCAGAAGGTCAATCTGGCAGAGCTGGACATAAATGACCACAGTCCTGCTTGCCAAGCCCAATTTGTTTGCCCATATAAGAACTTCATATCAAGACCTTGTCACAGTCCCTACTGGGGTGGTCTCTAATGTGAGTGCACAAGATAATCTGTTTGGGTGCTGGGAGAAACTTTTTTGGTACTGTTAATAAATAAAACAAGATCTTTAAATAGTGTTTATTTCATTTTTATCTCATCCTTTTAAAATTTCTATTTTTGTTTATGTTTTATAATGTACATAGTATATTAGCACAGTAGTACATGTATATAATTCATAAATAAATATGCATAGATCTGCGGTACCTGCTCAAAAAACTTCTACTGATAGGGGTGCAAAAAGTGTTCTCCAAAACAGTGCCCTATAGTTCTTCAGTAATAGCATTCAGGATTAAAGCAGCCAAGTAGACATAGTTCACTGTCATTTTCGTAGAGAGCTGAGTGCCAACTTGAATCCTGTAAGTTTTCAGCTGATCTACCTGTAGGTTTTATACCAGTATAACCAGTTTGCTCTGAAAAGGAGTCATTTCCGTTTGTCCTCCCTACAAAACTGGATTTTTTTGTAAGAACTGGGTAATGGTGGTATCAGTCACAGGTACTTTAGCATTGGTATAGCTGTTTCCATGTCAGTCTGCTATAGTCTAGTAACGTGCTAATATTAAAGTAGTACCCCATATGCATTTAAGTGTGTGCTTATATGCTTCTCTGGATTCAAAGGATAAAGTACTATATTAACATTCCTCACCATTCACTTTAGGAGTCTTTTAATTTGTGTCACTCACAAATCAAAAAGATGTTTAAAGTCTTGTGTTTTTCTCTAGTGGAAATAAGTTGCCAGAGCACACACTCATGGTGCAGTCAGCCATGCAAATTATTAATCCTCTAAGCAAGACTGAGGCTGTAATACGCATAGTGGTAGGAAAGGAGGAAAATGTCTTTTTATCACAAAAATCCTCTGTAGTCTCTTCTCCAGCCCCATTGTTCTCCCTTCAGAGACTCACAACGATCATGCAATAGATTGTGGTTGTTATTCTCAAACCTTGGCAAATAAATTGCAACTGCTGTGTTCCTCAGGGAACGTACATTTTTCCTTTTTATCATGGGTTTTAATGTTAGCTTCTGCTCAGATTTGATAGCAAACTTATTACTGTTGCAAGTATATAAAATGTGTATTAAAAGCTAATTAAATGCTATGTTTAGGGAGCAATCCAGTCACGCAACTTGCCTCAGAGCTTTAGGCATGTGACAGCATCAAGCACTTAAGCTCCTTGCATAGCTGAAGCAAACAGGTTATTTACTTTTCAACAAACATCAAAAGGGATTTCTTAAGAAATTTTTGAGACTACAGTTTGGGAGTTAACTGACAACACTCATCTCTATTAGGCCTCTTAAGCTCCAGTTCAGCAGAGAGCATTTGAGGCAGACACTCAAACTTAAACTACAGGGATCAAATTATTATTAGGCACCAGTGCAACACTACACTGAAGTGCCTGTAGTCGAAGTGAGATTAGGCATGTTTCTTGTAGCTCTGGGTTGCTCCGAACAAGTTAGTGGTAGAAGTACTGTAATGTCAAGTGATGCGCCAGGAATAACTATAAAAGAATGTGCAGCGAGAAGTATAGCACAGAGTCCTTCAGGACACAGCAAAAGAGGGACTTAAACTCTGCTTAGAAGATCTAACTCTTTCTACTTGAGTTTTAAAGCTTGCTTAGTTTCTCTTGCCCCATCTAAATTACAGAGAGGGCAGCTTACAATGGCTGTCTACACCTGTGGTCACAGAAAACAAAATCTGTGTCTCCTCCTTTAGGAAGCATTCAAGCACAATATAGAACAATGAGTTCAGCTGGTCTCAAAGAGGAAAAGAAAAGCAATAGCCACACCAAAATGGCTTAAACATAACATTTTTTTTCTTTATACAAATTATTACTTGGCTGTGGCCACATCCTCCTCCTTCTAGAACCAAAGTCTGGGGGATAAAGGGCTCCAGGGTACACTGTGCAAGCAAGGGAAGCACCAGACATAGGAGACCTAATCCTCACCCCTACCAATAGAGGTGAGAAAGGAGAAGGGAGAATGTTTTGTAAATGCTTGCCCCAAAGAATTGGGCCCATTATTCAGTACATTAACCTCTGAATTTCCACAAGTCTCTTCCACTAGGCAGCAGGAGCACAGGTGCATTCACACCTCAGTTCCAATAAAATGCTCACTCAAAACTCTGCAAGGGGAGCTGACAAATCCAAAGTGCAACCTTCACCCAAACAGAAGGTTGATTAATCATGGATTAGCCAAAACTGTGGATAAGCATCACTCCTATTAGATCTGAAACTCAAATTTTGTTGAGCTGTACACTGCACTCCTTCCAGCTTTTTAATGCTAAATTTGATATTGCGGTGGGTGTGACAGTTGTTCACATATCCCATCTCCTAGTGCTAAGATCTGGAGCATCAGCTGGAGCAGGTGTGGGTGAGCAGTGCGGTCAGGGGCATCTGGCCATCACTTTGGTTTGTTAGAAGTACCAGCTGTCATCTTGATGTGACACTATGAATGCAATAACACACAGTGTGTTTTCACATGGCCTTGTCTCTCAACATGGACTAGCTTTTTCATTGCAGGAGACTCTGTTAGAGCCTAGAGGCTCTTCTCATTACACATGTGCTGTCTAATAAGGATTGAACTCAAGCAAGCCATCTTTCAGCAAGGACAACTCAAAAGGCTGTCACCCTTATCTGCTATTTTTGCATCAGGTAAATGAGAACTCAACACCTGGAAGACCTTTACCTTCTCCTCCCACAGAAATGAGCCAGGGCACATGGGGCAGAGCAAAACTGCAAAAATTCTGGCTTACTAAGCAGCAAAATTTGAACAATGAACCCCTGCCCCAGACTACCTGCAATTTTAACAGGAACAGTGGAGACACGGTGCCCAGCAGGGCCTAGAAGAATAAAAAAAGGAAGTTTCATAATGGCTAAGATCATGATGTCAAAATGTGAAGTATTAGTAGGATCTATATTAAGACGCAAGAAAAACATTCTTTTCTATGACAGCAAAGGATTCTAGGAAGTGAAATACAATTAGAGAAAGTATAAATGCTGTAGCAGAGAAAAGCAGGTTAGGAAAAGGTTATACTACAGATTAAAAGGATTCAGTAGAAATGGAAAGCTTCAAAGTAAAGTTTTGAACAGCTTTTGTTATTCTTGTTTCTTGCTCCTTTTCTAATTAATGTATCATGCTGAAGCATTCTCCCTTTAGCTGCCCATTTCAGTTTAAAAGGAAAGAACCCTATCTCCCTTTTATCTTAGAAAGGAAGCTGACATTAGAACAATTGGTGGCAGACTGCTCGATGTCAAGCTGCTCCAGGTCAAAACCTGGACCCCTTTTGAGTCAGCCTTTCAGCAAAAGGCCTGAAGAAAAAGCACGGTTTGTATTTTAACATTTCACTCACTCAAATGTAATATCTGCCCGTAAAATGCTATCAGATGTTTCTGCTTCAGCATACAATACAAATGGCTGCTTTCAGAAAGAAACTAATGCTCACTTAGTTTCTTTTCATTGATTTGGGGAGCGATAGCCAACAGCCAAAAAGAAGAGTCAAAAACTGGTAAAATCTCAACAATATTAACAGTGTCAAGTCCATTTCATATTCCTAGAAAAATTTCATATTCAGTACCTACTTTGACAGTACCAATTCAAAGATATCTATAGCTGAGTATTTTATACCCACCATGTGTCCCAGAAAGCAAGTAGGTGCTTGAACTATAATTTGCACTTCACAGAGCTGAACATGGTTTGTATTTGCCCCAGTTTAGTGGGGACTGCTGGATTAGGTATTCTGTCTCCACTTTATCCAGATCCTTCTGAGAGAGTAGTCATATGGATGAAGGCAGGTGACTTTGGGAAAGAGATTGTTTCATTTTTCACTAGAACCAAGTGTACAATCAAGATATTATTGGCAACGTCTTACTAGACTTGGATTTTTTTAACCAAAATAAACCTTACCAATAATGAAAGTTTTTCTCTAATAAACTCTTTAATAAATCTCTCATTCTGCAGAAAAGTATGCACAATTGACATCTAAACCAGTGGTTTTCTAAGTAGCATTAAGCAGATTTTTAGTTATCTTTAGTGGAGATAGTGACATATTTAGTACCTTTGCCAAAAAATTGTGATCCAAAGCTGAGAAAGACAGAACTATGACTAGAAGTATGGGTGCATTCTTGTAAGGGAAGATTGTAAAGAAATCTGTTACTTTCTCATTTTTAGCCTAGGGTTTAAAAAAAAAAAAAAAAAAGTGGTGGGGGGAGAAGCAGCAAATTTTCATATATATACACTTGAGGTAAATATCAGGAAAAAAAGAAGACTTAAGTGCCAGTAGTACTCTTTGCAAGATAAAACAATTTTCCAATGCTTACAAAGAAGTGAAGAAACAACCTTCTGATACCCAGTCCATGAACTGGAGAAACACGGAGCAGACATTGTTGTCCTTTCTTGCCAAGACATCTGTTGCATGGTCATCAGTTACTGCAGCCATCTGGACTATGACTTAGGTGGGCCTATTCCAGACTTGGGCTTGTCTTCTTCCACGTAGCTGTCTTCATGGTCTACAGAATTTGTGTTGGGATTCAGCTGCTTTTGTACCTCGAAAAGAGTCATGGATGAAGGCAAGTACAAACCTAGGCACCACTGGACAATGCAGTAATTAAGTGCCTCCCAAGTGTAGTACCGCTAATCTCACCAGTATTTGGGTAGTAGTGTGTCACACATCCCTGGCATAAGAAGATTAGTGCTTTTAACACACAGAAAGAAGCTCAGAATTAGTAGTTTGAGTAGAGATACAAGTTTCTTGGACACTCAGCTCACTTCCATAGAAGTGATGGTGAGAACACCACCCTAAGTAACTGCCAAGTGTGCCTGGGGCCCTTTATGGGGACAAAGAGAAGGAGGGAGTTTCACCTTAACAGATCAGAAGGCCTTCTCTGAGCACACAGCTCCTTCCACAAGCTATACAGCTTTCCCCCGCTCCCAAAGCTGACACCGGAGATGCAAGTAGCAAGCCCCAATAGTATAGCACTCCAACACACAACTTGCCACTAAGCAGCTTTCCTAGTGCTTGCATTTATCTTAACCAATCTAAGACGGAGAAGAGCGCTGGAAGGGACCTCAGGAGGTCCTTTAGTCCAGGCCTCTGTCCCCGTTCAGCACACATACTTGCTAGTCTATCACATCACAACAGCTTAACACCACTTGTTCTTAAGGTTTCCAGTGACACACCTCATGTCTTCTGCAGCACTGCACTGTCTAATCGAGAGTTTCTATTGTGTCCAATTTATTTATTCATCAATTCAATTTATACCTATTATTCCTTATATTCAGTTTTCAGAGCAGATAAGGCAAATAATTCCCTTTATAAGAACTGTTACTTAAACATATGGCCACTTAGCTTAGAAATACAAAACTGAAAGGTGGTTCAGTTAGCAGATTTTCTGCTTCTCTGTCCTTTCCCTTCACATTTGACTATTTGCTTCTCACCTGGGTTGGTGACCCAGACTATCTCTCCTAAATGGCAAGCCAGTCTCATGGTTTAGTCTTGTACACTCTGTTTAAATATCTGGGGAGAATGTTTGCCTTTTCACAACAATGTGGCACTGAGTCACAGTTGTCTGGTGTTCAGCTTCAACCTCCAGTTCCTGTTCCACCTAAACAGTTCTTCCCCATCCCCTCCATTTTCCACTTCGCCTGTTAGTCACTGCTGCCTTCACACTAAGCATTTCTCTCTTGCACCATGCCTTTTTCACCTCCCTGGGCTATTTCAGGCTGTCTAGAACTTTGCAAATTCTCAGCCTGTCCTCCAGTGTACATGGAGGCACTCTCAACTTCATGTTATCTAAGAGTTTAATAAACAAATTCAGTGAGTCCACCTCCATTCAGGAAGGCAGTTTCAAATTCTCACTACACTTAAAAAAACCCAAACCACCAAAACAAAAAACCAAATTCTTCCATCAGAACATTTAAGCTTTAGCCAGATCTTTATGCAATACGTTTTTGGAGATACTGGGCCAGACCTTATCAAATTCAAATGGAGACAGAAACAGACATTGGCAGTAATGATAATTTGAGTGAGAATACGTGACAAGATGGTATTTATTCAGTCAGATACTTCTGTATCTGCCTGCTTCTCCCCCCTGAACATTTTAATCTCTGCAAGGTTTGTTGCAATAGATATAGAGTAGTGCAGAGCACAATGGAAACTCAGAACTATCAATGAAGAGGTGCTTCTTGCCTCAAAATTTTGCTTCCAGTTCAGTATGGAAAACAAAGATATAAGTCTGATGGAGAGCACAGTGACCATGGCGGGCCTCCACAAGGCTCACTCAGGTAGTTCCTCACCACGCACAACCACTCCAGGTGCCAAAAACACCACAAGCTGGTTTCATGCACGAGAAATAAACACCAAAAGTAATTTGAACCTAAAGGAACTTTCAGGGCACCTATGAAATAGAAAGGTAACAGCATTGTCTTCCATTCGCTCTGTGGCAGCAGCCAGGCTCTCCGTGGCTGAGGGAGGGCTGGCTACCAACAACCAGAGATGTAGGGACAGGTTAAGGAGAGCCCCAAGCCATTGGGAAATGGGCTGGAAGAATGGCCTGAAGAAGCACTGCCAAATTATTTATCAACACCTTTTTTGTGGAAAAGACATTATAGAAAATCATGCCTTTTGTTAAAGAGTTTGTTTCAAGGACCTGCTGCTGACGTTCCAGGGGCACCACCATGCCTGAGTGATGGTCCCCGGCTATGTGGCCTGGGACCCCATGTCCGAACCTGAGGCCATAGCCCCTGCCCCAGCGGGGCCTAGCTCCAGCTCTCCACATACCTGCCCTACCCAGCCTTGGACCAACATCCTGACCCAGCCTCAGCCTGTTCCCAGGGAGGTATCTGATGCCCAGGGCTGTCTCAGTGCCCTGGGTTGCAGTTGCCCAGGCTGGGGTGGTAGGATAGGCCCTGGCTGCCAAGTCCTGTTCTGATGGACCTCCATGAGGAGCTCCCATACCACCTAGCCTGCAGGGAGCCCCCGACCCCATGGGGCACTATGACAGGGCTGCTGTAGAGTTTGACAACCTGTTTTAGACCATCTCTGATGTCAGTTTAAGTGTGAGTCATTACCCAGTAGTACAAAGGCAGATGAAGAAAAGATCTTTTTTGAGAGGGTCATTCCTTATTTATCAAGTACAACCCCGTCAAGCAGAAAGAGCAGGACGTTGTTTACTCCAAAACCCATCACTCTTTTCCCAATGGGGAGATTTGTGGTATGCTTAAAGCCGTCTGCTTTCCTTAAACGAAATGGCTGAGACTATTTGCAGCAATGTTAGTACCATGAAAATAGCTACAGATCACTCAAAGGCACTATTCTAAGTCTTCGTGCTTAATTTCTTTTAATCTCAAAGACAATGACAAGAGGGAATTCATGCAGATCTCACAAGTATAAGCCTTCAGACATTGTATTTTACTACATAATAGGACAAGTTTATAAGTAAGGAATAATTATGAAGCCCAAGAAATGGGGGAAAGTCTTCAGTTCATGGAGGTCTTCTCATTTAGTGATCCCATTGAGGAATACAGACCAGCAAACTAGAAGCCCTTTGAAAGACTAAGTAAGAATTTATATCCACCTGTGTATTTATATCCATAATGTAACATATCCAGCATGACAAACGTAAAAGCATTTACATTTTTCAAGATCCTCTCAGGAATTTCTTGCCCCGAACTAGAAGTAGCTCATTTTCACCAGGCTGCTGCATCAAGTGAAGGTTTATGAACCACCACCCTGCCCTCTTGGGAAGGCTGGCTACCTCTTGCCTTGCAGCCCAGTTGAACTGTTTTCCCTGTACTGGGGCAGAATAAGTAATCCTAGATTCCCCATCCCAAATGCCATATGCATAAAATGCATGCATGCACGAGTTTCAATACACATAACCTCTTCAAAATAGTTTTTCAGGGCATGAACTCAAAAGATTGCCTGTACCAGCAGGGTGCATCCAGCAGCATCCAGCACCATGATATCAATTGGGACAGCCACACACCCACACCTACACACTGACCACAGACTGCACATCTACAAGTGGTACCCACCAGGATGTTGGCCAGTGTCTACCTTTCAAAAAATAGCAGAGACAGGGGGGTTGGACTAGATGATCTCCAGAGGTCCTTCCCAACCCTGGTCATTTTGTGATTTTGTGACTATACACACTGGATAGTCAGACTTCCTGCAACAGTGGATTTTGTAAGTAACTTAAAAAAGAAAGACATTCTCTTTTTTTTTTTTTACTCCAATTTAATCTTTCAAACACACCCACCTCTGTGCCATATGTAATCAGAAATGAATCACAGTTACAACAGCAGCTGCTTTAAGTGTGTTTTCTGCTTTTTCTTCACTAGAAATAACACTTCCATTTGTGCCCACTGATAGGCTCTCTGTATGTTTTATCTCAGTCCAGTAATCTTCCTGTCCAACACAGAGCTAATTCCCCCCATCCATGATATTCCTTGCTTCAGCATCTCCTGTGTA
Source organism: Gallinago undulata (assembly GCA_026546715.1). Lineage (NCBI taxonomy): Eukaryota > Metazoa > Chordata > Aves > Charadriiformes > Scolopacidae > Gallinago > Gallinago undulata. The sequence continues at coordinate 43,960,666 of JAOTQQ010000023.1, forward strand.
CCCTTCTCTGACATGTTTTTTGCATCCTTACAGTGTGTCTCATCAACTACTCTTCAGTTTGCCCAATTTTCAACAGCTGCAGCTTTGTATTGCTTGCTGAATAGAAGTTGCTTGGTTTTGTTCTTTGTTCTTCTTAATAGCAAACATAGTTTGTTAATACAGGTCATGTGAATCCCTCATGCTGTCCAAGAAAGCAAAATTGAAAGCAAGTTTTCTATCATGTGCCATTAATACCAGTTGGCCTTAAAGAAAATCAGGAGATAATCCAGGAGTAATTTATACAGAGCCAAAATAAGCTAAGGGGCGTTCCAAGCTTATTTCCCTGCAGCCTTGCAATCAAGGAGCTCTGGCTTCATTTTTAAAAGACCTACTCAGTTACATGACCATTCACTTTCAGATAGAGCCAGTGACTGATTAACATCTTGTTCTTTAAGGAATATGAAGTGGGAGCTTGGATAAGATCCTAGAAAGGATGCCTTGCCACAAGGAAGTGAAATGTCAAATGCTAGTATTCTCATGCATTTGTCTCAGCCATGCATTCCTTTTCAGTCCATCTGTTTTCTAATAACATGTCAAATTTTTGGCAGTATTCAGAAGGATGAAGTATTTTAGGGGCTATATTCCACTGACCTCTAGATAAGATGTGTAGCTGTATCCACAATTACCTTCTCTTGGGGAAGCACCTTGTATTTCCAAACTGCTAAATCTATCTGCTCCAAAATTCTGGAAGCTTGAGCATGGGAGTGAAACAAAGCAGCTACATGAACAAGCACCCAAAAGAAATTTCCAGCTTCTTTTAAGCCAGTGGTATCCAGGACAACTTCCTGTGACCTAGCAGTCTATGTAGAACTAGCAAGTCAATTTCACTATTAGCATTTTATTAGACTCCGCAGAGAAGTTAGTTTTGTGTCTACATTGACTTGGAGGTATGCAGACAAGGAAATTGTTTGCTGTACTGTTTCTGTGATGTTGACAAAAGGACATGAGTAACTGTAGGAACTAATCCACTTCTTTAAATGACCCCATCAATAGCTGCAAGGGGAAAATACTCATTTGATGCAGCAAAAGATCTAGAAGTAAATATGCTTTTTCTCTGTAAAAGGCTAGACGGTGTCTATGGAGAACACCTTGATCTGACGTGCTTATAGACTTTCATGTCTCAAGTACTGACCCAAAACTGGTTCTCTGTATAAGAGCAGAACAAAAGCTTTTTCCATGAAGTTTATCAACACTGGGTTATTCCCCAAATGCACGTTCAATTGCAGAGGTATAGGCAAAAGAAAGAAGAGAACACAGATAGCTAAGTTGCACTAAATTTTAGAATCAATAACGCTGTCATGTCATGCACTTGCATTGTTTCAGTGATGATGGAAGCTGAAAAATGCACTTTAAACCCAGTAAAACCACTTGAAAATTTAGATTTGTGCAAGACGCATAAGATATTAAGCCTTTGCATAATTCACTTATGTAGCAAAATTTCAAACCTTTTAAGTCATTCTATAAAAGATCTGCAAAGTAGTTGTGTACATCTTTGTGATGTATTTATCATGACAGCATCACAACACTTCTAGGAAGATATAAGTAATTTCTACTTAGAAAGCAAGAACAGATTATACTTATTTTTCTGGTATTTTCCATGGTTATGCAAGTGAAAAGCAGCTAATTTCTCTGATGACATAAGCAAGCAAGAACAAGCCACATCAGCAGCACTTTATCCACTGACAGTCAGAGAATTTGGCCCAGATATTTCTGAAGCAGAATCTGCCATAAGTGCCTAAGAAGCTATCATAGCTTTTCTTCCACCTCTGGAATCTCTAAGTATTGACCTCAATCTAATAAGGCTAGAGCCTTCAGACTCAATTCAGGACTTGAACCAAGATCACCACCACTGTGAGATGTAGCATGTATATGGCCCTCTTTTATGGCCCAGCCTGACCCAAAAGCTCTTCCTCCATGCTCCGTGCTGCTGAAAGGCTTTCTCCCCTTACTTGTATCACTTTCCTCTCCTTTGATTATTTAACTCTAATGGAATTGTTCAGCTCTGCTACAACTATTTAGAACACAGTTTAATCCATGCTATATCAATATATATTATATCATATGATTCACTGGAGACTATCTTGAAGGAACTAAATTAATTTTCCTTATTTAACATTATAAAATAACAACACTACTGAAAAAAAAAAAAATCCAGTCAAGAGTGAAGTCTTATCAACTGACATGCAACTAGACACCTGTGATTAAACATGAGAATTTTTTTTTTACTGTGAGGCTAGTCACAACCTGAAACTTAAAGCTGTGCTTGCTTCCTTGACTTTAACTGGAAGATGCAGGCTTATTTCATCTCTCAGACATCACACCCTCCCTTGGGCAGAAGGTCATCTCTCATGTGGCAGCCATGATGGAATAAATGACTGTTTCCCATAACCTGGTCCTTCTGAAAAAGAATTTCTCATTGAACACAAAACCAACCCAACCAAAAAAAACCAAGCTACTTTAAATACTCCTTTAAGCTTCATGGTGACAAGGAGAGCCTGATTGCTAGACATGGTCTTTGCAACTTCTGAGAGCATGCTGTTCTACTGGAGTGCGTCATAAGTTACCATCTTTGAAGAACACATTTAGTATTTCAGAGAAATACTCTGGAAGTCCATAAAAAGCTAGTTACACTTTCTAAACGCAACTTGAAGAGGAGCTGCTATGCTCTTTCAACAAGGAACATTCTTAACATTTTGCCCTCAGGTCTAGGCTTAAGAACAGGGTTTGGAGGACATAGAAAATGAAGAAAAAAGTAACATGTTTGGCTGTAACTTTGAGGACTTCAGCATTAACTTTTGCTCGGGTTTCTCTGCTACTGCTGCCACCCTAAAACATTATCCCTAACAATAGGAAGTACTCTTACACCCGAGGTCCACTTTTCTGATCACTGAACTATATGCATATAGGAAACATTGGAACCTAGGAAGAGAACACCAGCCACCCCAATTCAGGAACATGAAGCTGCAGCAATACCAGGGTATTTTCACTGTCTAAGACCCTCCACAAAGACCAGAACCAATAGTGCCTCTGTGTGTTATGGAACATTTCCTGGACGCTAACTGAGCTAACAAGGGAAAGCACCACCCAGAGCCACCTCACTCTTGAAGGAAGAAAGAGCATACCAATTAAGTTTGAGACAGGAGCAACCAGAAATCAAGGGTTTGTGTTGAGCTACTGGCACTTACTAGCTTGTCACTAAAGTAATAACACTTGCTGCCTCTCTCCTTTTTATTTATCCTTTCCCTATCCTAGCAGCAATTTGTTCTCTTATTCTTTCTGCAATTCCGCAAGTAGCTCTGTCCTGGCCTCAGAGGAAGAGAAGCCAGAGGAACCCCAGCTACCTCTCCTTCCAGAAGTAAACTACTATTTGGGCTAAGGTCACACTTCCTTTCCTAGAAGCCTGTCTATTTGTAGCATCACTTCCCAACAAATCAATTCTGCTTCCCCTTCACAGCAAGATTTGGCGAGAATGAGAAGGGAGACGTCAAAACATGCCTTGATCCAACATTTGATCATGGATGTCATCACCCTTTTACACATACATGTTGACCTACACACAGACCTGCTGTAGCCAGGCACTCAGGGAAGGCATTTCAGCAGCTGCCTCCAAGACCGGGACCAGTGCTGCTTAACATCTTTGTCAGTGACATGGACAGTGGGATTGAGTAACACCCCCAGCAAGTTTGCCAGCAACCCAAGGTGTGTGTGGTACAGTTGACACACTGAAGGGAAGGGATGCCATCCAGAGAGACCTGGACAGGCTTGAGAGGTGAGCCTGTGGGAACCTCATGAAGTTCAACAAGGCCAAGTCCAAGGTCCTGCATGTGGGCTGGAGTGAGAAAGAATTGAGAGCAGCCCCGAGGAGAAGGATTTGGGGCGATGATGAGAAGCTCAACATGAGCCGACAATGTGTGCTTGCAGCCCAGAAAGCCAACCATATCCTGGGCTGCATCAAAAGAAGCATGGCCAGGAGGTCAAGGGAGGTGATTCTGCCCCTCCACTCTGCTCTCTTGACACCCTATCTGGAGTACCGCGTCCAGCTCTGGAGTCCCCAGCATAAGAAGGACATGGACTTGTTGTGGCAGGTCCAGTGGAGGGCCACAAAGATGATCAGAGGGCTGGAGCACATTGCCAATGAAGACAAGCTGAGGTAGTTGGGGTTGTTCAGCCCGGAGAAAAGGCAGCTCCAGGGAGACCTTATAGCAGCCTCCCAGTACCTAAAGGAGCCAGAAAAAATGGGGAGGGACTCTTTATCAGGGAGTGTAGCAAGAGGAAGAGGGATAATGGTTTTAACCTGAAAGAGGATAGATTTAGATTAGATACTAGGAAGAAATTATTTACTGTGAGGGTGCTAAGACACTGGAAGAGGTTGCCCAGAAAAGCTGTCATTGCTCCTCCCCTGGAGGTGTTCAAGGCCAAGCTGGATGGGGCTCTGAGCAATGTGGTCTAGTGAGAGGTGTCCCTGCCCATGGCAGGGGAGTTGGAACAAGATGATTTTTAAGGTCCCTTCCAAACCAAACCTTCTATGATTCTATGACCTCCTATCCACTAGTCATATCCCAGTGCTTCAGAACTCATGTTACTGCTTTGCTATTTGTGACAGGCACTTGAGCTCCCTTGTTTCCTCAACCTATTTTAATTAGAACTACAGTGCCACTAGTTACCAGACTAAAAATCAGGTCACCACAATATGGTTGGGATTTTTCTCAGTAACTAAAGAGAATGATTTCACAGAGTATCTTAACTGGAAATAACACGAAATGCCAGCAAGCCATCTGTTCTAACCTCTGTGTTAAAGTTAACAGTTATTTTGGATTTTCACAAAGGAAGTCATCATTTGTTGGGGTTTTTTTGTTTGTTTTTTTTGTTTGTTTGTTTGTTTTTTTACCATCCAGGGAGTTTAAGCACCCTCTATTTTAATTAAATGGAACAGAAACAACAGTAACTGGAAATCCCTGAAAAAGGGGCAGAAAACAAAAGACAGGGATGGAAGCAGCCCAGTATAGCATAGCTCTGCTATCCCATCTCTCCTCTTCCAACACAGAGGTCAATCCAGACCTTTCCCAGTCTGTCAAACCTTACACAAGGGCAAGGCAGGCATCACCACAAACACATGCAGTGACTGACTACAGATTGAGACCATACCCAACCATCTAACACTGCCAGCAGTCCCCACCACGTCTGGGATATCTGGGTTTCTAGTATATTTTTGAGATGAAGTATCAGTTAGCCTGTCAGTGCTCAGGACTCATTCTTGGAATAGATATAATGCTTTTTAAGACATCAGTTTAATGTTGAGACTGGGAAGAGAAAGGCAGTATGAAGTAATTTATTAAAAAAAAAAAAAAGAACTGATAACATTTTTTATTTCTACTTAGAAAAACCACAAGAGTTTTGTAAGTGGCTTTTCATTTTTTTCCTGGGAGCTTTAACTCATTCTCATTAACTTAAACCTCCTCCTCCTCTGCATCTTCCCTTTCATGAAGGTGCAGTCTCTCAAATCAAACAGCTTGACACTGGAGTTGATCCTAGTCTTATTCAAGGATTTATTTCCAGCATTGACGTAGCTGAAGTCTCTGGAGACTTAAGTCCACAAGGATGTTTGTCTTCTGGCATCAGATGATGTCAGGTACTGCCACTAGGATTCTTCTCTTGAGATTTTGACCAAAAGGCTGCACTTGGAACTTCTGATGCAACCCTAAGGTAAATTTTATCTCAGTCTCATGAAAGCCTCTTAAGTTCAGAGCCTAGAAAGAAAGGATTCTTACATCCAACACAACTGATCTGAGGTTTTGTTAGTGCTCTGTGTCTGACCCTGCATTTCTTGTTTGAAGTCCATTGGTGACTAAAAGATGTGCTGTCACTGCAAGGGACACCTCTCTCCACCTCAGTGGACACCTTTTTCTCAGCAGGTATGAATCAAAGCTTTTGGGTCAGAACAGCATCCAATGAAGTGACAATGGTGCCAGTGCAAGTACATTAGTGCAATTCCAGTTATGATATACGCATGGACCAAAACTAGTCAATTTAGAAATTAGGATTACAGGAGCTTAGTTATATACAATGCCAAATCAAATCACTGTGCCATGAAGAACATATAGCCCGTATCATCATCATCATGATCAACAGAATGAAAGGGCAGCAGCAACCTCTTCTATTACTAGGAGGAGATGAAGATTCACAGCAATACCCATACACCTTCCTCAAGGGACATCGGGGTCTACTTCTGACAACTATAAATCAGACTCATTTGTTTCAAAGGAAATATAATTTCCTGAATTAATAGGTCATCAATTTAGTTCTTTTCCAAACCAACATTAAAACCCTAATCCCAGTTCTGTTTATGTTAAAATGGATATTACTATAAAGTCATGATACGAAGGAATAAGCCAGAAAAGGTAGAGAAATTAAGTGATACTTGATACTGAAATAGCATCACACCATAAAGCCTATGGCCCAGAAACTGATCTTAGAAATGTTTGTGAATTAGAATCATAAATAAAACTTGCAGAGTTCTTTAAAGAGGCACACCAGCTTGATATTTAAATATTTTACAGTGTCTAGCTATTCATAGAGGCAAATCAACTTCTATTTGCACATCTGTGAGAAGCATGACAGAACTTTCTCTGGGCTCCAGTGCTACTTTACTTACCTATCCCAAGCTCCTTCCTCAAAGAGGTTTCTACCTGTCCCACTGCACAAATTTCAGTACACTACACCAAGTCTAGCAGGACTTTTCTGCATTTACCTTTTCATAGCAAAATGAAGGAATTAAACACTACGCAAAACCCCCACTTCACTACTTGAAGACAAGCAAGCTTAAGACAGGCAACCTATCATCTCAGTCAAGGATGACAGCAACCATTACATCCTGTTTCGAGATGCAAATGTGTGGTTTTTCTCATACCTCAGCTCTTCATAATCATTAATCTTTTCTAGCAAAGCCTTGTTGCAAGGCAGCCAACTCGGCAGTTGAGGCCTGCGGGCAGATACATTGCAATGGCCCCGTAGGAAAGCCCGTGGTACAACTTGCCACACAAGCCAGTCCAGAGGGATCTCAGTGCTGTGCACTGCTGCTGGGTGTCACGCCACCTCAGTTCACTCTGGCCAAAAGCCATGCAAGAAGGATTAAGGTTAGCGACGGCTCCACAGAAAGCCTGGCAGCCAGAGGGAATCCCAGCGCCGTTTCCAGACCCCTTCTGCACAGCACATCACCCGCATTGCCAGGATCCACGGCTTTCTCCACCTGTACGCAGGGATGAGGAGCCACCCGCCACACCAAAGCACAGCCAGCCCCGGGGCCTGGGCAGCACACCCTGCTCCGGGGGGAGCCTCCCCGCTTCCCGCGGGGATCCCCGGAGCTGCTGCCGCTCGGGGCACCTCTGCGGCGCCGGGGAGGGGATGCCTGTGACTAAGCACACGCGGCCTCCCCTCGCCCGCCCGCCCGCTCACTGCCTCGGCCCGGCTCGCCCCGCACCAGCGGCCTGACCGCAGGGCCGTTCCCGGGAGGGCACCGGGAAGGAGGCACCTGCCGTTCCGCCCCGAGGCCAAGGACCGCGCATCATCCCAGGCCGAGGGCCGAGCCCGCAGGGGTTTCCCAGGCCTCAGCGCCGCGCTCCGGGCACCCCCCCAGCGGGCAGCCCCGCCGCCCCCCGCCCCGGCAGCCCGCCCTCCGCCGTACCGCTGCCATCCTTGAAGCGAGGGGGTGGGACGTCTCGCAGCGACCGGGTCCAGCCCCCCTTCTCCGCTTCCTCCTCCTCCTCCTCCATCGGTCCGGGGCCGCCCGGGACAGCGCTACCGCCGCCGAACTGCCGCTGCCGCCGCCGCTCCGCCGGGGTGGCCGCCGCCCTGGGGGCGCGACGCCGGGCCGCCCTGTCCCGTGGGCCCGGCCCCTCCGGGCGCCCCCCGTCCTCCTCGTCGTCCTCCTCGTCCTGGGAAGAGGCGGCGGAGCGGGAGTCGGCCGAGGTGCTGTAGAAGGGGTTCCCGCTGCTGTCCTGGCCCGACTCCCCGAAGACGTCGTCGGAGATCTGCAGGCTCTCGTAGCGGGAGCGGGCCGCCTCCAGCAGCGACAGCGCCTTCCTCCGCGCCGGCCCGCCGCCGCCCTCCGCCATCATCTCGGCCGCCGCCAGCAGCCGCCCGCGCTCCCCTCGGCCCGGCTCGGCCGGGTCCTGCGGCCGCAGGCAGCAGCCCAGCAGCAGGAGCGGCTCGGGCACGGCGGTGGGCAGGCAGGGAGTAGGGGGAGCCCCGCCGCCAGCGCCGCCGGGGCTGAGCCCTGCCTCCCGCTCCCGCCCGCACCACCCGCCCCTGTGTGTGTGCAGGGACATGGGGGGAAGGAGCCAGCTCAACATCTCCAAGTACCACATCCAGCCAATTACCGCGGCAGTCCGCGCCCGGGAGGTGGGGTTATATGGGCGCCGCGGGCCAGCGCCGGCCGCCCACCGCCCGCCCCGCCGCCCGCCGCCGCTCCGCCCATTTAAAACCACAGCGCCGGCTGCGGCGGAGCCGCCGCTGCCCCCCGCCGCCGGAAGGGGGGTCCCTGCGCCGCGCCCGGCCCCGGCCCCGGCCCCGGCCCCGGCCCCGGCCCCGGCCCCGGCCCCGGCCCCGGCCCCGGCCCCGGCCCCGGCGGGAGCTGTCCGCCGGCCCGCGGTGCTGGAGCCGGGCAGAGGCAGGAGCGCTGGCCGTGGTGCCTCTGCGGGCCCGCCAGTAGCGTCCGGTGTGCGGGGCGCGGGGTGAAGGGCTCCCGAGGGCAAGGGGCCGCCGGCGGGGGCTGGCTGCCGACACCACCCCCCCCCTGCAGCCGGGGCCTCCTCAGGGAGGAGAAAGGCGCCGAGGTAGGGCCCGGCTGGGTCGGGGCTTCGACAGTGTGGCAGAGGCTGCACTAACTCCTGGCTTCACAGCGGGTGGGGGATTGTGAGCAGGTACATGGCCCTGGTGTCATGGTTCCAAAACAGGGCTCAGAGCTCCAGCGCTGGGGTGGCCCAAGAAGCAAAGTAGGGAAGGTGTTGGAGCACAGGGTCGCAGAGCACCTGGTCCCCACCTGGGCCCAGGTCCCACCCCGGCCTGCCACCCGACTCGGGCTCCGGGGAGGCTTTGCATGGGCCTGGGGTGACAGATATGCTCCAGCCCATTGCTGGATCCAGCATGGAGCATGCTGCAGGGTATGGGGCTGAGCACCTGCGGCGTGAGGTTTGGTTTCTTGGGCAAGTACGGTGTGAAGTAACCATATTTCCAAAATTGCTAGTGATTTAAAAGTAATATGGTAGCACAAGAAAAACAAGGGAAGTGAAAATACTCGTGCCCCAGCTGGGCTAGTTAAATGTAATTCAGAAGTATCCCTGGAGTAATCTATGAATTTCATGCAGCAGTTGAAGCCCCTGGTTGTGCAGCAGTCAGGACGGTCTGTCTGATGTTACACGAATGTTTAAAATCTCTGATCAAGGTTTATTATTATTACCATTGGCATCCCACTGTGCTGGTTACTGTACAAACACTCATTAAGGAGGCAGTCCCTGCTTCCCTTCTTGCCGACAGCGATAGCAGTTATTGAGCCTACCCTTCACCAGCAGTGCTTTCAAAATAAACGGTGATTGGATTCTGTGGATTGACTGTATGCAGCTGGGGGAGGGGCATATTATTTGCATTTTTTGATGCAAACTTTCAGTGTTGGTTGCCCTGAAGATCTGTTAGTGCTACAGATTTTGCAAATTTTATAATACTGAATATTTCTGTCCAAAAACCGAAAATTAATGTCCTTCTCATGATTCTCAAGGACTTCAGCACAACCTGGAATACGGTAAAAGTTGGACTGTATAGGTATTTAAAAGACCAATCTTATGTTCTATTCTGATATTTTTAAATAGCAATGACTTCATTAAAACTTTAACGTTCTATGTAATGCATAGAGGCAAATCCAGAGAAACAAATCCATCTCCTGTGTGTCCTTAAGCAAACAGAAAAGCCCAGAGTAATATGAAAGGTGAGATCTAAGCTGTATTTCTACTTTGAAAAATCTCATACATGTCTTATTGATTATTTTAAAAAATCACTAAGTTTATACACAAATGGATTTAATTTTTTTTTTTACTGCAAACTCTGCCAACTTAGCCTGTAACTTGAGCATTACACTGGCTTCATTTCATCTCCCTGCTCACCAGAAATGATAGCTCTGTAGGCCAAACTATCCTTTTAACTGCATCTATGCCACCCTGTGTCTCAGAATACCCTGATGGGAAGGCATAAGTGGACTTTGCAGAATTTTTCATGCTAGTAATGATGAGAGACCAGCTTGAACCTCATGAATTCAGTTGTTGTGTTGGCATGTAGAAAACCACAGATTAGTCTGCACAAACCTTGTCTGTTTTACATGCAGTCCCCATGAAACAAAAAATAGTGGTGTTCTGTGTCAACCTTCTCACACAATGGTTTTTAAGACTGAAAAAAAATACTTTAAAGATGTCAAAAGGTTCTTTGCACTAGAGCCATTGAAGTAAACTTTGGATTTGTGGATGGATGGATGGAGGGATGGATGGATGGATGGATCTCTCTATCCAGGTGACATAGAATTCACCTCGGCATCCATCTGAGGTTCTATGAAGTGTCTATGGATACTAAAATGTATTTAAACTTGTTATTTTTAAGTACAATACAACAATTGTATTGTAGGGAAGGGCTGCTCTGAAGTCCAGGAGATCATTTATCAGAATGGGCCCCCAGTAAAAATATTAATGGAAACAGTCCAGAGACTGAAGAAACCCACCCAGACTTCTCTAGTTGCTCCTTGCAGCAAGGACAATTTCTCCCTACTCTTGCACACTTTACTCCAAAAGCTGGCTGAGGCATACTGCCAGGACTTTCCTACCTAATGGCATGCCAGATGTGAGAACTTTAGCTTTCCTTCTTTTGAAGGGAATGCTGGACACAAGAGCTCTGGGAGGAGTCCACTGCAACATCAATGGAGAGAGACAGGACTGAGCCTTGCAGTTGCCAATCCAACATCACATTTTAAAGACGGAGTCTCCTGCCGTGCACACTCATGAAATTTTGTTGGCAGAACTTTCCCCTTTTTTAGCCTAGTCTGTAAAAAGGCAAGTTCTTCTGCCTGTCCCACAAGCAGAGAGACTGCTTTAGTATCTCATGCATGCATGGGAGGATAAGATCACTTTTCTGAGACGGGACTCAGAGGCTCCCCCACAGGGCTGTGTGCCTAGGGTTTTGCCTTGTCTTACAGTTTAAGACATAGCCGTGCATGTGTTCCTCTCAGACCGGCCATACAAACTGCTTGTTGGATTATGCTAACCTGAAACGAGGGTTCTGGATTGTGAAAATTGCCATGTGTGTCATGCTAGTAGTCATTTAATCCCAGATGATTGTGGAGAGGCAGAGACAGGACAGGTGGTTCTACAAATGGTCTCATCAGCCTACTGGGTTTTCATCAACAGTTGAGAAAAAGGTCACCAGTGGTGGTTTGCAGTTGAAAGAACTAATTATATAAACCTAATGGGACATTATAAACGTAGTTGTGTTTTCTCCTTAATCACTTATACTTTTGTTTAGCTGCTAGAAAACACTATTAGAGTAAACAGACTTTTGTATCCATAGCAACCTGTAGATCCATTTTTAATTTGCCTACAGAGAAAGTTTTTGGGTTTTTTTTCCTTGAAGTTTTCTGTTTTCATTACATTGGTACCTTCTGTACAATCCTTCTGAGCCTGCCAACCTTCAAGGTTAAGACTATTATAGGCCTGACCCTCTCATCTTGTGCAAGAGGTTAGTGAAGTCTTTAACACTTCCCATGCAGCCCCAATGGCCAGCTGTCACTGGCTGATTTCTTAAATTATCTTTCAACCAACTGATAAACTATTTTGAGGAAGATGCATATTGGATCATATGCCACTGAGCAGTGTCAGCACTAGTGGTCAGGTGGTCCTTTGTGTTCACTTTGCACAGTTTCAAACTCCATTCTGCTTCTGCTGCAGCCAAAGGTCCCATAATCCCATTGCCTTGATCAGTGTGGTCTCTGCTGGGAGTGAGATCGGTCTCTAATTCAGTTTCTTGGTTGGGTTGCTGAGGAAGACCACTTCAGTTTCATATTTGCCTGCTTTGGTGGTTCTGTAGCTCCCATAAATTGACTACAGGCTGCCTGAAGAGCTCTTGATGAGAAAGTGAACCACTGAAAGGTGGCAAATCATAGGTTTCTAACTCTCCTCCTCTAACCACTTCCCTTTACAGTGTTTAAAGATAGCTAGAAATGTATCAGGGTTTTCTTGTACTGTTATTCCATGTGTTTCAGGAGGTGACAATCTCTTGCTGAAGGCACATATGCTACAAGAAAAGGCTTGTGGGCTCGTTTGAGCTGGGCTGTTAAACCAACATGCAACGTGATTGGTTTTAAAACTTAATAGGATAAGAAAAGTAAGGCCTTGTGCCTGTAGTGAGAAGTCCTGAATTTTTCATTTCTCAGTAACTTACTCTTCATATTTAGACATCAAGCTCTTTGAGGAAGGGTCTTGTGCCATCTGTGCACAGTACTTTACACTCTCAAACCTTGGCTCAGATCCAACAGAATATTGACATTTCTATCTCTTGCTTAAGCTTCCTCAGTTCCTATTGATTTCACAGAGTTTTTAGACCTAAGCCCTGGTGCGTGCCTAGTCCTTTTACAGCACAAATACATCGAGACGGAATAATATTTAATCAGGTTACAAAATTATTCTTTTCTAATCCCCTGTTCTGCAAGTGCAGCCCAGAATATGATTTTCAAACTGTTTTCCATCTCAATGCCCTCCTAAAAGGTGTCTGTAGAGTTAGGGTCCATTTGTTCATCCAGCATAAGGCCAATAGGCTCTAGTTCCCTCTTCCATTATTTCACTGCCTCAGGTGAACAGGAAAACCTGGGAAAAAGGCTTCATCAAGGGTGAAAACAGCGATGACTTGGATCCAGTGCATGGTTTCCTTCCAAGCCCCTGAGAAGAGGCTGAGATTTCTCAGCACATCATCATGTGATGTTCCTACTTCACAAGGAAGAAATCTATACAACCACAACCAGTCTTGTTCCATTGCTCTCCGTGCTCATCAATAAAGGCTTCTGTTACGTGCCTGGCTGCACGGCACAGGGACAAGCAGCTCTGCCGGGCTTGACTTGCCACTGCGCTGCCCTGTATAATATAGTTACTCCACATAGGAAGTTGTGGAGCTCTTCTCCTCCCTACAATTCTTCTGTTGGAAGTAACATTGATAATAGGTGGGTTGTTTGTTGTTTTTTTTTTTTTAACTCATCAGGTATTTACAGCATGAAATGTTAACAACAATAACAAAGTTTGTCTAGATATTTCCTTTTTGCTTTCTGGTTTTCAACTTGTTTGTAGGGTTTGAACCCTCTGTTTCTTGGACATTTTACATTGCCCAGATATGATGTAAACTCAAAGTTCAAGGAAAAAAGCAAGCTGCTGTTTTCAAGGGAGAAAAAGGGAACACATTTATTTTTCTCATAATATAAAAGGGAGAGGTGATTTTTGTCACTTCTAACACTGAAACAAGCGCAGGCTGAAATTTAAAATTTAGCAGAGAAATTTGAGTGTTTCAGTGATGAACAATTTTGCTTTGTTTGGCTTAAGAGTCTTTGAAAACCATGTTCTGTGCATGCATGGTACATTTTTAGCAAAGCTGTATTATGAACAACTCTCACCTAAGCTCCAAAGGGGAAGATAAGGTGTATTGTTCATGCATGCATAGAAGATTAGCTGTTTCATTAATAATTTATGGAGAGTCCATAGAGTATGTTATAACAGTCTGCAAAAGCCCTGTCTTACTCTCTGGTGCGTTCGTGGAGCAGAAGCTACAGCCAATAGGCCAGAAGCACATAACTATGCTGTCTCTTAAAAATCAGAGTGCTCTAATGCTTCACTTATTTTTCCATTGAAAACCATGCAGTTTTGAAATGCACTTTTTGAAGGGCTGACCCCATGCTCGCACTTCACAGTAAGACCTGATCCAGTAAGGCAGAGCCTCGTGGGAGCACTGTTAGAGGCTGCAGTCATTAAGCTGATGCTGTACAGCAGCCCTTGTCCCCTACAGTGTAAACCATGTTCAGCTTTGGATTAACATGGGAGCGGAATCTCGAAAGTCCCTGGGATTGGGAGTGGGGTAGCATCTGGAGGCTCTGTGTTTAGCTAGTTAGTTCTATTAAAGGATCATTAAGTTTGCAGGGCATGACACCCACAGCTACTGACAGAAACTTTGCTCCTCTGGACCTACAACTCACAGTCAGGACTGTGATAATATGTTCACTCCTTACTATGCAAAGAACACGTTAAAACATACCTGCATTTCTATCACCTACAACAGTGTTTGCTGTAAGTGCTAATTCAGGTCTTACTCTCTTTGTTCATTAGCTCAGTAAAAACGTAAAGGCTTTTTCAGAGGTAGTCATGCTGTGGAAACACATGATGGAGGCGACTAGAGAACAGGATCTTCTCCAGGTTGGTTCCTCATTTGCTGTATTGTGTAGCATTTGCTTTGCCATGGCCGTCCTTGCTTTATCACCACTGGGCTACAGCTTTCCAAGCTCACCTTCCTGAGACCTTCCTAGAAGAATGCTTCAGCTGCCAAGTCAGGTGCCTGTCTGGCTGAGTGAATTGGTACAGCCACATTCTGTCTATTTATGCTACAGGCTGCACCAGCATCTATACTTCCTGTTGCAGCCCAAATCGGAGAGTTCTTCAGCTGCAGAATTTGCTCATTCTTTTTGTTTATTGGTTTGTAAATTTACCTTTCCAACACAGAAGTAGAGTGGTAATATCGTGAAATATTAAAAAAATTAATCATCGATAATAAATACTAGATAGTAAATTATGACTTCATAACTACCTTTTCAATATTATTAATAAACCATTAAACTTTAGAATAATATCATAAAATAAGTATAAGACGCTAGTGAAAAGATACACTAACATTATGAATGCCTTTTCCTGGAGACAGAAAACGTAGTCCCATAGGAGATAATTTCTTCTTCCAAGAAAAGGCTGAAAGTTCAACCATTACAAAATAAGTGGGCTTTGCTCTTGAGGGTAACTGAACATCTGCAGCAGTGAATGAAACGTACAAACACTTCCCAGCTCTCAGGATTTGGCCCATCAAATGGTCCTTTCAGGTAAAAGAACCACAATGCCCAAAACAAGTTTCTTGAGTTGTTTATCTTTGACAGCTACCACCACTTTCCTTTTCTGTGCTGAAATGCATTCTGGTGTTTAGCATCTTTTTCTAAAGTGCCCTTTGAAGCCACCAGGAAATGCAGTATCCCATCTGGCAGTTGCCAAGATGCATTGATCAGTGTTATCTAAATAGGCTCCAATCCATCAACAACCTATGGTAAACCTTTTCATAAGAGATTACCTGTTGTGTGTGTTTGGTTTTTTTTTTGTGTGTGTGTGTGCGTGCATTAGTAACTTGTCAGACAATTATAATCCTATTGAAATGTGCAGTCCTTGCAAAGCAGTACAGGTTAGCAAAGTAAGCTCAGACTGACACCCTGTTGCATTTCATCAGACACCAAGCAGATTCTTTTATGTTTTCATCACAAGCAGCCACCTTAATCGCATTGTTTAGTTGAATCAATTTGTCTCCAGAGGAAAAAGAGGCTGAAAAGCCAAAATATCTTCTGTATAGGGTGATTTCAATTTCTTAAGGATCTGAAATGGAATCACATCTTCCCACAAAAATGGAAGAATGTTAGTCATAGAATATGGCAGATGGCTGTTAGTCACCATTAAATTCAGAGAGTTTACCCACTCTGTTCAATCAATAAAGCCACAAGAGAGACCAGTTCCCAATTAGCTCCTGCAAAAGGAGTCTTTCAGAAGTCAAAATCTGATCATAAAAGGGAGCAATGTTGAAAATGTGTGAGGAGATAGGGAAGAAGAAAGTGAGAGAGAATATTTTCATTAACAAAAATAATTGTTAATCTCAAAAATACCTCTGTTTGACATCTCTTACCCTGTAAGAGATAATTTATTTTTCCAAGAAAAGGCTGAAAGTTCAGCCATTACAAAGTGAGCTTTGCTCTTGAGGTTAATTGAACATCTGCAGCAGTGAATGAAACACTTCCCAGCTCTCAGGATTTGGCCCATCAAATAGTCCTTCCAGGGCACATCAATGACTGCTGTCTCGGCACGCTCTGAGTTTCTATTCTGAGTTGCAACACTGGAAGCTACCAATTCCAGAAGCTGTAGCCTCTAAATAGCTTGTAATGTTGTCAGTAATAGCATATTTAAAAGACATCTGGAAAAAATGTTTGCAACCTTTTGTTAGGAATCGTTTATGTGCATGCCAGTTTTTCTCCAAATACATAGTCAGGATTTGGAAGAGAAACATTTCCAAAGAGCATTGTCAAGATAAAAATCAGACTTCTTGGTACTGTGAGATGGAGACAATTATTAACTAAAATGCATTTTTATAAGTTTCCTCTATGGGATGCTGAAAATAATTTTACAGAAATGAAAAAAATCATCTTTTATGTTCGATTTATGTTCTCCCTTTGTTTTTTGCTTTTGTGTAGCTTAGATAATTTGATTAATACCTGTTGCTTTCATTCAGAGGGCATGCTCTAACAAAATCCCCTGCTTTTTCACAGTTTGGCAAACTTAATTGGATGTTGGATTGATTATGTTTCAAGACAAGCTTAAAATTTTTTTTAAAAAGCCTGTTCCCACTATTTTAAGACAACACGTGAAAACATTCTTACGTTATGGAGTCCTACTCTGACCCTTTTTTGCAGGAAGATTATATGGTCTGAGAGGCACTAAAGCAATTCTGGTGACCAACTGCAGCTAACTCCCAAGCCAGAACATTGCTCTTCAACTTATGGTGTATCATTGCTATACAGGGGATGGCTGAAGAAATCACCATTGCAGACAGCTACTGGCAACACCCCGGCTATTGCATTGTCTTCTTCTGACAGTACCAACCTATGGATTGAGCTATAAAGCCACAGTTTTTTCTAGTGCCTCGGGTTATTGCAGCACATTGACTCATGGTATGGAGCTACTTGCTGCTCTTTGGGACTTCATGGCCAAGCAGTCCGATCCTTAGTCCTTGAAATGTTTCCTAGAGGCTTTGTTTGGGAATTACTCTTCTTAAATTGGCAGAGACTGCTTGTAGGGACCATTTCAGTCCCTCTAATCACTCTGTCACTGCTCAGACACTCGAGTTGTAGTTTGTCTGGAGTATCACCACTATGTTTCAATCAGAGCATTGACCAGCTACCAGAACTATACAAAGATCAGGCAGCAGCACATTGGCCTGGATTTGAATAGGCACATTCTCTGACATCAAGGCACAAGCTTTCTATGTTGTCTGCTTTCTAAAAAAAGGGACAAAGGAAACACATATTTTTTCATGTTCTTTTTCAAAATAAATTCTTCTTATGTGAGCACTGCTTTGCTGAGATTCTTTTTTTCACAAAGCTATGTATGCTGCAAGTAGCAGGATGTTCATGGAAATTCAGCTACTACTGTAAATCTGACAGTGCTTCATGTGTCACATCCTTGTCTGCTTAATTTCATGAAGTAAATGAGAAATGGCACTGGATCTTCACTAAATTCTGGGATGACATTGATATTTGTCAGCTACTTAACTACTAGTCCTTCAAAGTTGCTCTGTAACACAGAGAGTCTAGTGAAAAAGAAAGAAAAAAAAAAAAGAGAAACCCTTCTGTATGCCACTTTAGTTATTGAAGCTTATAATATATTTTATGCAAAATATTCTAGCTACCAGATCACTTGTTTGTTCATTTGCAGTGCTCATTCACTTTTTCTCACTTGGGTCACCTGCCTTTTCAAAGCTCTTTATGTGTAAAATTAGTCCCTTGGGGGAGATTACGCAAATAACATATGGAAATATGGAATTACTCTCCTGATCTAACAACATCTGCATCTTTATTCATCTTCCCCACTGTATACAACCACTGCTTGTTCCTCTGGGAAGCCCGCCGTCACAGATGAGAGCGTTCTTCATGGTCTGTAGGCTGAGGACACACTGGTTCCCTGCATTTCCCTTACACACAGCCCTGAACTGGCCTCCCTGATCTCATTTGGCCAGCCATCTCATCAGGACCAGTAGGGGTTTTTGTCACTGATTTAACTGAGTGGAGGTTTGTGGACTTCACCTTCCTTGTAAGATTCCCCGGATTGATTTCTTTATTTTAGAAGTCTTTTCCCACAGTGACTCACTTTTTCTTTTTTTTTTTCCCAAATTCTCTTCCCCTCCATGCTCAAAATATAGCAAAGAAATATAAATTAATATCACTGCCTGATATCTATTTGGGGAGCAATGAGGAAATTGTACATTATGTTTAACTGACTTAACGGACATAAAAATATCTTGTGGGTTTTTGTGATTTATAGTCTTGAAAAAATGTTGCACAGTTTGATTTTCACCCTGGTCATCCTTATTAGTGGATTGCTACAATTACAGAGGGAACATTCTCATCTGACTATGATTCCTTACCCATTAAAGAGGGGAAATCATGCTGCTCTGCAGACACAGCCTTCCTTCACAAGCTGTTTTGTTCAGTAGCTTACCCTTCCCACAGGTAAGGATTGCGTAGCCACCAGGCCACCAAGACATATCATGGACATGCTGTTAACCTAGTGATGTGGCTACAGTCACTGCAGCTTCTCTCCTACCTCTATCCCTGTGTAAATTTGCACCTGCCCTTCCTGGGACTCTGTTTTCCTATGTTTTCCTACATAACCTATGTCACTGCCTTCCAGAGAGAAGGCAGTTCATGATTTATTACTATTCTCACTTACAACTACTAGATGTCTTCTCTGATGTCTGTCTTCCCCAGGAAAACTTCTTAACTGCTTTTGCATCCTGGACATCTTCAACAGCATCAACATCTACTAGCAAGGTGGTACCTCAGGAACATACTGCCCCCTCCCAAAGACAATTAGTCTTAGCATTACTTAAAGATTGGTATGTAAATTACATTTCTCTGGAGCCTTTAACTTCTTAGTAAAATAGACATTTGCTGCAGGCAGCTGCAGTACAAGTCAAACCAATTTATTTAGTGAAGATTAATAATTTGATACAATTATTTTCCAAGGACACTTACTAGGGTTATTTTTGAATGTTCAGTCATTTCTCAGCCTTAAATGTACTGTCTGATGAATGTAGCTGGATTTGTACTGTTAAGTCAGCTTTGTTTCATTTCCATTCCTTTTTCCAAGCAGACACTCTACAAAGATGAGCAGAAGTCAAATCATCAGCTGTTGGCTGTAACGCTGTCCCCTTTCTGCTAGGGTGCATAAATCTCCTTGATCTTGAAATACACAAAAGCAGACTGAAAGCCAAAAGAAAATCCTGAGCATTTAGCTGCCTTGGAAATGTCTTTCCAAATATATATTCTCCAAGATTTATCTTGCAAAGCTTGTTAAACAGATGTGTTCAGTACTGGGCACCTTTTGTCTGGTGATTTAAGTAAAGAGACATTGATTCTACGGAGAGAAAATAGTAAGTAAAGGCTACTGACAAAACAGCTGACTGTATATCTGCACTCTTCAGGAATAAGGGCATATACTTTAATTTATATAATTGTAGAAAATGCACTCATGTTTTAAGGAAAGCCTGGTTACTCCTTCATCACGTAACATCCCGTATTTATCATTTGCCGTGACAATGAATGGTTGCTTGTTGATGAGGATATGTGTTTGCAGCAGGTACTAAGTGAGATCAATCAATATGTTAAACCAGATAATCTGGGGCTGTAACTGCCTGATTCAATAATATTCAGCCCTATTAGCCTTATCTGGCCATAGGATCATGGCTCATGATGTTGAGGAAACTCCTTATTTGTCAGTGCTTTTGTCTGCAGTTTTTCTCCTCCGCTGCCTCATGCACAGCACGGGGAGCGGCACAGGAACTCTGGCTCACTGGCCTCAAAGACCCGGACCCCATGAGACACTGACAAGGTTCACCTTATCTGTGTCACTTCTTCCTCACAAAAGCTCTGCCATGTTTTTTCAGAAAGACTCTTCAGACACAGCAGAGGGCCAGCTGTTGACTGGATGAGTTGTTCCAGCAGTGACAGCCAGCTCCAAGTGACAGGATGTATGCCCATTTCGCTTAATTAAGAGATCGGTGCTGCCACTGGATGGTGTGTACATGTCAGGTTGCTTGACAGAGAGTGCCAGAAACCATCCCCAGATGCCCCAATTTTCTGTCACAAGACAGTAGATGGGCCATGTTTGTGAGCCCTCCATTGGAAGCATCCCTTTCTGGCATGACCATGGAGCCTCCTTTCTGTGAAGTCTCTGCAGGGCAGAATTTCAGATGTCTCCAGCACTATCTTATCTTTTTCTGCATTAACTCAGAAACAAAACTTGATCAATACTCAATGCAGAGTACACCCATCCATCTCTTCTTTCTCCTATTTCTGTTTTCCTATTGATCTTTGCAGATGTGGGCATGATATTATGAAGCTGGAAGATACAGTGACATTTCTTCATCCCTGAAGGTATTCTCAGCAATCTGCAAATGTTAACAAAGGATGACACCTTCCAAGATCAGTTGACATTTCAGTTCAGGTTATGACATACATACACACTAAAGGTATGAGGTTAATAACGATGTGTTTTCAGAGTGACTCCATACCCAGGAACTCCTGTGAGAGAGGTGGAGGACATGAGAGGTTTACAGTAGGAAAGGTGACCTGCTGGAGGGGAAGACCAAAAAACAAAGGGTCTCAGCAAAGAAAGAAAGAAAGAAAGAATGGTAATGCTGGGCCAGACCAAATGTCTTTCTTGCCTACATACCCGCTCTGTCAAGGGCTAGTAGGAGAAGCTTAGAGGAAAAGCCTAATGGTACAGTGCTGTCACACAACCACTGTTGGCCCCATAGCCTTGAGCTCTCATCTGCCTAGGAACTTTCAGAGATGGATGTAACGACATGTCTCTGTCTAATGGCCTTGGTAGGCTTTATTTCCAATCATTTTTTTAATTGCTTTTTGAGCAGACTTCTACTTCTGGGTTTCTCAACACCCTTTGCAGCATGCTGTGGCAATGAATTCCACAATTTAAGAACAGCTTGTAAAGTATTTCCTTTGTTTTTAACTTGCCACCCGATCATTTCATTTGATGTCCCTCAGTCCTTGCATTGTGAGAAACAGTCAATAATTATTCCCCATTCATTTTCTCTGTGGTGATGATGATTTATTTTTTATTTTTATAGAATTTTATATTCTTTTTGTACCTTTTCCAGTTTTACCGTATCTTTTTAAAAACTGATTAATCAAAACTGCATGAAGTTTTCAAGGTGTGGACTGCAGACTTTGGCAGTGACCTATTATTATGGTTTGAGAAAACCCATAACAATCTATTGTCATTTAGACAATAATTCTATCACCCTCCCCACCCAGAAAGGGGAACTGGGCAACACAAAGAAACACAAGGGTTGAAATATAAATAGATTTAATTGACTAAGACTAAATAATTAACAATAATACTAAAGAACCAGTACTAATCTCGATACTGATATAAGATTTACAAGAATTATAATCAGCCAATTCTATCAGCAGGAAGCTGTGCACTCCCAGCAGGGACAGCAAATGGCGGACACTGGGAGCGCAATGGCTTCAGGAGGAAGGGAAGGCCTCAGGGGTCCGGCACCAGGGCAAGGAATTCTCTGGACCCACCGCCATCAAGGGAGAAAGAGCTATGCAGCAAAATTTTCTAATTTATATTGAATGTGACATTCACGGTATGAAATAATCCTGTTGGCCAGCCTGGGTCAAATGCCCAGGCCTTGCTCCTCCTTGTTCCTGTGCCTGGCAAGGCTCAAAAACACTAACCTTGAATCCCACAGAGCCTGACTGGCTATAAAGTAAATATTTTCACAAATTCAGACACTAGAGTCTTCTAAAAGTGCAATTTTCCCTAGGATTAGAAGAGAAGTTAGTCCTGTGTCTCTCAACCCAGGACACTTATCAATGTTTTCTGTTCTATTTTCTACTCCTTTCTTACTGGTTTTTAGCCTTCTGTTTTCCATTTTCACAGGTGCTGAATATTGAACTGATGTTTTCAGGAGTTATCCAGAAAAAAATCCAATTTATCTTTCATGAATAATAGTTCCTGGCTGGAACATAATGAGATGCAGAACATAGAACCAAGGTGCTTTAATCTAACATCAAAACAGAGACAAAAATGTGGAAAAGGAAACAAGGGTGCAAAAATTCATATGAAGATAAATGATACAGACTTCTTTTTCCGTCTTCAGAAAGTAGTAGGTAGCTACTTTTCCAGGTAGCTGGATGAAAGGAAGCTACAGAGAAGCAAGTTGCAGCGTGAGAGGGAGGAGATGACCAAAATGTGGACCATACAACCTTGCTTTTCACATTTGGTTGAAGCAGACAGAACAGTATTTATTGTAATTCCTGATGAGGACAGAAAATAATCAAAGATGCTGCAATTGTGAAAATTATGGCATTTTAGTGGAGACAGGAGGAGATGGAAAGAAGAGAGAAGAAATGATGTAGCTATTCAGCATGCAACTGCACCAGGGACCACTTCTCAGAGGGGCCTAGGGGCAGTCTAGAAAATCAGGGGAAGCGAGAGGTGAATGTCAGCAGCTGGTAGGATAAACAGCCTCATTTCTATTATTGTGCTGCTGCCTGCACTGAGCATGCAGTACCACTAACAGTAAGTGCAAAACTAGAAGACTAGTCCCAAGTTACCTTTCTGTTATTTTTTGAATTGCAAAAAGATGAAATGAATGAATGAAAAGAGTTATCTTGATTAAAATTTTCCCCACATTTAGTGACGGCAAGCTTCTTTACATGTAATATATTGTCTCTGTTAATGAATTACATATGAATTTACAGCCATTATTGCCTTAAGAGGTTTCCAGCAGTTCTGTCTTAGAATATTTCATGTGAAAATCCATGTGCTCCAGCATTATTACTCTTTATTGCACCTAGGCGGTTACGGCACACATATGTTGGCTTTATACTATCTGAATAGTTTAATCGTTTCAGTCCCTTGCAAAGAGATGATCATCAGTCAAATTGATTTTTATACTTCTCTGTTGACCCCATGAATGTCTAGATGACTAAGTTTACCTGTTTTTCTCCCAATTACTCTAGTAAAAAATATTTCTAGACTAGAAACAGGATGGAGACCAGACAGTTTCTCCCTATTTAGTTACAAATGTGATTTTTCCTCATTTATTATTATTAACTGACTAATTAATTTAACTTCAGCTAGTTACTCTTGGTTACTTTGAAATCTAAAGAAAAAAATATCTGGAACACCTGAAGAAAAGTGTACAGTCTTATGGAAATAAATGTCTTTTTTTTTTTCCCAGCTATCTTTGCTTTAAAACAATTGTTTAGTATAACATGGCAATTTCCAGAATGGTCAAGTCAGTGAATTACAAAAAAAATATTTGGAAATTTTGATGAATGTACTCATTAGCAGACTTGAAAAGCTTATTAAAAGCAGACTTAAATGGGGGAAAGAAGCCAGGACTGAAGAAATCCAGGTAGTAATAGCATCTTTGGAAACTGGTTTATTCTGTCCCTTTCATATAAACAGGTCAGAGTGGAGAGAGGCAGCTTCTTCCAAACACAGGCAAACACCACACTGATATCCAGAAATGATGCAGAATTACAGCAGGTTTCCCCAGGGTTTGGAGAATATCTGACTTGTCCCACTACTTCACTAGAGGTCTCACACAAAGATAATGAATGGCTCTTTTAGTTCTCCAGTGGTGTCCCCCTGAGCATATCTTAGAAGAGGAAAACCTATTGTGCCTTGGTGGCAATTTTCCCTCTTTCTCTCTGCTGAAAATAACAAAGACAGTGTGCTGCATCCTGTTGTCCCTACCCATTGAGAACCACTAGTGCTGCACCACTGTAGCAATTCCTATGGCTGCCCGTGGCTGACTGTGACTGGGATCTTCTCCTCAGGCTTCAGCAGAGCTCCATTCAGGATGGGTGGACTGGGCTGGTGTGTGCTCATCTCTGCCAGTGCTGCCAGTCCACCCAAAAGAGGCGTTGCACAGAGGTTAAAGCATCCAGCAAGCCTGACTATTTCTGCTTCCCATCTGGAGTGCCCTGTCACCCTGGCAGAGGAGTTATCTTCAGACCAATATAAATATGTCTATGCTGGATGGGTCTGATCTGGAAATCAAGCTAGCCTCCATGTTTAGCTGATGTCGTAGACAAACTCTTTGATACCTTGGAGGACCAGTTGTGTGCATACTATTATGAATGGCAGTGAAACAGCAAAGAAAAGCTGCCTCTATCTCCTTTAGTACTTGGGGTCAGACTCTGTCCATGTCCAGAAAAAGAAGCTGTTGCCACTTACAAAAGCTCCACAACAGGAGCAGAGATCTTGGAGAAATTATGAAGTCTCTTGTGCCTTCATGAGTTGGAGTGCATAACATAAAACACTAGGGAAAGTCTGAAGTTCAAGGCTTTCTTTTCCTTTAAACAGCTCTCTTTCCACTTCGCTTGTTATTTGAATCATGCCTTGGCTACTTTTAAAATGACCTCCTGCACAGCAACCTCTTCTCATATTCTGATTTCAGTCATCCTCTATGGTAGCTAAAAGCCAGTGGCTGTTGGTTCAGGGACTCGCAACCCTAATTGCTGTCCCCAGTAGAGAGGAATTTGTGTTTTTCTTTTCCACATGGATGCACTTGGAAATCACAGCACACTTATATAAAACAGTTATTATCTCCAAAAGAGTAGATCTCCCCAGAAGTCATGTCAAACAATCAGTGTAAGAAATCACATCATCTTGAATTGCTCTTCAGTGTGGCAAGTCTCTTCCAGACCAACCCAGGAAAAAATGTGAAATCAGACAAGACTTGTATTAATTATATTTGGCACACTGACAACTCTGATTTCATGTATGGAATTTAATAGCTATTTATTTCACAGATTCAGAAGTTACGGGCCAAATGACCACCGATGTTAGTCCACTGAAGTAAATGGAATTAAACCAGGATGAATCATCTGTGACAGTCTCACAGAATTCATTAATTTAAAATATTTTTTTCATCCATTTTATTGCAATGATCAATATACTGTGGACAGCCTTTTTGGATTCTAGGGGATGGGATGAACTCTCGAGAAACTTTGAGCAGTGAGTCCAAGTGATGGTGTAGAAATGAACACAAAGGTTTCTGGCCTCTGAACCAGATGTCTTCTTAGGCTTATTTGTCTGAGAAAAAGGATCAAAAGAGCATCAAAGCATGGCAAGAATTATAATCTGGGCAATGTAGGGCAGAATTAGGCAAGCAGTCTGCCCTGGGATTATAATTGATAACCTAAGATTTCTCATCTGGTGTGAGTCCTGGAGAATAGGTGCTGAAGGCTCCCAGGCAGCTTCCATATTCTGCACCAGCCCAGTGATGCTGGCAGCTGGCAGCCCAACAGTAAAGTCAAAAGGGCAACTCAAAGGCAAAGCTACAGGCTCTTTGTCCAGGTGTCCATGTGCTCAGAGGGACAGGAAAGTGCAGAGACAGCTGAGTAATGCAGGACTTGTCCTACCTTAGTCTCCTTGACCTATCCAAAATGAAGAGGTGATCCACTCTAGAAACAGAAAGCTCTTAAACCTGCCAAGTCTTACCTGAAAAATAGCAAGAACTGTTTTAGAGCAGGAGAGTTTCAAACAGGCAGCTGAGCTGAGACAGCCTGCATTTACCAAACTGTGTTCAGTCAGAAACAGAACCGTTCCCAGAGTTTTTACACATTTTGTCCTAAGGAAAAAGCACATTCTCCTTGCTCTTTGTAAAGAACTGTAAGAGTTGAAAGCCCTACACTTGACTCAGATCACTATCTACACTCTGCTTTCCCTCCTAACTGTCAGAAATACCTTAAATAAGTTCAGAATGCCACGAGGAGATTCCTGCAGGAGCCGGGTCAGGACATTAATGCTCAGAAACATCCACCCTTGTTTCTTTGCATGACTTCCTTGCTCTGTCCCCACTCCTTCTTGTCCCTCTCACTTCCACCCCATGCCCTTCCTCCTTAGCTGTTGGTAGAAGTGCAGAGTAGGTGGGCAGGAGTTGCCTGAGGAGCGTGGGAAGGGAGGCAAAGCTTGGTTCCTCGGGCTTGCTGGCTGTGCTGACAGGCTGAGTGATATTTCAGATACAGAGACACATGGGCAAGAAGAAGTGGTGGCTCAGGAGAGCAATTGTGCTTGACAACTCTTTCCAGTCGGAAAAAGGATTCTGCTCCTTTCACGTAAGGCATAGGTAAACAGCCGTGGCTCATAGAGCGAGGAGGAAGGGGACAGAGGGAAGGGGACATGAGGTGTCAGCCCCTGCTTGCTCCCTTCCAACCAGGGTAGCATCCATTCCTTTGGTCTACACTTTGGTCTACAAGTCTGTAGGGTTTCACTGCTCCCCAAAAAAGCAGCCCCACCAATCTGTGCTCCCTCCCTCAGCCAAGCACATGACTTTGGGGTGCAGCAGTGCCCTAGAGACCCTCAGCTCACCTGGACAAGCCCTGCCCCTTCTGCTGATCTGAAGAAGAGATGCTGAGAGCCAGCCAGCCAGTTACTAGCACTTGCTCTCAGTGGGCACAATTATGCCAGCCGTGCAGCATATGGCCACAGGATTGGGTGCTGTGTTCACCACCCCACTGTTCATTTCTGCTCTCCCCCTGCTTGCTAGTCTGGTCATGGGCACTCTCGCCTTGCCTTGCTGTGCCACTCAAGGTGAAGCTACAGCCAGCCATGCAGCCATAATTTGGCTACCATGGAATAAGAGCAGCGACTCAGCAAGCTGCTTGAAATTTGGGCTGCAGACCCAGCTGCTACCAGGTGGGATCCAGCACTCCTTTTAGCCAGTCTCAGGTGCGTGATGTTCACCAGCGCCATCCAGTTTTATGCAGAACCTCCCTGGGAGAGCCAAGACCATGGTCCTGCAGTGCCATGTCCTGCACTACCAGGTACAGTGAGGATTGCTCCCTCCCCAGCAAGTATTA
This sequence comes from Gallinago undulata, assembly GCA_026546715.1. Lineage (NCBI taxonomy): Eukaryota > Metazoa > Chordata > Aves > Charadriiformes > Scolopacidae > Gallinago > Gallinago undulata. The sequence goes on from JAOTQQ010000023.1 coordinate 43,987,694, forward strand.
AAGTGAAAAGCAGGCTGAGCAGTGGTGCCCATGTCCTTTGGAGCACACTGCTCATTGATCGAAGCTCCCCATGCTCATGCACTCCATCCTCATTGTGGGCTCACCTAACCAGAAATGGTGCCCAGAGTGAGAGGCAGGTACAAGACTTAATTAGGGAGTGATTGGCCTGCTGAGAATATTCTCCCAACCAGAATCACAAAATATATCATGGGGTTGGAAGGGACCCCTGGAGATCAACCACTATCAGTCTGCTCCCTCAAGCATAAACATAAATGTCCTATATATGCATATACATATATAAAAGACTGCCTAATCTAAGTTCTCCATCTGTGCTTGTGGTGGGTTTGGTGCCACTCAGATTGCCTTAATCCCACAGCTGCAGCACATCCAGCCTTCTCAAGAGCACAAAGGTTTAGCTGCAAAGTGCACATGATGTGTTAATTTTTCTTCTTTTTTTTCACACACCTCTTAATAGCAAGTTGGTTTGAGACCTTCAAAGTGGGCAGGATGCACCATCGTTTCTCTGGAGAACATAAGAAGGAGGGAGACCTCTGCTCTATGTTTACTTTATTGGAAGGACTAGGAAGGTTGTCATAGATCAAAGTCTTCCAGCTGCTCTCCTGGGAAGGCACCCCTCCTTCTGCTGGGTCTACAGAGCTGCAAGTGCACCAGGCACACAAGTAAGAACAAATAATAAATAATAATTACTTGTGATTACTTTCAGTATTCATTCTTCTGCATGGTATAAACTAAACTCTCAATTGTATCCGACAGTGAGCAGAATGTTATTTAAAAATGCCTGCTGGAAACACAGCTAGTTGAAAAAACATCCATATACCCATTTCCCTTAAGAATGCAATTTCCCCCCCTAAAAATTTCACAGAAATATGCCAATTTCTTTCATATGTGCAGTAGGAAACGGTCATAAATAGCTTGGTTCTGTCTTGTCTTGATAATTTCATTCATATTGCATTGTTTTCATTCACCTAATTTTGACTAATATTAGAATATTAATACTATGCTACATAGAATGTTATATTTATCAGTACATGTACTAAATATATTTTATAATGATTCAACATTATTGAAGTGTTTCAGTAGAATCAGAATAAAGTATTTAATATCTTAATTTGTCTAAATCCTGAATTTAAGTTTTTATTATTTTAATTAAATTTCATTTTGATACAAAATACAACCTCTTTTTACAGCTTTCTACTATCTGCCAAAATAAACTGAAGTTTTGGACAATCTTCATCATGTACCCTTTTCCTTGGATGTTGGGAAGATGCTGAAATTCTGTTTCTTCTGAACATAAATATTTACAAATACCTCATCTGCTGAGGAGCCTCTGCCTGTGGCAGAGAGGTCCCTTTTAGGCTAAAGCCACTTATCATAACAAAAGCTATTAGTATTTCTTTTTAATTTCTTGATTACCGAGCTCTTTGACTTGCACATCTGTCATTTCAGAGTCAGGGGCTCAGTTATAGCTAATAATAAAGAGGAGCCACAGCTGCCTCTCTCCCTCTTCAACATCAGTGATGTTTTCCACTTTATAAAAGCTACCCACCATACAAGAAAATATCAGATTTCCAGTTCCTGGACCCCCTCAACCTTCTCAGTTAATCCAGTTATTTTTAAAATTACTTCTATTCAATTTCAGATTTGACTACAACTAGACTTTTTCTTTCCTCTTCTTTTCTATTCCTGTAATTGAAAATCAGAACTCCTCACTTCTTTACTCAACTCCAAGACAGCATGAATACTGAAGCCCGAAAGAATGGAAATTGAACTGCAAAGAAATTTCTGTATATGGTCACCTTATTTAACGGGGATTCAGCTTTTTAATAATGATTAGAGAATTAAAGAGCAAGGAAAATCTGAAAAAGCAAACAAAAATGATAGAGAACAATTACCAAAATGAAACACACTAATATACCCTAAGATGAATGATGCTTACCTAACAATGATATTTTATTGAATCAGGAATAACTTGACCTATATTGGAAATAGAAGGAATTACAGTGATTATGCTGGGATAGTGATAATGCCAGAAAACACCCTGGCTGCATTATTAAGCTTGAATCAATCAGCTTCAACCATAAAATGCATCGCTAAACAGACACAGAGAGTAACAAATTAAAGAAAGGAAAGCGAAGGAGTCAAGAGGCCATTTTGTCACTGCATTGTCATTGTGCAAGCATCGATCATCCATCTTGCTGGGGACAGTCCAGGGAGGTGGGGAAATACCTGTGCTCTTGGGAAACCAAATCATGCCAAAAAGGCCACCGTGGAAGGGCCATATCCAATCGTATCAAAACCAAGGCAGCAGCTCGCAGATCAATATGTTTAAGGGAATACTGGGGCTGATTCTTCAGGAAGAGACAGGTCCTTTTCACCTGCAGGGATGGTCTTGTTGTGTCTGTTTGCCATCTTGCTGTTTCTAAGGCGGCAAACAGCTGAATGCAGGCATTGTTTGTTAAAGATGCTGAGAACACAACTATACAAATATAACACAAAATACAGTAGCATAAGGTGCCAGGGAGAGAAGGAAAATTACAAATGCAGATTAATTCAGTCTTGGTTACGCCTTTCTTATCTCTGTAACGCTACTGGAGTTGCTTAGTCGTGACTAAAATCAGCTTTTAAGCCAAGCAGAAATGAATACTGCCCTGTGGGCCATAGCAGGAACGTATATGTTACCATCATATATGCCTGTCGTGTATGTGCCTGTGTTTTAAAGCTAGTGTTCTCAGGACCAAGAGATGCTAAATCAATAAACAACTATGTAAGAATACACTCTAGGCCACCTTTTGCTTCTAGAAGAAATATACATATAGATAGGCACATCTAAATGACAATAACTAGTTCTTGGGGGGGTGTGTGTTAATGTGCCAATGTGCACGAGGGGATAGAAGTGACCTGACGCTATGTTGGAACAGAAGATGATTGAATGATACAAACTGATTCTCTAATTGCAAAATTAAGGATGTACATCAACATAAAAAAATAACTGTTTATTAATGGGTTACGTTTAGTCAGTGAGAGGTCTTTTGGAGGTACTATACAGTATGACCACAGACACTAATATTTAACAGGGTAAGTTGAGACTGGTCTTGAAGCTTTCAAATGCAGAAATTTCCATAGAGCTAATTTTTACTGGAGGGTTGAGAACAGCCTACAGAATTCCCACTGGAATTTTTAGACCTTTATTGTGGTTTTATAAGCTACAGGCCTATTCCCTTCTGATAGAGAACCTCTCATGGGCTTCATTCACCATCTGTAATTTCCTTATGCTTCTGAACTTTAAGACATTGGTTTCTTTCACAACTTAATCAGAGTCTTTTTGGGGGAAAAAAGGGGAAAAAAAAAAAAAGAAGGCACAAATGGATATATTAGTCAGTGTTTTGAAATTGTTGTTTCTGGCTAACATAGATGCAGATAGATTCTCCCAGAGTTTTCTTGGGAAAAACAAAGCAAACAAACAATTCTATTGTTCTACAGACCAAGAGGTCAAATTCTGGGGTTTGTGGTGGGGGGTAACGTGTGAGTAAATAAATAAAGATAATTTGTGTCAATTTTTTTTTGTTTCAAAATCTTTGAAATATTTCTACCCAATTTTGACAATTCTCTTACTCAAACCACAGACTTTGTGGAAACCCTCTAAACACAATGGAAATATGAAAATTTCCTGAAATGGGAAAATATGTTGAAAGTTTTTTGAATCACTTTTCAAAATTTTTGACGGTAAAATATTGCAGAACCGTCACTTTCCTGCAAATGGTTTCAGCTTGAATGAATCAGCATTTTTCCGTAGGAAACCTGTTCGCTGAAATTTATTACCTTGGTGGTCCAAAGGTTCTGAATTTGGCCTGGTCATGCACACTGTTCTGTGAAATGCTAGACATGAAGGTGATTCTATCTTTTGACACAAAATGCCTCTAGCTCACAGCAGTGTGGAGGAAGAGGAATGGTAAGGAATTTGGCCTCTGGGGAGGAGGGAGGCAGTCAGGAATCACAACCAGAGCTGGTCCTTCCACTGACTCTGGCACATCCAGGATCCCCCATCCTTGTGCTGAGGGTAGTTTATGAACATGTATTAAACATTCAGAGTTCACCCACTGGAGAGACTGCTATAGCTCAATGTTTTATAAAAAATTCCAGATTAAGGGTGCTGCAACAATGTCTTCATCAAAGACAGTATTTCAAGAAAACCAATTAATAAATATTTTTTGTTTCAAAATCAAGAAGAAAGTTACTTTTATTTAGAACTTCGGAGGGATTTAACAGTAACGTTGTTGTCAAATTATGTATCTAAAAGTGCAACATTTGAAACTCACTAACCAGAACTTCTCCTGTCTTCACTTTTTTCCTGATCACCCTGAGAGGTAGATGCTTTGCACACTGTAAGGATTTAAGTCAAAGCTGCAATGGAGGTGACAGTCTGCGATACTCTCTGGTGCCTTGCTCAAGAATGTGTGGGAAACAGTGTTAGCCATATCCTGTAGGCGAACTGAACAGTGTTGTCCTCGGGTTACAATGAAATTAATTTTAGCAGCTGCAGATGTAGTCCACTGTTTTGAATCACATGCTTGAAAAGAAAGTGAGCTCTGCATTTCTGATTTCTCACCCTTAAGGTTCCTTACTGTTTCCTGTCCTGTCTACACCCAAAATATGTGTAAAAGCACCAAAGTCATTCAGTATAGAGTAAGCAAAAAAAAAGATGTATTTCAGTCATCTTAAGACTAGAAATCTCTTCCTTCAAGATGCAACACAGCAGCAAAGCTGGTTTCACCTCAGTTTGATGTCTGACATCTCTGTCAAAAGCACCTGTCATATTGCATTACTTTTGACTAAACTTTGGTCCTTCAACTTCTCCCTTAACTCTGCACGTTTAAGGAGACCATGGAAGAAAAACTCAGTTTACTATTTTTTTTTTTAGTTCTTTGCTTCTAAGCTATTTTGAGGACTGTAAGTTGGGGAAGGAAAATGATCATGGGGAGCTATAGATCTGTTTGGTTTGTTTTTTTTTTTTAATTTGGAGAACCATGAAAAGATGTTCACACCAGAACCTTCTTTGAAAAACATCCCTGAGACAACTATTTGGCATCTGTCTGAAAAGATACCGATATGGTGAATGGATGCAAAGCATTACAGCATGAGGTGCACACCAGGTGTATTTGTATTGCATAACTTGGAGCTATTTGTCAATTATTTCCTGCATGACAGAGATAGTGCTGGAAAATATTAGGAGCAGTGTCGTGTTTGTCACCACCACACACAAGCTGCTTAGACATTTCTGCTCTAAGCAAGGATTTGGAGATTGCTGCTGCTCTCCATCAGTCTGTTGACCTAAAACGACTAATGCTTGAGATCAGCTCGAGCACACTAAAGAGCCAGCACCGTCCTGTAAGGGCCATGCACGGGCAGTAGAGCACACAATCTGACCCACAGCCCCTCTTGGGGCAACGGTAGTTTGGGGAATGGCTGACAAGATGTGTTTGCTGGCAGAGCTGTTAGTGCCCATGCAGCCGTGACCCTAAAGTCTCCCCTAGCAAGCTTGCTAGTGAAAACTGGGCAAGGCACTTCATAAAGAAATGTTGATGAGTTGTGTTCCTGCATGCATAGAGAAGGCTGGGTCCGGCAGCAAGTTCTGTGCCAGTGGCAGAGTGAGCTCCTGAAGAGTAAAAGGCCCCCCCGAGGGGCCATGTGCCACCCATAGTGACAGGCATGGACCTATTCAGAGTGCTGTGTGTAGCTCTCAGCCCTTTTCTCCCACTCTGGTCCCCAGGAGCAAGTCCCAGAGCATCTAACAGAGCAGCAGCATTTTCCTTCCCGGAGTCAGATGATGACAGTGCCCACTCCCCAGTGGCCTCCATGGAGGCAGGAACATACCTATGCTTTCAACAGATACCAGAAAAAGGCCTAAGGAATGTTCCATGAGCAGAGCCATAATTATCAAAATCTGGATGCTTTTTTACTTTGTTATGAGGACAACATTTGCTCTTAGTTCCTTCTGCTCTTAGGAGGTGTTGCTGCAAAATTACTAATATCAAAGGTAAATACTGTGGTAAAAATGTTGGACAATATTCCTGAGTGCAGCAACTAAGATTGTGACAAAGTGGCTTTTTAAAACCTTCTTCCACTCTTTCCCAGTTACTGAAGCAGCCATGGGTGAGCTCAGTCCCCCACATAATTCAGAGCAGCTCACGGGCTTCCCTACTTTCCCTCTTCTTTGGATCATCCCAGTTCTCCCATGGGCAACACTCCTTCACCGACTGACGCTGGCAGAGGCATCCCGGGCTGACGGAAAGCCCATGGCCGTCACGAGAGGAACGGCACGGTTTCCCCCAGCCCTCTTTTCCTGGTGCAAGGCCCTGGCTGAGCTGTGGTGGCTGCAGCCCCCAAGAAGCCATTACTGGACTGTCTGTCATGTTTCTATTAATGTGACTGAGAGGAACGACTCTAGCCAGTAAAAGGCATTAGCAGAGGTCATTAATGAAACGCTCTGGGTATTCTTAGAAAATCGCAGCATTAGTGGGATGACTTGAAATATTTATTAATGTGGGGAATTATGTCAGTTTGCAGATTTCTCTCACTACGCTACATTTATGGGTTTTTTACCTTGTTGCAAGGCTACCAAGCGGGCCTGTGAGGACTCCAGCAGTGGTCTCTTCAATCATGGAAAGTGCTTTTAGAAAACATTATGGTAATGTTCAGTGCTAAATGCTGTCTGTCCCTGAAAAAAAGGAAAAATCACTGTGAAGAAAACAAGAAAGTAGCACAGAGAGAAAAATGTTCGCTGCAGGAAAACTACTTCTTCACTCCATCTGTAAATGTTTTTCGAACTCAAAATCAAGATGGCTTTGAGCAACAAAATTCAAATGGTGAACAGTCCCCAGGCTTGAATGCTGGGAATGGGCTAGTCAAATGAGAAGGCAAAATCACTGATTTCATCAGATTTCTTTTTAGTTGCCAGGGATGATTCAAAAGAAAGCATGCAAGCATGGTTAAGGGACAGATATTTGGGGCAAATTTTGAGCTAGTTTTTAAAATTAACATCTAATATTCATTTACAGGTCCTTTGTAGGTGCCGATGAGTAGATGCCACAAAATTTGAATCCTCTCTTTAGAGACAGTTTACTGACTTTCAAATGTCCTTCCTAACTACTTTCTTTTGCATTATTTGGAGTCATGACATCCTCCGCAGATACTACTGACAGCTGTCTACAGCCATAGACTGGGAAAGTAGAGAAAATACACAGAATCAAGTTAGAGGAGGGGCTTTCAATCTATGTTCTCAAGGCCCATGCAGAATCTGACTCGCATAGAAGAACCATTACCAGAAAAATCCTCTTTGAGACTTATACCCATTCACATCTCTACCTGAGCACAAGTGCCCACTCAAAGTGAGTCTGAGCACTGATGGGTGAGTGCACTTGTTTAAATTGTCATTGCAGCAATGGAGAGGTTGTTAGAGTTACCCGATGAAAGGAAAAATGATGAGAATTCTTCTCAAATTGGTGAGAAGCATTTAGGCGATTGGCATAAACAGGCAAAAGAACATTTGTCATTCATGTATGATGCCAAGCAGAAATTCCTGGGTGGGTGTGCAGTTTTGTATATATTTGTTGTGGTTGACTTAGCTTAAGTCAATAATTCTGCTGAGATAAGTACTAAAATACCAGGGCAAATCGGTGAAGGGAAGGGCAGGTATCTAAACTTCTCCAGAACTGAAAAATACCCCTTGTGTAATACCTGCATGGTTACAATCTAAATAGAAATTGACAGTTTTGAACAAAATGTGACTTACACTGGAAAACTATCAAAATATAAGAATTTGCTACACAATAAAAATAATCAAAGGATTTTGATATTATTGTTGTTTTTAGCAATCAACTTAATGTGTAATCATTTATCTTCCCTGAATCTAAAAAACCCAAGGGTAATAGGGAGTGAACAGAGATGTAAATAATTGTATAAGCATCACCTTTAAAGATTTTCTGTTGAACTTGCCACATCCATTCCATTATTCCATTCTATTATTCTTGTCATCGGAGGAACACATTAAAGAATGTAGCACAGTATGTAGTAATAATAATAATAGTAATAATAATAATAACAACAACAATAATGACAACAGTAGCAATTTTAAAAATGCATTCTGTGTTAGTAGTTGGAGTCAACACAAGGGCTAAATTAACAAGCAAGTTTACCATGCACACCCCAAAATTGGATGAAAACTAATAGAAGGCGGCTTTCAAGTCTTCATTACAGATATGGTTTACAAATTTGATTATGTGACTTAGAAATCCCTTGGTCAGCTATTCCTTTCAGTTCAAGAAGGAACAAAGACAGCATTGATAAAATTTCATCCCAAAGCTATGCATAATTACCTATGCAGGTGCAGAGTTCCACACTGTTCTCTCATTCATTTAAGTAGGATTCCTCATGTGACTAAGTGTTCATCGGCAGGAACAAAGATTAATAAAGCCTGCTTCTGAAAGATCTTCATGCTATTATCAGATGGATTTTATTCTTATACAGTTTATTAAAAATATAAGATATCTGAAATTGGAGCATTGCTGCCTAGGTTTAATTAGATATACATGCAACACAGTAAGTGCACGTCACTGGACTAGAATAATATCACTTTTGGAAGCAAATTTCTAGAGAAATTATTTTTTCATATAAATGTAAAATGTGTTTCTTAAGTTTTATCATTATTATTATTACTCTTATTATTGTTTTTAATGAAAATGCTCTCCAGAAAGTCCCTTTCTAGAGTATTCATGCACAAGGAAACTACTACTCTTTTATCCAATTTTTTTTTAATTAAAATTTTTCTGCTGTTGCCCCACCACAAATTTTGATGTTCTAGAGTGTATGAAGAATTAAGGAGTTTCTTGATGCAAAACAAACTAGTCATAGCAAGTCATCATTGCTTTCAGATTAAAAGGTGGTCTGAGAGACAGCTCCGTGGCACATGCAGAGTAAAAGTAAAGCTCACCACTTTTTTCAGGGAGCTCTGCAAATGGCTATTAGACTTTGTGCATCTGGAAATATGAGAGGTTTTTCCTTTCTTTGGTTAAAACTTAATTTTTATTCCTTATATCAAAAAATTATTTCAGAAGTGCTGCTCCTGTTGTCATTCTGTACAACACCCTGTGGTCTTAGGAAGACCTCTCATAGTGACCTCTAGGAACAAGAGAGTACTCAAGTGTCAAAATGCAGTTCAGTTGAAATTAATCTTAAAAGCTCTCCAACTTTTCACTGAAAAAGGATGCCATCTCCAGAATTTTAAAATACTACAGAAAGCACATCAACTCTTCTGAAAAACAGTATATTTCTACCTCAAAGGGCTAGACAGCAAGAACACACAATCCCCCCAATGAATAACTTCTGAAGCCCTGGACTGCAGTAATGCCATTTGAGAACCTGTCAGCAGTTGCAAATATGAAGCTGGACCAGTTTGGTTTTTATGCTGAGGAACCAGGGCGGGTGCTGAAGAAGCTGTGTCTAAAGACAGTCATCATCTGTCCTGCTTTTGACAGCCCCCGCAGCTTTCCATGCACATCCAGTGAGACGCCGGTGGCACAGCAGGTCATGGTTCCTGCCGCTCCAATAAGAGAGAAGAGACTTACAGCTGTGCTCATCAAATGAAACTGCAGCTGAGATGAGGGGAAAAGTGCAGTGAAAAATGAGGACAAGTTGTAAGCCCTCAGGAACTAATTGGCACCACAGCCAACTTCATTCACTAACGCATGGGCATAAAAGCAAATTGCTTTCTCATCATGAAAATAAGAGTATTGTAATACCATTCTTCCAGGCTTTCATCCCTTTTATTATGTTTCTCCTACAGTTTCATTATCTTCCATCTGAACGCTGATTTTCCTTTCCTCTTTTTCTCTCTTAGTCCTAACATTTTTTCTTTTCTGTGTCCTTTTTTCAAACACTGAAACTCGTGTATATTTTTTTCCTTTAAATAGTCCCTTGATTACCCACTGTTTCAAACATCCTTTTTGCTCTGTCATTTTGTCTCTCTCACCTTCCACCTACTCCAGTAACTCACACCCACCCACCCTCACCCAAATGCAAAGCTATTATCTTTCTCTTTGCCTGTAAAGGGTGAGTGATGGGTGGGAGCAAAAGGATATTTCCAGAATGGGTGTCTTCCATTTCAGCCATCTTGGAGTTGAGCTTCCAATGAAAACTGATTAGCAAATGTGCTGGGGTAAAGGCAGAGAAGATGACAAGGAGGTTTTTGAAGGTCTTTTTACTAGACTGGAAAGTTTGGGACAAAGAGGTTCTGGACAAGTTTTGCCTGATAATACAACGCCTGCAGCTGAAAGCATGTCTTATTGAAATTTTTTTTTCTTTGGAAACTCAGTTTTCAACCAGCCTGACTCCACATGGGAAGCAGGTATTTGAGACCAGAGGACAACTTGTTCCCCAAACTTTGAGGATGATTTATTTGATGTCCAGTCAGTAAGCAGAGTAGCACCCTGCAACACAGTAAGGATTCCACAGGATTCCTCCTGTCTATGTCTCCAAGTCTCAGTTAAACAGAGGTAATTTAACTTTGGAAGATGTCTGGTTTTGTCCATTCTGCAGTACTTATAATCCCTGGAGGCATTTAAAAGATGGGTAGACGTGGTGCTTAGGGACATGGTTTAGTGGTGGTTTTTGTCAATGTTAGGTTAATGATTTGACTCGATGACTTGAAAGGTCCCTTCCAACCTATGATGGATTCTATGATTCTGTGATTCTACTCCTTTCTGTAGACTGGGGTACTCAGCAGCTGTCTGCATGAGGATCTAACTTGGGGTGATTGAAGCAGATTAGATGAGGCTCCCCTGCATTACACCTGAGTCTTGAACTACCTTTACTCAATGGACCCTCAGACTTGATGATTCTGTTGTGTCTGTGGCTCAAAGCTGTCCCAAGGATCAATAACTGTTCCAGACCTTTATGTTTCCCAGTAAGGATGTGAGGGCATTTGGTGCACTGCTGGAGCAGAGCTTCCCATTTAGTTTTCTCTGAAGCAAATTCAGTTCCTGTGCACAGATGCCATTTGCTGAACGAAGGCAACAGGTGACAAGTGGAGACAATCACAGAATTCTCTTAAAAAAACTCACTATTTGTCCAAATTGAAATGTTAACTTAGACACAGGCAAAAGACAACTGCTGAGATTCGTGTCTCTATATATTTAACTTTTCAAGCTAATAATCCTGTGGGAGTTCACAGTAGTCTGAAAAGAAGACACACACACACACTGTACTATATCTGACATGGAAATGTGGGGTTTTTTTCCTTTGTAGTCTGAAATTTAAATTAAAATAATCCAGACTGAAAGAGGTTTCGGCTGTGTGTATGGAAATAATGAAAGTCACTACTAGCACAGCACAGCAACATATCATACTGAACTCTGTCTTTTCATGTAGCAAAGCCATTCCTTCAGTAATGAAACGTGCATTTATGTGATTTAACATGAGAATACTCTATAAAGAAATTCTAGCTCTTTTTCCTGCAATTTTGTTGGTCACATAACAACACACATGGAAGGAATTTTCTGATATGTGGTTAGAGCCCTGTCAACTGAAGCTTTTTTTTAAATAAACTCAAGTTCCCTGTCAGCCATTACTTTTCTTCAAATAGACCATGTAGTATTTTTGTTTCCTTGTCTTCTTAAAATATATATTAACACTGCAGAAGGAGCAGTTTGAGTGAATGAAATTCTGGGGAATAACAATATATTCCATTAAATACCACAATTTTATTTCTGAGAAGGACAATTTGGTTGCAGCAGGCTCTATGTACCCTTACAAAAATGGATTAGGCATGCAGCACACCCAAAAAGCCAAGGCTGGGTAATGAAGAAGCAAGTCCAAATATTTTCCAAAACCTATTTTCAACCTTTCTCTCAAAATGCTGTAACATTTATAAATCAGCTGGGTCAGAGGTTGGCACCGGCACAAAGAGAAACATCTCACCGACCAAAAATTGTGTGTCTTTAGTTATCAGTACAAGCCTATTGGAAAGGGATCTGCTGGTGGGCTGGGAATGAGGATTTTCCTGCTACCCAGTCAGTCCTTGGCTTCTCTGCTGGCACCCTTCATGACTAACAGACTGATGAGAAAACCAGCTTTGGGTTCTGACTCCTCAATATTTATTGTGGACCAACTTCCACTATCTCTCTGAAGAGCTATGCCCCCTCTGAGTTAATTGCCACCCAGAGAGGAACAGTTTCCAATATGGTACTTTAGGACTAAGTGTCATCCATACACACTAAGAGGCTTGGTCATGAGAACTGACCCAAGGATGGAGCAGACACACAGATGAAATTTTGTGTTGTCCCCATTAAAATGACTAGCACTTGCAATTAGAGATTCATACTGTACTCAGATGGGCCACAAGATGCTAGTACGTCGTCAGCAACACAGCCCTGATCTGGATTTAAACTGACAGTTAAATAGGGATGAGACATGCAGCCTCTCCCTCGAGTGACCTAATCCTTTTTCTGTGACATGATTTTAATATAATTCTTTGTATTCATATAGCATGGCTCTTTCTGAATTAGCTTTCTGAGCAAGATCTGATATGGGCTGGTATTTATCCTCTCCAACCTGTTTTATCTCAACCAGACCTAATTTAGGTCTTCTTAATACTTTCTGCAGATGTTTTGTCATGACCTTCAGCATCTCTAGCTCCGTCCAGCTGACCCAGATGCTCTGCTGCTGTAATCTGAATCCCCAGCTCTCAGAGGTCACCCTTGCTCCACAGTTCCTTTGGTAAGCTCTCTCACTGAAAGATCTTAAAGGAATATAGTTATCATGACATGGGAAAGAAGGAACTCTTGTCATTAAAGACTGCTTATGACATAGGGGAAAGAGGACAGGAACAAACAGTCACTTTTAATTATGAAGGGAAATTACCACCAAGAATCCCAAAATGTGCTGGGACTTGTGAGATAGTTACAGAAGACAGGAAAAGGAGGTACATGTGTAGGTGACAAACTTTTTGTGATGATAAAAAATGATTTACTAAAAACAGTTCTAAAACTGACTGCAAAAACTGGCTGAGGGATTTTGCAATGCCAAATAGCTGCAAGATAAAATGGCAGATGAAACATAAGGTTAAGATTATTGTATCACATACAGGAAAAATACTTCTAAGTATACATAAAAGTGAGTGGGCTCTAATTTAGCTATTGACATTGGGAAAAAAAAAAGGATGGGAATCACAAATAGAAAGCATCATTATTAGATAAATATACTGTGTGCACATTTTTTTCATAGAAAAAAAATTTTTTTCTTTGGAAACGATATGGACAAAGGAAATAAGTGTTCAAAGCTATGGAAATAGCTTTGAGTCTTTTAACTTGGAAAAGAGATGACTGGGGGAAAATATGATTAAGGTTTATGAAATGATAATAGTTTGGAAAAGGACAACAGATCTTCACTGCTTCTCATAATGAAAGAATGAAAGAGCACCAAAACAAAATAGCCAGCAGCAATATAAATAAAACCAAAAGAAATGTTCTTTCCCACAGCAGGTAATTGAGCCATGGAACTCTTTGCCATAGGTGTTGAGGAGACTAAAGCATGAATGGGTTAAAAAACCTGCTAGATGTATTCATTAATACAGAAATCCATAACAGGTTATTTAATTTATGCTCTGGCTAAGTCTTCCACGAGAAGAAAACCTCCTGGTCCAAAAACTTCCAGCTGTTGACGTCTCAACTGGAACAGCTGAGGCATCAAGAAATAGAAGAAAGATTGTTTTATATTTGCCCTTTTTCTTACTGCCTTCTTCTAAGTATCTGCTAGTGGCCAGTGTCAGAGACATGATGACGAGTTAGAGGTGTCTTTGTTCTGACTCAGTGTGGGCATCCCCCTGCAGTTATGGAGAAAAGGCTGTACAGAGACTGTTGACCCAAAGCGCCTTTATACATTGAATGAAGAGAAGTAAACATGATGTCCAGGTCAGGTACTTCCAGTATTCAACCAACAGACAGACCCTCCAAAGAGATTACATAGATGGCAATGATATTTGGAAGTGTGGAACCATCCAAGGAAAATTCTAGCCAAGGAAGAGTCTTGCTCAGATCTTGCATTGCTCATATATTTAGATGCAAGGTTAACGTAAGTGTCCGTGTGAGCCATCTTGCTCAGGGCAATTTTGTGAACCAGCTTTCATGATCAAATATTTTGCTGCATGAGGGAGGAGCCGCTGATGATTTCAAATATGTTTTAAATAAATTGAAGGACATTAAATAAACATGTCACATGATGAATGTGATTGAGATTAGATATATTATGAGGAACAACAAATTCTTGTGGAGGAAAAATAGAGTGCACACAATGATGATTTTGCTAATAGGTCAGGCTTTGTGTCAGGTGTAGAAAGCAGATGGCAACAGAAGGAAATATGAATTAGATGTATTTATTGCCACAGGCATGCTCTGAATGCAAAAAGCCAAAACCACCAGAAGAGACAGACCAAAAGCTACTTACATAACTACGGGGGTAAGAAAAAGGAAGCAAGAAATGATCCAAACAGGATGCTGCATTTCAGGACATAAGGTGGGAAGTGTTAGTCACAGCACCAGGCATACATGTCTTTAATCCAATGACAGGAACTGTCTGTGTGAAGGCATTGGCTCTACCTCCAAAAGCTATCTGGTACAGCATGTTTTGAAAGGGTGCAGTGAAAGATCATCAAATGAGACTTCAAACAGTGGGGCTTGTCATGTCAGATGGAAAAGTTAATCTTCCTCTTTGCTATGGAATCACAATGAGCAATCTCCCTAACGTACTGCAAAGTCTGGAAATTTCATCAACTACCCACTTATGAAAACAACATTCAATTCACTTTCATTCTCCCAAATTGTTAAGAAGCCACACTTTTTTGGAAGGATTGCTGCCAGAATTGATTACTTGGAATTTGATGAGGTTTCTATGTGACCAATAACAAAAAAGATTCTAAGAGAATGCAAGGTGACATGTAAATTCAGATAATCAAAGTAACAGATGGACATTTTTAAGCCATCTATTTCAGAATTTTTACGTCCAAAAATTCAGTATCAAATCAAGAGTTGAAGGCAGAAGCTATAAAATTATTAAAAATCTGGCAATTCTTACCACTCCTATGAGTAACAGAAATTTCAGCTCAGAGTGTATTTTTAGACCAGCATTCTGAAACCAGTTATGACCAAGTGATTTTTCAGCTTTACTTAGTTGATTTGGCAGACCTGGCAATAGCATGCATGCAAGCAGTTTCATCACTGTATGTCACATTAAAAATATTATTTTGACCAGATCAGAACTCAAAATGAGCAGCTTTCTACATCATACAAGGACAAACCTGATGTTTTTGAATTCTAATTATTGCAGAAGAATTCCTTGAGAATGCAAAAAGAAAGCTTAGCATCTCTTTAGCTTCAGAAGTCATGCTTAGAAAAAGCAGTGCTTTAGCGAGTTCATTTGTGTTCATGACTAATTTCCTCAGTTTTTAATAAAATTGAGGTGTGAGTGTCTCTTCCAAAGGCACTGTGTCCTTTATACACTTACGTAACCCACAAATGCTTCAGGGAAGTGAGGACCAGTCCCTAAGGCCGCCGTGGCTTATCTCTGGGTTGTGTGTCTCAGACAGGTCCATCAGGCGCTCTCCATTCACTGGAAAAAAGATCCAGGCCTGTCCTATGCTGCAGAGCTGAAGCTACTCTGCCAAGGCACGTTGCTGATCACAAATCCCTGGGGCAAGCATTTTTGTTGTTTGCTTTCTGCAGAAGGAGCCCGAGCTAAGGGCTGTGGGCAGCGTTTACAGCAACAGGAAGGATCTGTCCTTCACAATGAACCAAAAGTGGATATGGGTGAACCCAAGGGTGAACACGAACCTTAATGAATGTGAATATATGTGGGGGTCATGGCTGAGGAAAGGGAGGAAGAGGCTCAGCGTAGAGTGACAGTCTTTACACAACTCCTTCTCCTACATAGGAGAGATGGGATCTGAGCTATTGACAGACTTGAAGCACAGAGGATCAGTCACCTGGTAAAGCTAGCATGCGAAGACTGGCCAGCCAAATATGTGTTACTGCACTTTGAGCTCCCAACATTGACTACAACTGTCTCTTGCAAGGATGAAAACACATACAGAGGTTTAGTCTCTCCTCTTCATCAGTGGCAAAGCTGCTCACCTTCGCTTTTCTCAGTTTCATAAAAAGAGATCTGATGTACTGCACTACCTTGTGAAACTGAGACGTTGTCACATCCCATTAGAGAAACAGTGGTCTCTCAAAATGGGTAGGTCACTGAATGAGGCTGAGGTTTCCAAGGCCAGGGAAACCTAGGTTGCTACCTAGGTTAAAGAAGCAGGCAGCTTTTCACTTGCTTATGCCAATAGACACATAAATCATAACCCATTACGGAGGCCTTTCTGGAC
Source organism: Gallinago undulata (assembly GCA_026546715.1). Lineage (NCBI taxonomy): Eukaryota > Metazoa > Chordata > Aves > Charadriiformes > Scolopacidae > Gallinago > Gallinago undulata. The sequence continues at coordinate 44,004,135 of JAOTQQ010000023.1, forward strand.
AGTCCTGGTTCATAGGATGCAATTCTGGAATTTACTGTTCCAGATGGTGAATATCAGGAAAGCTTTCTCAGGGTTTCTCTTCTGTCACTGAGTATTCAGTTGGCATTAAAATAATAAATAAAGAAAAAAGAAAAAAAAAACCAAACCAAGAAATCTATGTGCAGCAGACACCCAGGAAGGCAAGTTTTATCCTGAACAGCTAAAGAGTTATATAATTACAGTCACCAGAAAGCAGTCTTATCTGGGAAGTGTCAGGCAGCCTTACTTGCAGGCATTGATAGGAACTCAGTCCCTGCCACAATATGCTTTTTCATGTTTCTTCTCCTTTTTATTGTTTCCTCTGTGTACCTTTGTGCCCTCATTTTACACTGGTTGTATTATGATGACATTAATCTTCTATAAAATCAATGGGGAGGCTGAGTTAAAAAATATAGATTAAAAAGAAAAAGAAGGGTTTTGCCAACATATTATTAATGACTTATCAAAAAAGCTAAGTTTGGCATGAGAAGGCATTTCTTTGGCTATCCAAAATAATTTCTACAGTAATTGGCTTATTTCTTGCATTTTTGAAGGACGTATCCCTAGCACGGTACTAAACAACTGACGATTTATGCTTCTCAGCAGACTAAGGAAACTGCAGGAACAACAGTGCCCAAGCTACACTGGGAAAAACATGCCTATAACATAGCTACTAGAACTTTCTTAAACCACTTTATTAAAAATTAACAAATTATTCAAATCAGTGAAGTCCAAACTGCTCACAAACTGCAGAGTCATTGCAGTAGTCAATGAATGGAGAAGTTATTTCCCTAGATCATTGTAAAATCAGTTCTACAAAACAATCTGTAGCTATTGTGCAGGAGGTGTTTTTAACAGCTGTATTGTCCTAAAGGGACACTGGAGAGCTGCAGCTGTGGATTTTCACAGGCCACCCTTTGGATTTGGGCCTATGTATGCATTGACCTCGAAGGTGATGGACGCTGGCTTTGAGGAGTGGGAAATGATGACAACCAGGACAGGGGCTTAGGTATTTCTAAAGCTCTTTTTCTTTTGTGAGGCTTTGTGAGGGATTAGTTGGCTAGGCAGGGCAGAGCGTGGCTGGTGTTAGTGCCTGTGCTCTGTTCACCCAGTTGCTGGTGTTATCTACAACCTCTTCACACCTTCACTGATGAGCCCTGGGTATGGAGCATCCATTCAAGGCAGAACAGCCTGCATATGCAAAAGCGATGCTCCTGCCCGCTTCCCAAGCAAGGAAAGGAGACTTGCAGGTACTAGGAAAGAGAGGAACTATAAGGCAAACAATCACACATCTTTGTCTGTGAATAAGAAAGAAGTCCAGACTACTTTCTGGTCTGGTGGTCAAGGATATCGCCTGTAAGGACAGGTAGCTAATGTGCAGAATCTATAATATATATAAGGAGACATGTTTTTTTCAATCAGCAAGAGTTCATCGCAAAAAAGAGAACAAAAAATAGAAGAAATAGTACTGGATAGTGACTTCTTGTACAACAAAATTATGCTAATGCAATAAAAGATACAGGTGTAAGAAAGTGCTGCATTAGCAATGAATGGATGAATAATCCCCGCAGCTGTGCTTTCAAACAACTCCCTATCCAGTTATTTTACAGAAGCCCTTATAAGAACATAGAAACCTGTGTTGGGCAATCCTAGTGTAGTATGACAGCTTACAACAGCCACAGGACTAAAATCAGCAAAACAACGGGACAGTGACACTTCCGTTTTCTCTGATGCTCTTCTTGTGCCACCTCTGCACTGGGCCAGCTCTGCCGAACGTCTGTCTGCATTTGTGCCTCACTACGCTGCTCACAGCTGCAAGTCCTTAAGCTTTAGCTTAAGGAAAGGAGACAGGGAAAGGCCAGAGGTGGGCCATGGCCTTTATCATTCACAGATGGACAGCACTCTCCGTGGAACAGCCTCATGTTGGGTATCAATGAGAAGTCTGTGTTTTTGAGGGACATGGTGAAAGAAGAGATGGAGAAAGAGAGCAACCCAATCAACCTTTCCAAAGCTGGCAATGTTTGCCTTGTGTTCCCTCACCTACAGTGGGAGCTCCATTCCTTTTAACTCCTGCAGAAGTCGTTATGACTTGTGTTGACATTATAAGGCAGTATCCTCCAATGCTCTGCTGCTGGCAGACTTCTTCAGAGTGACTTGGGTTCCTCCTTGCTTGTTGACTGGTTTCCCCATTGTGCTCTGTGCAGCTTAATCACATGCTGTCAGACACTAATGGGAATGCTAATGAACTAATTAACATTTATTGGTAACTGAGCTTCCTGGCAATGCAAGGGGAGCTGCTCTTCACATGTGTCACTAGGACAGCCTCTGCTCCCAGCTTAATCAGAGATTTCTACCTCTTGTTCTTTTCTTTTTGGCAAACCTTGATGGAATAGAAGGATCATGTGAACCAAAGTTGGGAAGAGATCTATTGCACAGTTCTTCTCACATCATAGATCCCAAGAATGTTCATCCATCAATGGGACAGGAAATGGTGGAGAAAAGAGACAGAGGATCAGCCACCTGGGTACAGCCATGTTTATCCCATAAATCATCCAAAGAAGCTGGGCTTGATCCCTGTGGTAGCAACTTTTAGAGGAATTCTGTTTCTCTTGCCGATTAGCTGCAGCAAGAATGAGGAATTAGATGCCTGATACATGAGATACGTTACACAAATTCATCAAGTGTAAAAGGGCATCTTCAAAAACTGATTCCATGTTTTAGGCAAGACATAGCTTCTCCGAGAAAGCAAAAAATGCAATGGATATTATCTTCAATGAAGTACTGATACTACTGTAATAAGACACATTTATGAGAGTCTGGGTGTTAAAATCAAGAGATCTGGCTAATTCAGAAATGGATAAACATGCACAAGACTTACTAATGGACTGTATCTCTGCAAAGTTAAAAAAACACCATATGGGACAGAGCTGCCAAATTCCAATGTGTGATCCGGGCTATGGAAGAAGACACCAGATATGCCAAACTCCAGTTCTTGTTATGCTATTTTTGACTATAGCTGAAATTGAGAGATTTCCCTTGGTTAAAATGGATTTTAAATCTGGCCCGGTATTCACAGGATCCATTAGGATATATGGGATATTCTCCTAGGAATGTTAAAGTGAAGAACTGGAATGGAAGAGTGAAGAGAAAAAGCAGCAAAAACTGTTGGAAAACAGGTAAGAGGGTCAGGGAAAGAGAGACAATTAGGGAATCTCAGAATATGCATGCAGGTAAGAGATACGCTATGCAAAAAATAGTTGGAAAAGGCAACATAATGAAAGAAGAGAACATTTTATTCACCTCTCTCTTTGCTTTCTGATAATATCAGAGGACAAGGCATTAGCCCTAGTAAAACTGTAGAATGGAAGTATGATGGTGTGCTTCAGGGAACAGTCAAAGAATGACTATATATGTTTTGTGAGGTTTGAACAACTGATGGTTTGAAAAGAAATACTGGAGATACCCATCCAGCTATGTATTAGCTTTCAGGGCAGGGGAGACAAATAAAAGTGATAAGTTTTAGTGTATTTGCCACTTCTTTTGAGTGTCATGCAGTTCAGATCCTAAGACAGGACGGCAATTTGTTTAAAATGTGCTTCTGTCTCCTATGTGGCAGTGTCCTATCAATCATCACAGCAGTGCTAGGACTTCTGTGTGCAGGTACAACACTGCCTTGTCACAAGGTTGCAATATGACTTTGAGGAAAAGACAGTCCCCGCGCATGGATGTTTTTAAGGGGATTATATATAAACTACAGGAATCTTTACCTTAAAATCAACCCTAGTTATCTGCAAAGAAGAGGGCTGAATCACATGAAAACAGTAAACAATATTTTAAATAGTAGGTTTCAATCTTACTTAATAAGATTCTGATTTTTTTCCCTGATATTGGATTTTTTTCTGAATTACTTTGCTACTGGGATAAAATGGGAAGGTAGGGAATTCATAAAGCTGCATGTTATTAGGGATCAGTTCTTCACTCTACCACTTATTCTATGCACAACCATACATGGATAACATTACAGTTTCTGTGTCCTCATTTCCCTATCAGTTAAGGAATAGATATTCTTACTAATAACATCACGATTACTTTACAGGAGTGAGATGAGGCTTAACTAACATTAACATTTTTCTGTTATTTATATATTTTCTGATCGTAAATGCTAAAAAAATTTCAAGTGTTGTTATTACAGTAACTGAGTAACTGTTTCCACAGAAGACAATAAACAAGCAGAGAGAAAACAGTAAATGATAACACTCTTGCATGATTGACCTGACTTCCCCAGATACCATCCCTTCCAAATAAGTTGGGACTGGTTTCTCTTGAGTTAGTGTCGATTCTCATCTTTGCTGCTGTATGTTGTATCCAGAGTCTGTTAGCTGTATAGCCAAACCAGGGAGGGGAGTGGGAGGAACAGCACTGCTTCACCCCATGTCACACAAGCTGGGGACATGCCAGCTGATGCTAACTGGGCAGCTGATATCCCTTCATCTGCAATGGTAAATCCGTGTTCTCTCTCTTTGCATTAAAGCTGTGGAGAGGCAGAAATAACTGGGGCAAAGTTCTTAAGGGCAGGATCATGTAGCTTTTATTCCCTTGTTGCGTAACACATTATGTGAGAGCCTCAAACACTAAGTTAAGACTTATCTTGAAATTAATGATGCAATTGCCCCATTCCATAGCAAACTGCAGGAATCACTAATTACATCTCTTAGAGGCCAAGCTATACAGCTTACATCAAAAGAGAGGCTGGAAAAAATAATTACTGTTAACAAGTGAACTGAAACTATTATGCAGACTTCCCCACTGTGCAGAAGCTGCAAGCCATAACCTGAATGAGACCCAGGATAATAAACAGCAAATGTTAGAGCACATGGAACTTCCTGTGCTCTCTCTTAAAAATAAAAATTAAACAAAAATAAAATATCTGAGAGTTCAATGCAAAAATATGAGCACAGACTTCTGCCCTAGGGTCACAAAGACAAATCAGGATGCTGATGAGACACTGCTCTCTGCAGAGGCTCTGAGCTGAAGGAATAAATTAAATTATTGCCGTCAACCAGGCCAGTGAAGACCAGTTCAAAGTCCCCCTTCCGTTTTTTTACTCTGTCTTCTTCCAGCTGGTCCTGTCAGCTCAGATGTTGTGAAGAAAATTCTCCTCCTTCTCTGGTGAGGAGTGAATGTGTGCTGTAAAGACTGGCTTGAAATAAAACTGGGCCACCTGCCAAACTTGGATTCAGGGCCCTAAGTTGTTCTAAAATAAGTACATTTACCTTCCCTCACACGGTGAGAGCCCATCCCATGGCTGGCTTCATCCTTTCCACCTCTCCCACGTTCCCTCTGCTCACCTCCAATGCCTCACCACATCCTGTACGCTGCTCCTCAAGCCTCACTGGCGCTTTCACAGGGCAGCGCAGGTCCTAACACCAGCCGTGTCTTTGCACAGGGAGCTGCCAAAGAGATCTGGGAGCTCTGGGAGCTGTACACCCACCCCCTCCCATGAGAACACATCTGTTGCTCCAGCATCACAACCATCTTGTGCCACAGTGCACACGAAGGTGTCTTTCCTTCAAAGGGAAAGAGAGCATCAGTTATCCCGACTTAAAGCCTGCACATCAGTGGGCGCTGCAGAGGGGTGGCTTGACTGGATGCAGGACTGGGCAGGGTGGCACATGGCAAGGTCCTTACAAGCACGTGGTCACAGCAGTCATTGGAGTATTTACTCCTAAAGCTCATTCTAACTGTAAGCCTAAGTCTTGGCCTTTTTTTTTTTTGATTAATGGGAACATTGCAGTCACTGTTTGGCATAAGAAGAGAGATTTTTTTTTTTGACATCTCAGGTTTTTAATTTGCTTTAAGGCATCTGAGCCCTTTTGAGACTTTCCTAGGGAGAGAATTCAGGAGAGTATCTTTCAGGGATTCAATAAATATACTTGTTGTTTTTAGACACCACCAAAGTTGGAATGTAGGGCCAGCTGAGCTGTCAATCAGACTTTCTGTAGCAACTGTTATCATCTCAAAAGAAAAAAAAAAAAAAAAACCAAGAAAAAAAAAAACAAACCAAAAGCTGAATTGGAAGCATTTTTAATTTACAGAGGAGACTAGGTAAAACATTTTAGGAAAGGGAAGTTGCAGAATGGGAGAGAGCCGGAACAGTAAAGCAGAACTGAAACCTCACCTGCCATACTTTATGAGACAATGAGAGAAAATAGCAGTGAGTTATATTGGTAGCAAGGTGACCCAAAGTGCTTTCATGGTTGAACTCACAACTTGCACAAAATAGTCATGGTTTAGGGCCTGTGAGCCAGAAATAAATTTAAACCCTGTATTTTTTACACTGCCAGCAGTACTCCTTTCTCTCTTCTGTATTCTCCTGTCCTTGCCAAGTGTGACACTTAGAGCCTGTGATCTGCAGGACTGCTAGAAAAGACAAGCAGGTGTAACGATAGATTTAGTCTATTTATATCTACTTGAAATGTACCTCAACCTTGAAAATTCTCTGAGGCTCTTTTCTCTCTTTTTCAAACAATGCCGTCACTGTGGATGCAACATACTCATTTGGGAATCACTTACTATAGCCAAGTGAAATGCAGCTTATGGAACTTCAAATGTACAAAACCAATATGGTAGTGGAGACAGATCTAGAGGTACCTGGTCAAGTGGAATCAAGCTGTGAACAGCCAGAGAAACAGTCATCATAGTGCTTCAGATGACTCAGCACTACCCAGAGTTTCTAAGGCAACAACTTTTAGAGGTGGGCTTCAGAAAGGCTTAAGAGTATTACAACCTCATTGTTTTCCTCAAGAGCATCTCTCATTATTCAGACAGGAGCTATCTGTTTCCTTGAGTTCAATCCACTTTCATCAGCATTCCCAGATGTCCTGTAACTCTTCCAGGTTCATTTCCTGTGGTTTTTTCCTTCGAATACTTCACACAGCACTCTTGGGCATTTTAGCAGCACCTGTATATAGGTCTACTGGCTAAGTTCAGACCACTCTGGCTCCTTCATCTTTCTCCCTCTGTTTTCACTCTCTTGCTCTCCTTAGTGGAGATGCAAATATGCCAAAATGCAAAGTAGTGCTCAGTACGCTCTGGGACTTCCTCAATGACACAGCCCCTTAAAGAGAGCAACTTAGGGAGCACTCTCAAAACCACCTGTCAGTTCAACCATATCTGGGAGGTGTGAAGTTCTGATCTCAGGCTGAGAAGCACTCCTAACTTCTCTAGTTGTCTGTCAAATGTCTATACCTTGTCCTCATACATGCCCCTAAGAATTCATCCAGCTACTGAAAAACAGCTGCTGCCCATTCTGCCACTTGTCTACGGTGAAGAAAAGCAAAATAGGAACTCAAGAAAACAAGTGATGTATTATGAGACTTATAATAAAAATTACCAGCAAGCAGCACGTGTGGGAGCCTTGCGAGCAGCTGACATAAATGCCTCCCTCCCACTTGGCAGCTCCCCCACAGCGGGGTGACTCAGGGGTAGCCGGCTCTGTTTAGCAGACAGGGCCACCAGTAATGTGTGTGCAGCCCGGCACCAGGCCCTCCACTTTTACCTTTAAGGCAGGTGTGGGGAACCCCAGCAGAGTACACCATATATCCAACGCCACTCAGGCAAGATTTACAGAATAGGACAACACATACTTGTTCAGAAGGTGGAGAACGGCCAACAACACTGAGCAGTAAGGGAGGAATGGGAGAAGTTCTTCACAGCAAATGATACACCCGTACGGTTTCTAATCAGTGTCCATAGCACACCTTTCCTATATCTCACAGGAACCACACATTCAAAAATGGCAGAAAAGATGAAACCACAATTTTTGCTTTTCAGAAACTGGGTCAGGCTGAGTATTGTCTTCTTGGCACAGGGATTCTTTTTTTTTTTTAATAATAAACACTTTCCACTTCATCAAAGCAAGTCCTTTCAATCTGTACAAAGAAGTCATATCTTGTCTTCAGTTTTCTCCAAAAGAAATTTAAGTTTATTTGAGCTATTTGTGTTCTTTATTGCACAGCAATTATCCTGCTGTGAAGGGATGCACTTAATGACCAAACAGGTAATTTCTATTGCTAATTTCTTTGCCTCTATCTCAGGAGGGTGCATGCTAAAAATTCTTTTTAATAAAAAGAGCTTTCTTAACCTAGTGCACATAATTACACCACTGGTAAAGGACAGATCTGTTGTACTTTTTAAATAAATTACTCATGATTTTGCCTGCCTTGCTTTTCAGATGCTGAATGTGATCTATCTTGTGGGGATCTGATTCTTAAGAAGCCTCAAACATGGCCTTTGAATACATGGTTCCTTCAAAGTGTTATAAACTATCTAAACTAAAAGCAACATAAAACTAGTTGATTGAAGATTTCACCTGCAATTACAAGATCTTTCTATACTGTAGCTGAGGTCAGAGGGAACTTTTTTCAGCAAAGCCACTTGGCTGTACAAATGTCCTGACAGCAGCCATTCATTAAGTTTAGATGGCAGAGGACAAGCAGAAAATGGTCGAATCAACAGAAAATACGGGCTCATGTCTGATCATTTATTGCCATGTGTAAATTAATTGGTAGCCTAAGTGAGAATCTGACAAAGCTGGCCTAAGGACAGAATGAGGATTGCAAATCATAACCCCCCCCCTTTTTTTTTTCTTCCCCAGCTCTAACATTAGACATTGACAGTGACTCACAGCCTTATGAGTAGTTCAAGCTACCATATGTCTCAGATATAGTCTCCTTCCACTCAAAAAATTTGCCTGGGCAGAATGTAAGGATCTTTCACATTTGCCTATGATTTCTGGGCAGCTGGCATTATTTCTCACTAGCTCTGACCATGCTATTGTATGTCTGGAAAGCTGGGATATTTCTTCAGAGCATCAATAGATGGGATAGATGTACAGCGCTTGACCTGTAGGAACAACATATGAACATGTGGATGGCTTAGCCCATAGGCCCATAAACCCTACCCTTCTCAAGAGCATCAGCTCATTAGCACATGTGTACACACTCAGTAGAGTGCAACATATCCTAGAAGCATTAAATAGTCTATACGGCTCATTGCAATTAGCTGAATCTCACAACTTACAGAGCATCACATGACTTAATTTAACAACTCCAATACACAGCTAGTAAAATTTTCTGAGCAGATTAAAAACGTTGGTTCCCAGTGCCTAATCATGCCAACGTGCACCTACCAGCACATTAACTGGAAACGACAAAACTGTAGCATGACAAATATGAGAAAGGAATGACACAGAGTATTTCCATGAGGAGTTCTTGAAACTGTCAAGATGTGCAGATTTTTTCACAAATATTTGAATAAAGAGAAAAGAGATTTTTTCCTTGGCAGTGAGTCAAATTCAAGTCCTTTATCTACAAGTGTATTTTCAGTGATTTCAGGGCAAAGATAACATTTCCTTATATAGCTACATCAGAAAGAAGATTTAAATGACTTCTGAAGACTGTGAATTTCTATATTCTGAGAATGTATATGAATCTGTGATCTGCACAACACCTGAATTAAGGAATTCCTGAACCTGGTTTTGACCTCATGGACATTACCAGCAGAAAGTGCTGATCAGACACCATATAAATTGATGGAAAAAAACAGACCATCCTCTTTTAAAATCACCTTGTCACAGCACAGGAGAGAGAGTTTTGTGTGGAGAGATGCCATGCCAAGTTAATGACAAGCACCTGCTCAGACACCTGCTGTCCTCAACAACTTGACATGCTGTGATCATCGAGCAGTCCGGGGGTGAAGCCGGGCTGGAGAAGGCTGGCTGGGGAAGCAAACGACACCCACAGGGCAGCCACAGAGCAGGGGACGGGTCCTGCCAGGGGTGGCCAGGTAGCAAATGAGTGCCTTGCTGGCCCTCTTCCCCATGAGCTCTGCCAGCTGCAGACAGCTTTAAATCTCCTCTCAACTGGTACATAGCCCTTCCCTGCTGATCCCATTTACTTTTTGGGCTGGCTCCCAGCACCTAGCAGCCATGAGAGATTGCCAGCATTTCGTGATGCTGCTCCCACTCCCCTGGGAGGAGCTGGGAGCTGGAGGAAGATGAGGTGAGGAAGAGAGCTCAGCTTCTTTGGCGTACAGCAATAAAACTGCGGGGTTGGCAGGGACAGGAAGGATATCGCCAGGAGGGGAGTAAGAAAGATTTTTCATTTCTCATTTCCACTTTGTTTCTGATCACTTGCTCTGTTACAGGCTGAAGTGCCAGTGCGTACTTCAGCACAGAAAATAGGAGGCTGAGACGGAGCCTGATCTCGCTTGTTGCTAAGAGAGTAACCTAATTTGCAGCAGATGGTGTTTATTGTTACTTGCCATCTGCATGAAGATTAAGAATTCTTCTCAGAAGAAAACAATTCAGCCTGACAGCGTACTGGTAGGAAGGGGCAAAATTAATTTCAATCAAATACAGCTTTTCTCATAAAAGGCATTTTTTTTGAATCTTTGGGTAGGCTTAACTTAAATAGACTCTAAGATTTTAAAAAAAAAATAAATAAATCACTCAAAGTTTCCAGCTGTGCAGTCATTTTTTAAGATGTGGAGGAATGGAGTCAAGTAAAGCTTAAGCACATTGCCTCTGATCAAAAAAGAACTTAATGTCAGACCCAAGATTAAAGTTTCAGCTCTCCAAGGTCTTAGACCAGGATGCAGTCCCCCAAAGGAACTGATCACACATCTTGTAAGCATCTGTCCTTGGCCCAAGCACTGATAAGAGAGAGCTATGGGTATGCTGTCTATGAATTATCAGTCTCTTAAAAATTCAGATGTCTTGCTTTGGCTGCCATTGGCCGATGTTGCGTGTCCTTTTGTTCATAGTAAGAGAGTACATTTTTGTTTTATTAGTATAATCCACCTGAAGTCATAAGAGTTATACCTATGTGACTAGTACATTGAGCCTCATTATAGTCTGCCTATTTCCGTTTTTTTTTATCCCATACCATAAAATTCATACCTTGCATAAACCACTGCCACTATCACTTTCAGTTGTGCCTGGGCTTTAATGAGGACACAAACATTAACATGAGTACAACTTAGGAACAGAGATTAAAATGGAAATGGAAGGAACTGACAGTGGACAAAGCAAAAAATAATAGTATTCAAAATAGAGATAGCAAAAGAACAAAGAATGAAATGATAATTTGATCAAATATGCGTTCATGTATCAGGGCAACTTGCCTTAGCAAGTGGGCCAGTTTCCAGACAGCAGTGATTATACTGTATTTATAGTGTACCTTTACTTCTGCTCTCTGTATGCTTGGTTATAGCCTCATTTTTTGACTGGCATGCCCTCTTTTCCTTCTTGCAGTTTATGTCCTAGAAGAAAAAGCAGAATCTGGCTATTTTTCTGGCATTTCCAGAAATCAGGCAGCTGCTGGCAGATGGCTGGTGGTGCATGAGCAGATTGACTGGGTATGCCAGGCAATTTGTGGCATTCCAGGCAATGGGAATGCATCTGAGGCCAGTGGACCTGACCAAAACACCTGCCTGGATTACAGTAGACCGTCATCTCTTGCATGGTGGCTGCACAGCTGATCTGTACATTCACAGCAAATCTGAAGCAGCTGGAGTACGTCTGATATCTGGCATATGTGCTGCATAAATAGAAATTTCTCTCTAGGATTTCTTGAACAGAAGTCTGGAAGTCTTACATACATCTGTAGCAGGTATGGTAGTGGTTGCTAATTTAATCCAAAAATCATGGCAGCATTAAGTCACTTGGTATGTTTTCTTCTTGAGGCTTGCAGTGAAAAAGGCACATCAGTAGTGGCACTTGTATGGTGATGTTGACCCGAAGATGCTTTGCTAGCTTAAAGTACATTGACTAAAATCCTCAGATGCATATTTTTCCTCTTAACCAGTTTATACAATAATGCCACATCTGAGACTTTTTCATTATTTCCTCTCTTATGGTGTTATTAGGTGCAATTTGTGTGTGTGAGCGTACACCTCTGTGTAATATCCACTATACATACACTACAACTCACACCTTTTCCTATGTGGATTTTTTCTTCCAGCTTGGTTATGTTCATGTCTCTTAACAGAGCTATGCAAGAAAACTTTGCAGCCTTAGGTCCCCAGAGTCTTATAGCAGAAGATCTGTTTGTTGCATAAAAAGTCACCAATTTCAACAGAATTTGGCAATCCCAACCAGATCTATGCTTACTGCACCCTGATATAATTTACTCCCATTTCACATAGAAATGTTTCTTCTCCAAACCTTGTGTTCTTTAAGTCATTTTTTTCCGCCTGGAAAAAGTGCACAGATTTCCATGTTTCTGTAAACCATTACTGACATCCAGTGGCTACTAATGCAAATGCTAAAAATGTGTAACTCCTGTTGTCAAGGGACATCTAAACTCTTTCTGTCTCTTTCCCTAACAGATAGCTAATAGAAAAGGAAAAAGGTGAAAAAAATATTGTGTTTCTTGGCTTTTCCACAACATGTTCTTACCATGGATTTGATTAAACCTCACTGAACTTGCAATATACAACTGTTATTTTTCCCTTTGTGATCACTGTAAGAAACTGTGGAGCTCCTTTAGGAAACCCAGTGGCTGAAAACATGTCATCTCCAAACAAAACAGGGATACAGATCACAATGTAGAGCAAACAAACAAACACGTGAAACTAGTACAAAATATAAACCAGATACACATAAGGGTTTCACTAGGTAGTCTTCCAGGGAGGTATGTGCCTCACAGAGTGAGCCAAGCTGAAAAAAACATACATAATGAATGAAAATCAACAGAAAATCAACAGTAGTGATCTTCTGGATAGCCATAGCATCATAGAACCACAGAACTTAAAGAATGGTTTAGGTTGGAACAGACCATTAAAGTTCATCTAATCCAACTCCCTCTGCAATAAGCAGGGACATCTTCCACTGGATCAGGTTGCTCGGAGCCCCATCCAACCTGACCTGAAACACTTTCAACACTGGGGCATCCACAACTTCTCTGGTCAACCTGTTCCAATATCTCACCACCCTCATGGCAATTTTTTTTCCTTATACCCAACCTAAATCAACACTCTTCCAATTTAAAACCGTTACTCCTTGTTCTGTCACTATAAGAGTCTCTTTCCATATTTCTTATAAGCCCCCTTTACCTATTAAAAGGCTACAATAAGGTCTCCCTGGAGCCTTCTCTTCTCCAGGCTGAAAAACCCCAATTCTCAGCCTTTTTTCATTGGAGAGGTGTTCCAGCCCTCTGACCATTTTCATGGCCCTCCTCAGAAATACTGTAATCCTGATGAAAAACTTAACAGGCATTTTTGGATCTCCAAACAAATACATTGCACTGTTGTTCCAATTTTCTTGTCTTAAAGAAGGTAAGCTTTTGTACTTTGCTGTAATAAGAATGTTATCAAAGAAATAAACAACTCTACTGTCTGTTTCCTTTCCTGATGGAAATAAGTTAATAGACTCTGAATTTTGAGTAATACACTGCTGAATCAGACATAGGTAATTATCTCAATTTCAGTTTTGCTACTTTTGTGCTTCCTGGGATATCATTGAACTCTGACTAGCCAGCTGAGAAGTCAACAACCCAGAAGAAATATTCGGATGAACTCAAAATAATTAAGTTCCATTTTGAGAGCTCTCCTCACTGTCATTGTGAGCATGTCACAATAATGAAGGAGAAGGTGGAAACCCACAGCCTTTCTCTAGTTATTATTTGGGGCACTGAGGTAGGATGTCATAAGTTAAGCAGCTCCTTTATGCTATGATTTATTTGGGCAAGGCAGCTCAAGCATAAGAGAGCTGAAGCTTCCTCCTTCTCTACCTCCCCTCCTGCCTCCGTCCCTCTCATCCCTCTGTACTCAACATAATTTTGATGTAAAGTATTAGTCTGTACTTAATTACATACATAGATCTTATAGCATGTATCACAGAAACACAGAATCATAGAACAGCCCAGCTTGGAGGGTACCTCCAAAGATCATCTGGTCCAACATTTCATGGGAAAAGGAAGCCCAGATGAGATTAGCTAGAACCCTTCCCAATCACATCTTGAAAACTTCCAGTGATGAAGACTCCACCATGTCGCTGAGGAGGTTGTTTCAGTGAATGATTGTTCCTAATGTAAAAAAATTCTTCCCTATGTCAAGATGTAGGTTTGTTTATAACATACATATAAATTACATTTTAATACAATCACAAAACAATGGCATTACTGCATTTTATAGTTGGCTTCCAAGACACACCACTCCAGGAATTTGCAAAAAGCTTCTTTACCTTGTTCATTTAGGACCAAGGCTTTTTAAAGCCTGTCTGCAGCCTCACTGCCTCCAGTAGGACTATTTATACCTTTGGAGTTAGGCATGTATTGTGGTGAGTGACAGTCATCACAGAAATCAGCAGCATTCACTCATTGACTTTCATGTTCGTGACTGCAACCAGGGACATAAACTCTTCTATCTTTATTCATGTAAGCAATTCCATTTCCCAAAGGAAACAAAATAAAGGCACTCAGTAAGATGTCAATATAAGGAAAACATTCTCTTCTGCCTTGAACTTCGTTGTTCTTAACATCTGCTGAAAGTAGCTAATGCAGAACTTTTCTTCCACAATTTTGCCAGACAACGAAGTGATGCATTGATGGAGATATCATTTTAGGAAGGCAAGACATTAAAAATAATTAATCAGCACTGACACCTTAGTTTGTCTAATATTATCTACATTTCCTGAAGGCTCTTAGTACCTGGAGTGTCTACCAAAAATTAATTCTAGTATAAATGTCCCTGCATGCTGCACCCTGTCACGCTTTTCTCCTTTATCATAAATTGTACACGATGCCTTCAGCTTTTTGAAATAATAAAACCAGAAAGAAATCTTCAGAATGTGGTGGGAGGTTAACCTAGCTGCTTTCTTTCCCAATTTAACTGATGTATACTGGAATGGAAGTATTTCAAGATAGTGGATTAGTCATTGGCAGCCTTCAGGCAAATGATGGTACAATTACACTAAACCTTGTTTGTCATATCATTACACATCCCTTGAAATGTTCTTTATTTGAGAATGTGAAGGGGTGCAGGAATCTTTAAAACTGAGCACCCACATGACAGCTAAATGTAGCTCTTCTACTCTCTGGCACCTACATCACCCTTACTCAGATAATAGCAATACTGAGACAGAATTTTAGATTCTCCCTCTTCGTTCATCTAATGGGACCATTAACAGTAAACCTTCAGATTAAATAGTGATTACAGTTTTCACAAGAAATTATTAAGTGTCATGTCGTTGTGGTTGGGAAAGGATGATGGGAAGAAGAGTTTAAAACTGTGTTTTCAAAGCCTGGAAATCTTGGAATGACAGTGACAAGAGTCAGACAAGAAAATGGGTGAAAGGGCTTGTAGTAGAAATGAACTAAGTAATTCTAGCACAAAAATAATGTAAGTAAAGAGAGCTTTGTATGACTCTTTGGAATGGCTAATTTCCTCAGTGCCTTGCTAGTCTCTTCTGTCTTGGAGAAACTTCACTTTGTGCACCAATGCCTCAGGTGAAGATGGCTGCTCAGGGACAGAGTGTGGAAATAACCCAGGAGTCCTGATTCTGGTTTTTCTAGTAACTTACTGAAATTGTTACATTGCAGTTTCCATTGGCAAATTATTAAATTCTACAAAATTCATATTTAATTTACAATGACATCAATAAATATGCATAAAGAGCTCATCAATAAACAAATTCAAGTAGAAGCACACTTTTTATTTCCTCAAGGAACTTTGTAATACGAACTTTACAAACAAAAACATAAATGGCAGCAGTACGTCTTTTTAGAGTAAGATTTGTCTTAGCTAATACAGTAGGTGTAACTTCTTTGGTAAGGAGTTAACATCAAAACCTGGTTAGATATTTATTTTCAAGCATAGAGCTCATTAAATTAAGATAGCTGAGCAGTAATGTGGCTTTGTTCCTCTACCAGAATGTAAACATTTAAATATCACATCATAAGAAAATATTTTTTGATCTGATACATATAGACATAGCTATCACAAAGAAGTGCCAGTGTGGATTTATGTGGCGGGTGTATCTTTTCTGCTCTCTAGCTGACAACACATGACAGCTATAAACCATGCCTGCCAACATTTGAGATGCCTGAAAGAGTTGGACACTGTGAAATGTGTTGGTCTTGAAAAGCTTTCCAAAGCAAGCAGGGGCAATTAGTACATGAGCAAGTGGCTGCACATGCCTACTGCAGTTGTCCCTGAACTGCTTGGATCTTTCTACTTCAAATAACTCAGGGAATTCCTAACAAACTTGTGTGCCTACTGTGAACCACTGGCACAAATCACTGCTGGTTACAGGCCAGCCAGGCTCTGCGGAGGAGCTGCCGGAATTAGGCAGGGATGCATTGGTTCTGCTGAAAACCTGGCTGCCTGGGAGGTCTGAGGGTCTCCAGCCCAGTGTTACCACCCCAGTGCCAATGAACCCACATCCATCTTGGGTTGGGTTGGAGAAGGCACGGGGAGTCTTCTCCACCCTCTTCAATCAGCAGAGCTACAGTGTACGCGCCTTGAGAAGTGCTTGGTAAGGCACTGGGCTCGCTCCTCGTTCGAGCTCGCTGAGACAAAATTAAATCCATAAAATGTACGTGTGAGGAATGAGATCATTTGCCATCTTCCATCCTGAGATGGCAAACAGAAACACAAGTGACAGCAGGGAGGCTTTTTAGAGCTAAAGTTGTCTTCACAAAGCCATCAGTAACCTTGAACAAAAGATTTTGAGGGAAGCAAGACCCTAACAGAAGACTGCTGAAAAGCAGAAGGATAGAGCAGGCAAATCATGCTCTGACTCGATTCCTGTTACTCAGGACCACAGGGGGACAAACTGTAATAAATATAAACATAAGGAAAAGCTTCTGCTGTTAAGAGAGGTCAGACCCTGGCACAGCTTGCCTAGAGAGGCTGAGGGGCCTCCATCGCTGGTGATACCCAAACCCCAAGGGGGTCCTGGGCTGCTGGTGACTCCACTCAGGGCCGGGGGGGCTGCACCATACCATCCTGTGAAGCCCCTTTCCATCTCGGCACCCCTGAGTCTCCATGGCTTATGCCACAACCCTGAAGGTTGACCCCCCACACCTCCACGTGTGATGAGGCCAGTTTTATGTGCTGGCAGCCTGCCATGGGGCACCAGGCGCCCACCTCCTCAGCTCAGCTCCCCTGACTCCACAGGGCGGCACCAATCAGAGAACTTTCCCCAAAGATGCTGGGCAGACCAGCTTTAAAGCCTCACACACCCTCACTGCCCCCCCGCCATTTTGTGATCCCCGCCGCACCTTCCCCCCGCCCTTTCCCCGCCTCCCGTTGGGGCCTGCAAGGCCGCTCGGAGACTTCCAGGGGGCGCTGCCGCGGCGGCGCCTCTCTTGCCGCAGGCCCAGCCCGCCCTCACCGGTGCCGTGCTGGCGGAGGAGGCGTTGCTGTGGCAGCGGCGGGTCCTGCCGCCGACTCGGGCCTGGCCGGACCGGGGCCCGTCATGGAGGGGAAGAAGATGAACCTGCCGCGGGGCCCCGAGAACCTCTGCTTTGACAAGGACGAGTTCATGAAGGTGGGTGAAGGCAGGCGGGCTGCGGAAGGGCGCTGTGGGCCCGAGGTTGCCCCGGCGGGCCTCCTGAGGAGGGAGTGGCGGGTTCTCTGGGGGAGGTGAGAGGGGCCCGGAGCTTTGGTCGGGATCTTTTGGCTCCGCCATGGCACTTTCCCCGGGCTGAGGCCCACGGAGCAGCCGTGAGTGTGTCACCGAAAGAGGGATCCGGGCCGTTTGCAAAGCCAGGCGGCTCGCATCTCTGCTTCCAGGTGGGGGTTATGTCTCAGTCTGGGGAGCAGCGGGGGATGCGCCGGGAGGGAGCCGGCGGGTTTGGGGCCGGGTGATCCGAGCGTCTGTATCCCGGGCCGGGCGCTGCAGCTTCTGCCCGCCTGGGGCAGACTCCGGTCATGCATCCCCCGGGTCACTCTCTGCCTGCCCTGAGGCCAAGTTAGATAGCCTGATCACCACCATTCAGGCCCCAAATTGCTTAGGGAGCTTAAAGTAACTCTTCATAATCCATTTCGACTCTTGTTTGGAGTTTTTTGTTTGTTTGTTTGGGTTTTTTAAGTGTATGCAGGGAATATACAACCTTGTATTTTGGAGAGCTAGTCTTTTAGTACTCTGACCCACAGCATGGTGTGCTGTCGAGATTAAAGCTAAGACCATAGACTTTTTGCCCCCCAAATACTTAAGTTTGGTCAGCTCACTGGCATATGGAATTATTTATTTTGGGAGTAGGGTGTGTTCCTGGTTTGAACCTTTTTACTTACTTCTTTCATTCTTTCCTGTTTAATTTTCAGCCGGATTTCGATGTTGATCACTTTGTATCAGACTGCAGGAAACGTGTGCAGTTGGAAGAGCTCAGAGAGGATCTGGAGCTCTATTACAAACTCCTTAAAACTGCCATGGTAGAACTCATAAATAAGGACTATGCAGATTTTGTTAATCTCTCAACAAATCTAGTAAGTCTTATGAAGTTGTACTATGTAGTTCAGACCTAATGCATTTCAGTATGATTTTTGTTTTTCATATGAAAAGTATGCTGCTTGTATTTTGATATTATTAGATTTAAGACATCTTAAACTGTGACCCCCTTGCACTGAGAGGAACTGAAATACTATTATCGTAGAATACAGCTACTGTACAGAATTGCTGTTGGCCCACGATGAATATTTTAGATAGACACTTTTTGTCTTGAAAAAATCAAATCATTAGGAAGTTAGACTCAAGGCAAACTTAACAAAACCACCCTGCTAGTAGTTGTAAAATTGAAAGAAATAAATCATTAAAATTGAATAGCAAAGATACAAAGAAAGCCATTTTGAGGGATTCCTTTAGGAATTTTTAAGTTTGCTGTACAGTCAGTATATCTTAAGAAAACCCGCCCCACTTGGCTGAGAATTTTAATAATTTCCATATTAAAATGTTTTCTTCACTCTGTATCCTGCTTTACTCCATTTCATCCAGGTTCCAGTAATACAGGGTTAGAGTGAGATTTAACATTTTAATTGGAAGAAAAACTTCCATAGGTTGAAGTTTTCTTTCATTTTTTGGCTTTGTGTGACAAGTAGTCTGATGTCTTTATCTCTGAATTTCAGTTAACATATTTTTGCATTGCACTTAAAACTGGAGACTATAAAAGGAGATATTTCTCAGTTCTCTTTTAGTGTCTGTAAAATGATAAGCTTTGTCAGTGATTCATGTATGAACTTATCAAAAAAGTCATAAATGTTTTTATGATAATTTCTTTAGGTTGGCATGGACAAGGCCCTTAATCAGCTTTCAGTACCCCTGGGACAGTTAAGGGAAGAAGTTATGGTATGCTCAAAACAATCATACACAGCTTGGTAAAATTGAGCTCACGTTCATGTGATATATATAAAATGTCTTATTTATGTTAATAATTATTGTAATAAATCTGTCTGAAAATTGACTTCTTAAAGCGGCAGGAGAGGTGCGTTTTCAAGCAGTTGTAGTAGAAATAAATTTACATTTTCTATAGTGCCTTTTAACAAAAAGATAAAGGAATTTTTAGTTGTGGTAAATGAATGGACTCTTGCAAGACAGCAGTATAATCTTGGAAGTATAAGGTGAAGTACTGAACTCTTTTAATATCTGAGTAACTTAATGATGGTAGTAAATAAATCAGATGCAACAGAGTCCTGCTAAGGATTTTTTTTTCCTCAGTCCTGTAATGTAATCATAAAAGATCACCCTTTTGAAGGTTTGTCTTATTCTGACTCTTCCACAATCACTTGCTATTAGTGAAGGGCAGTTTTTGTTCCTCTTGGCAGCTGGTTCAAAGGGTTGTTACCTGCATAAATGTGCCTTTAAAATATAGCCTTGATGTCTAAACCAGAAAATAGGTCCACAGTGTAGAAAAATATTATGTGAAAAATGCTACTTTACAATTTATGACTTTAGTTTCAATACATAAACAATAAAACCAATATGATTTTATTTCTGGGTGAAAGGTGCTTTGTTCTCTGTAAGGTACTTGCTTCTAGTTGAAATAAGGAGCAGGTTATACTTTTGGTGATTCAGTCTTATTTCTGGTTTGGTTTTTTTCACTTAGAAGGTAATTGATGTACTGTGGCTTTTATTTGTCCTATATTCTTATTAATCTGTCTCCTGTTTTAAGTTTAGATTTTTGCGTTAATGTTTTTTAAACCTTAAGTGGGAAGCAAACTTTTCATACTGACTTTTTCTCTCACAGAGTCTTAAGTCATGTGTCAGTGAAGGAATTCAAGCAGTAGATGACCGAATGACTAAACAGGAAGATATTAGAAAAAAAAAGGTACAACACACAAATTATTAGATTCTTACTAGGACATTTTTTTGGTTTTGTCATTAACTTGGAGAAAATGAAATTTTAAGTGTTTCAGGCTGTCTAGATGCACACTGTGCAGGATTTTGTACTTGTAAAAATAACGATTGAAGTTTTGGTTGACAGACTTCGTTTTTACAGAGTCTAGTTGATCATAAATCTTTATATTACTTTATTTGCTAAAACTGTCTATGTTTGGTTTGGTTGGCTTTTTTAGTTACAGTTACTCATTTTTCTTGTAGTAGTATATAGTAGTATATGGACTTGCTCATTATGAATGTAATTGAAATACAGCGGTTTAATTTCTATATGAGGGGGAGGAACTAACATCCTTGTGCTTAACTTGGTAAAAAGATAAGAACAGCTGTTATATATCTGTGGCAAACATCATTTGTGGGGTTTTATGGACTTAAGTGAGCAATACTTCAACTGAGATATGACTCAAGTATTAAGATGGAGGAAGAGAACTTAACAGTAGGAGATAAAAAAAAATGAAAAAAACATCCGAAATATCTTCAGAGTTGTTAGGTAATGTACATTGGGATTGAGATCAGACATAAAAAAATCTTTCTTTAATTACAGATGTGTGTTTTGAGACTTATTCATGTTATTCAGTCTGTTGAGAAAATTGAGAAGATTCTACATTCCCAAGGCACTAAAGAGTTGTCCTCATTAGAGGGAAACAGGTAAATATGTAAATGTTTGGGTTTGTTTGTAATTGCTGGGACTAACTTAATTTCATGGTATTGGTGTAGATGAATTAACAAACATTAGGATATA
This sequence comes from Gallinago undulata, assembly GCA_026546715.1. Classification (NCBI taxonomy): domain Eukaryota; kingdom Metazoa; phylum Chordata; class Aves; order Charadriiformes; family Scolopacidae; genus Gallinago; species Gallinago undulata. Next base: position 44,025,290 of record JAOTQQ010000023.1, read on the forward strand.
TCTTTAGAAATTTAACAAGCGACTGTTATTTTAGTATTTTTTAGGTTTAGTCTTCTCCAAACTGGTCATTCACAGAATATGTAACTTAGCGTCCAAAGTTTTGAATTACTTGTTTTGCTTACTTGGAAGTCACAATCCTGTCATGTCTGAAATACTCTCTACAGTACAGTTTATTTCAATATAATTTGGAAGTAAAACGTAAAATAGCTCTTCTTGTTTTCCATGCATGCATATAACTGAAAGGGATGCTGCAAGAACAGTCTGAGGCAGTCAAGCCACACATGTAACACTTCTGGTAGAAGGAAAGCTCATTACCAATTCCAGTCAGACAAAGTTTATAGAAAGTGTCTTCTCCCTTTGCTGAGGGGTGGAAGATGTCTTTCAGCTAGTTTTGGAACTGAGATACCAGCTATACGCCTGAAATAATTGACAGGGGTGCAAGTGCAAATTGTGCTGGAGGAAAAAGACAATTTATTGAATCTGTTTGAATCTGAGACTGTCTCTTCATTTTACTGCACTGCATCACATTGTAATGAGTTAGGGGAGGTAGGCAGAAGTGTAAGCTGATACCTAGAGGGACAAAGCATATGCAAATGTTTTCAGTCAGGGTGAGGTGCTTTGCAGAATCATGTTTTGAAGCAAGATTGTACTTGAGTGGTTGAAAATTTGGCTAATTATATAGACCCGAGAAGGGTAGGACTGTCTCTGTAGAGATAGCTGTCATTCCTTTTATCACATGACAGAAATGGGAAAATAAGAAACAAACCTGGGTGGTGAAGAGCACTTCCTACAGTATGTAAGCAGGAAGGCTGCCTTTTCATGTGACAATAAGAGCGCTACCATACAGAAAACAGTTCTGCTGAGGCAGCTTCTTATGTTCCTCTCAGCTTCTACTTCACCCATGTCATATCTTAGTAGCTTCAAAGCAACTCTAATCATGTGGTCTGTTCCAGATTACTATTGCAGATTGCCATAATTGCAGTAATACTTCCAAATATTTAGATTAAACCACAAAAATTGGGAAGAGCATTATCTATCTGCTGCAGATGAAAGTGAGTTGATTTGAAATGATCTAACTGTGTGTTCTCATTTTGTATCATCTTTCTTCTAGCCCACTTTTAACTGGGCAGGTTTTAGAGAGAATTGCCACAGAATTTAATCAACTACAATTTCATGCAGTACAAAGCAAAGGAATGCCCCTTTTGGACAAAGTGAGACCAGTAAGTATTGCACGATAGCCAGTTTAACACTTGTAGGATCAAGCAAAACCAACATAATTGGAAGACAAATGCCTGTTTCCACAGAATTTTATTGAATTAATTTATGGGGGGGAAATGAGTTTCAAAAGGTGATTTTTATCAGTTGACTAGAAGTATTGCTGCTTCTGACAGTTTGTGCTTTGTTTGCTAATTTCTTTAGGATAAATTACTCAGAATAAGAGTAGGAAATACAACAGACATTTTTGTCAGCCTAATGTATCTTGCAGTTTGTCTGCTTGCTGATATTGAAGTCTAGTTCTTGAGATCTGTGTTGGTTTTGTTTGCTGCAGTGTAGAGACGAGAATGTAAATGGAATATGCCTACAAAGAGTCTGGCTTGAATATATTCAACTTTGTCTTTCGGTGGAATTTGTTGCCTAACTGTGGCTGTTCAGGCTGGTAGGCTAATCTCCCTAGTACCCTAGGGAGGTAATAGCTGCCTACTGTAAAAGATGACCTTATTTTTCCTTCTGTCTTATTTATTGGAGAGAGGAAACAAATGAAGACTGGTGCTTAAAGGTAGCTAGTTGCTGGACGTGAGAAAAAATGGTTAGCAAATGGGAGAATATATGTTGACTGAAGCAGCTATTTGGCAGAAGCCAGAAAGAATCTAGTGGAAAGGTTTCCCCCTTTCCCACTCCAAAGTGTCACTCGATGTCTTTGGTTTGTGGTAATTTGAAGTAGCGCTGGGAACACACTATCGTTTTAGTTTTGGATGTGGAGGGGTAATGCCACAGTTGTTATCCAGTGTGACTTACTATGAAGCTTTCACATATTATCACACATAGTGATTCAGTTGAACAAAGAACAATTTTTAACCTAGCTTTTCAGGATAAAGGGGACCTTAGATAAGTTACCACGTAACTTACAACATACAGAGGAAAATAATTGCCTTTTAACCTTATATAATAAATACTGTGTTAAATAGCATCAGTGATCCATTACACTTATGTTACTGTTCATTTAATGCTGACAGTTATCAAAACTTGTGCACCTTTCAAATGATAATGAAAAGCTGAATTCAGTATTTCTGGAAAAATTTTCTTCAGCCACAGTGGCAAGACTTTGCTTTTGTTTTGGGTTTTTTTTTTTACTGTATTTTGTTTCTTTTCATAGCGTATAGCTGGAATAACAGCTATGTTGCAGCAGTCTCTGGAAGGGCTGCTCTTGGAAGGCCTTCAGACTTCAAATGTTGACATAATACGTCACTGTCTTCGCACTTATGCAACAATTGACAAAACACGAGATGCAGAGGCATTAGTTGGTCAAGTGCTTGTGAAACCTTATATAGATGAGGTAAGATAAGAATCCTAAGAAAATGGGTTCATAGTTGAATGTGCTTATTTTTCCTGTTAACCTCTGGCTTTCTTTAGCAGCTTCAAAATGCCTTTGCGTAGAGAGCAGAAGAACTAATCCTCAGTACAATGTCAATTTATTTGTTGTGAATGTAGGAATTCTCTGTCTGCCCGTCACCAATTTCAGGTTACATCTACCAGGAATTCTTTCTTTCTGGAATTGGACTGGTGGGAATTGGATCAGATTTGGGGTTTGCATTTCTTCGTGGCTGGCTCAGTAGCATGCAAATGCAGCACAAATAGTTCTTGGTACAATCTCCTTTTGTTCCCATTGTACAAGGAAGCAGTTTCTGCAGTTCCCATCTGTACCAGGACTTTAGCAGCAGCAGGAACAAGGATTTTGTTTGTGAAGCACATGCTGTTGTCTGGTGGGAAAATATATCAGATGGATAGTCTCTCAATTCATAAGAAACTGATTTTAGTAGGCCAGCAGCTTACAGTAGCAAGTTGGACCAATCACAAGGTACTGATTTGGTTTTCTGAAATTAGGGGACTTTCTGCTAATTCTCTTGACTGTGCAACTTTTGCTGCTACCTGTAAAATGATTCCTTGCCTTTTTGTGGCACTGTATGTTCTTACCGCTTCTTCTGGCTTGAACGGTTGGTGACTAGTCTACACTACTTTTTTTTTTTCTTTTTGTTGTGGTTGCTGATAATGTAATTCCTCAAAAAAGCCCCCAGACTGTAACCTGCCAATAGTGTAGCAGTCAGAAAGTCAGTCAGTTGTTCTTTATTTTTCCTTTATGTAGGCACACCTGCAGGAATTTTCCCTGACTTTCACTAGATTGTCAGAATATTTAATAAATGCATTACCTTCCCTGTCCTTAAAGAAGAAGTTAAACTGGCCAGTGCCAGGGTTATAACGTTGTTGTTCTAAAACTAGTGTTGTGAGTCTTTCAGCAGTATTAGTTTTCCTGCTTCTGCTGCTGTGGGGAGGAGAAAATATAAAGTGGAAGAGCTGCCTTTCTTGATTGCAAATATACACTTGCTCAAATTTATGCATGTAATAGAAGGCAGCATAGAGCTTCCCTTTATTGGTGCCTCTGTAATACACAGCAATTCTCAGTGGCTTTGAGTTCCAAATTATGCTATTGATGATCTTTTCTTTTACTGTGAAGATGGTCTTTTACTGCCATCACTCTCTAAATTGAGATAGTTAATAACGTTCTCTTTGCTCAGTAAACCATGAGAGGCATGTGATGATGTGAGGTACCCTATTCTGCTTTCAGGACATTTAAAACACTTTGTTCTCTACTGCTATTTTACACCAAAAAATGAGACCGCTTACAGTATAGAGCAATGTGAACATTGTTTCTAAAAGTATCAATATTGTTTCTGAAGGCAATAGTACAGTTGCTTTTTCTTACACTAATGTGTCTTTCTGAACACAAATGCAGAAGTGACCTTAAGGTATTTGCTTCCTTTTTCCATTTAGTGGCCATTTGCTATGGTATTTCCAACCAAGGCAAGTGAAGAGTTAGTCTGTATAACTTTTGCTAAAGGACTTGTTCTTCTAAATCAATACAGGGAAAAGAAATTACCTTTTTTTCACTCAGTAATGTCTTCAGCAACCAAGAGATGGAATTGTTACCTTTTCCTTCCTTGTGAAAGAATAGTATGTCTGTTAACATCTGAGCTGTATGTCATCATCAGTGGGTGTGAGAAACTGACAGAAAGACAAACAGTGGGATGTTTGCTGTTGTTGGAAATGAAACATTTTAAATTATTCTGGATTTACTTTGTATACACACAGATTTACAAAGCAAAGCCAACTACTGGATGGGAGAGGGAGTAGGATGGTAGTGGCCTCTCCCCTTAAGGACAGAATTCCTTTGGATGCTTGCTAATCCTCTCAGTTTTCTCCTTTCCCACTTCTGCACTGTTCTGCTTGTTTATGTCGCGAGAGACAAAAGTGTTCAGACAGCTGGAAGGATACCAAGAAATATGAGCTGTTTTTCTTTTCCTGTATTGTCCAACTACTGTCTGCCTTCTTTTTGTGGCAGAGATTATCCCTTTTTATTGGATATAAGCTCCTGTCCTGACAAAGTGCTTTGCTAGCTATGTTAAAGGCTTAGCATTGTCACAGAAAAATTTTGGCTATTGGCTTACCTGCATTTGGGATTGGACCGACAAGGGCTAAATTTAGAAGATTTTTTTTACTTTATTCTGAGGTTTGATTTGCTTTTGCCAGTCACACATTTAACTTCACAGACTGGTCAGGGGACAGTGATGTGTGCAGTGGGTGAAAAGCCAAACATGGAGGCTAATATCTAAAAGCAAAGACCTCATTCCCATTCTTGTGGCCAATCTTTCCAGTTAGAATGCTGCATTAAAGGAAGTAATCACAGAATCACCTAGGTTGGAAGGGACCTTTTAAGATCATCTAGTCCAACCAATAAAAAAAAAAAAACAAACCA
>JAOTQQ010000023.1:44030418-44081742 GCA_026546715.1 Gallinago undulata
TACAGGCCAGGATGCTGTTGGCCTTTTTGGCCACCTGGGCACACTGCTGGCTCATGTTCAGCCAACAGTCGACCAACCCAACACCCCCAGCTCCTTTTCTGCCACGCAACTCTCCAGCCATTCTTCCCCAAGCCTGTAGCGCTGCCTGGGGCTGTTGTGACCCAAGTGCAGGACCTGGCACTTGGCCTTATTGAACCTCATGCCGTTGGTCTCAGCCCATCCATCCAATTCAAGCTGGCAAGTTATACTTGGAAACTATAATATAAAATAGTAATGTAGTGACTATCCCAATATTTGGGTTTATAGTGTTAGGAATTTTGAATGAATAGACTGAGAGTCTTGCATTACAGTATTTCATATTCACTTTTCTGACGTTTAACATTGAACTCTTCCTGGCAGGTGATTGTGGAACAGTACGTGCAGTCTCATCCTAATGGCCTTCAGGCTATGTACAATAAACTATTGGAGTTTGTTCCTCATCATTGCCGTCTCTTGCGTGAAGTAACAGGAGGAGCTATTTCAAGGTAGATATCTTGGAGGTTTCTTTCAGTTGCACTAAAGTTACTGCAAATGTCATATACTTTTGAAGTGTTTCTTATAATTAGCTGCCATGCTCAAACGACTTTTCTGGCCTTCCCTGAAGATTAATAGTCAAGTTTGATTTCTCCCTCATACCTGTGTTTTTTCAAAACAAAACCATGAACAAACTTACTGCTTCAGCCTAGACCTTCAGATGAAGGGAAAGAGAATACTTTAATCCATGAAACATGATGGTAGACCTCATCCAAGGAGGAGGGCATAATAAAGCTATTTTAAAAAATAAGTTCAAAAGTTGGGTTGTTAGTGTACATCAGAAAAGTGGGGATGATCCCCAGAGGTTTGACTGATTTATTGTATGTACTGGAAGTACAGGTTTAATTGATTTGTGTAGTGCTTCCACTGTCTTTTGAAAAAGTGCTTAATTCCTTATGCAATTAAATAGCCTGTTTTGAAGTTTAAATAATTCAGGTCTACTGAATTGTATCCATTTATTCATCTGTTTGCAGGCTGGTTAATGTAGTAGACTGCTGTAATTAGCAAAACTATGAATGTAGCCCCTAGGGACTGCAGAATTACTTTTCTAATTAGTCATCCATTGCTGAGCTTTTTATGGATCCTAAGTTTTACTAACATTTCAATTCTTTTAATCCGTCAGCAAGTTTTAATCTTTTTTCTTAATGGAATGTTTCTACTTTGTACTGTCGTGTATTGAACCAGAATTAAATGCTTGTATCTCTTCTGTTCTTAATTTATAATTTTTCATAATCAAGGTAGCTTTTAATCTTTTGCTTCGAAGTGCAATATCATGTATAAATACAGCTTGGAACAATTATGAAGAAGTTTTGCTTCTTTCCATTGCATTAGTCTTATTCCTCCTACTTGGTACCTCTTTGAAGTTTGGAGTTGTTAAAACTTGAAATATACAAGTAAGAATAGAAGTTCTCAACTGAAATGTACTTATTTTCCACAACACACTTGCAAAGTATGTAACTGATAAAATTCTAAAACACTTTGAAAGTTACAAGAAATACCTTGTGTTTGATGAGACTATGGGATCAAATATGAAATCTGGAAGGAATAATTAATTAATACCTATGTAAAAGTCTCTGAATTGTGTTTTGTATAATGCAGTGCATGTCTCTTTAGTTACTCCTACCTCCAAATAGAAGCCTTGTGGTAAAATATAACCATGGAATAATTGCAATTTTATTTCAGTGAAAAAGCAGATATTGTTCCTGGATATGACTTCTTAGTGAATTCAGTGTGGCCAGAAATAGTACGTGGTTTAGAAGAGAAATTGCCATCACTGTTTAACCCTGGAAACCCAGATGTGTTTCATGAGGTAATTAATTTTAATTTTTTCCATTTGTACTCCCAAGTCCTTCTTGGCAGGGTTGCTCTCAATCCCTTCATCCCCCAGTGTATGGGTACTGGGGGTTGCCATGACCCACATGCAGGGCCCTACACTTGGCCTTGTTGAACCTCATGAGGTTCACCTGGGCTCACTTCTCAAGCACATCGAGGTCCCTCTGGATGGAATCCCATTCCTCAGGAACTCACTGAGTGTGCGCTCGATCTCACTGTCTGTGTCATTGATGAAGGCTGTAAACAGTACTGGTCCTAATACCAACCCCTGGGGGACACCACTTGTCACCGATCTCCATCTGGGCATTGAGCTGCTGACCGTTTGCATGTAACCATCCCACCAATTCCTCACCCACCAAACAGTCCACCCATCAAATCCATAACGCTCCAACTTAGAGACAAGGATGTAGTGGGGGACCGTGTCAAAGGCCTTACAGGAGTCCAGATAGATTACATTCTTAGCTTTTCCCTTGTCTGCTGATGTAGTCACTCCATCATAGAAGGCCACAAGGTTGGTTAGGCAGGACTTGTGCTTGGTGAAGCCATGCTGGCTGTCTCAAATCACTTCCCAGCGCGTTTTCTGTGGACGCAGGAGCGTTTCTGAGAGAAAAAACTAAGCAGCAACTCAGGACCTTCTCCTGAAGATGTCTTACAGTTTGGAAGAGGCAAAATCACATCACTCGTGTAGCACGCTGGAGTGTGGTAAAAGCCCTGTTGCTGCAGTCCTGCTGTCATTCTTATTGCAAGGGAGCCAGAAGCACCGAGAGATTCAGTCAGGCATATTTCATTTATTCTGCAGTGGCTTAATGAGCATATGTGATATATTTTATGGCTGATTTCTATTTTTTTATAGAAGAAATTCGCACATAAGCCAAACTGTTTATCATTGCAGAGTGGTAGATTTCAACTGAAGGTGTATTTTGATTTTAAATTGATTTACATAACCTTTGTATTCTATTAGCAAGGTCTGTTTTGTGTGAAATAACATTTTTATGCACTGTTTTCCTTCTGGTTTTTACTTAAGTGTTTGGATTTCTGCTTTGTGTGTGATTTCATTTATTATGTCATTATTTTCTGGGTGTTAATAAGTTACTGCTGAAGGTAAGCCCACACTGCGTTTGAGGATTAATGTAATTTTTCTTTGCTTGCAACTGACTTAATACCATTTGTAAACATCTTTCTAGAAGTATACACTGGATACATGTAGTTTATCTGAAATTGTTTAAAGTTCTTCTGCAAATATTTGGTATTTGCAAAGCGTATTTTTGGAGAAGTGGTTCTAGAAATCCCTATAATACAGGTCCTATATAACAGCAAAAAATACCATGCTTTTATTCTCATGTGTGTTTGGTTATGTGTACTTCTGTGTTTCGTTCCTGCCTATTTATATTTGTTGTTTCCCTTTATCTCCGGTGTTTGAGACTGTTCTTAGTACCATGCAGCACTGTTGTTCCACCCTAGTGATTCATCTCAGAAATACTGATGCATCTCAGATGAATTCTTCTTGTTCAGAGTACTTAGAAAATTTTATACTTTTTGAAGTCTCCTGCACTAGCTTTTTTTTTTCATAGGATAACACCTGCTAGTTAATTGCTTTTGGTTTCACTGCAATCCAGAATTTTACTTGTATGATTAGGTGATAGGGCAGCATTAGCCCATTCTGAACCTTAAGCTTAACTGTAGTGTGATACAAGAGTTCTGCTGAATGGGTGGTGGTCTTCCCTGTTTGCTGCGACCCTGTGTGTGATCAGAACGCTAACTCTCTTTCTGCAGAAGTACACTACTAGTATGGATTTTGTACGGAAATTCGAACGGCAGTGTGGCTCCCAGGCCAGCGTGAAGCGGCTAAGATCTCATCCTTCTTACCACAGCTTTAACAACAAATGGAATTTGCCTGTATATTTTCAAATACGGTTAGTATGCATTTTTTTTGTTCACTCTTACAAAAGTAGCATTCAGTCACAGCAAGATGATCTGGCTTAGGGTCAGACCCCCTCATTGTTCAAAGTTTCACTTGTCAGTACATCACAGTAGAAGTCAAACTAAGAATTTAATTACTAAGCCAACTGTTTTATATATCTTTCAACAATTTAGGAAAATCACAGCCAGCTGCTCTTCAATGTGTACTGTGTTGTTTTTACGCTGAATTTGATATGTGACTCATTAGACTTTCAGGAATAGATCTAGATAAGTCTTGAAATCTTGTTTCAAATACTTTTTTCTCCAGTGCCCCTGCAACTAAACTGTATGTTGAAGGATGCTACTTGTGCAAATCCAGAGGAATACTTAATATGAGGAAGGAATTCTTTCTTCTTAGAAATATAGAATTAAAGATCTTGACGACTGGTAGCTTTTCCAGATCTAGCTGTGTTTCTGACATCATTTTTATCTCACAGGATGTACTCTGTAAAGTGCTGAGTCTCACGGCATTGCCTTCCCAAAGATTGCCCTACTATTCCCTTTTCTTGAGGAGCTAAGTAATACGTTTTAGCTTACTCTTCCAACAGGTCTGATGTACCTGTATTATTACCTTTTACAGAACTTTCAGCTAGAAGAGAGCCAAGAGACCCAGGAAAGCCCCATTTTCATTCTAGTAATGCTAGGATTTTGGTGAAAGGAACAAAATAGAATGTAAAATCATATTTTTAGAAAGCATGGTCTACGCATCTGATTTTAGGGCTGGATAGCAAGCTGCCAGGCAGGAAAGAGAACCGTTGATGAAGCCTGCTATGACCCAAGTGTGCTGTGTGTGATCTCTCTTGGTACAAAACCTTCTGAGAGCAAAAAACAACAACAAGAAAACCCAAACAAAACAAACCAAACAAAAAAAAAAACACACCAAAAAACCCCCAACCAACAGGCGAGAGAAATTGATGTTTATTTTTAACCTAGACCACTTTAATTGTGTGATTCTGTAACTAGCAATAACAGTACAACCACAGCCACATTTGTACAGTTGCCTTAATTCAGGTTAAATCTATATTGCTGCTTGCAGATTCCATCCAGGAATCTTAGGAGTGCTGAAGCTAATATGACAGGAGCATGGGGCTGTGGGGAAGGTCTTTGGGTTTTTGCTTGCACAAGTATTCCTGCAGCTGTGTAGTGAACCAATATGAGGATCTATTACCCTTAGCAAAAAAAGGTCAACTCTCAACTCTGGTCAATTTCTCCAAACCACTTAACTGTACAAATATTCATGCTGGCCCAAGGGAAATGGCAGGAGTACTCACTACAGTAGCACTGCTGAGTGCACTGACTAAAAGTGTCCATGGAACTATAGTCATTATAAAGCTTTTAATAGATGTGTATCGTTAATAGGTCTGTGAGTCTGCTGCTTTTGTTTGAAAGTACAACTTTTCTCATAAGTGACCACTTTGATCAAACTTTGACACTCCTGCTCATAAAATTGAAATCGAGCTTCAGCACATTCTTTCTGTTCCAAAATGTTCTTTCCCATTAAGTATTTTCAGCTCTGATTAAAAAAACTTTCAAAAAAAATCGTTTTCCTTTAATCCAAGATTACTGTAAATCTAAAGAGTGCACTATTTTGATAAATGATTGAATAACAGCAGCTGGTTCATCTTTCACCATATTATTCCCTTATAATGGAATAATCTGATAGCTTTCAGAAGTGCTTATCAATTCTTTAGTGCACAACTGTGAAAATAATACGTCATATTAATTATATATATCAGAGATGCTTTTTTTTTCTGATGTATGTTAATATCGTTAACATACATATCATATGGGGTTTTAATTGAAGTATTATCTCACACTGCGGCATTTATAGTTCAGATTGCTGGGTTTTTTCTTTTTTCAATTACAGAAATTGCCAAGAACAATCAGCCCTCACTAAAGCGTTCTTTTGAGGAACAGATGGACATAAAGGCATTTGTTCTGTAGCAGGGCTGGCACAAGCCACCCCAGTAACCCTTTCCCTTGCCATTTGAGCTGTAATAAACCCCACATTGGGGAAGTTTTTTTTCCTATGTAAGAAACATTCAGCAAAAATGACGTCATTGTTAAAAATCTGATACAGTTCTCTAATCCTTTTTAACATAAGACTTAAAAAACATTGCTCTGTTGGTGGAAGTAGTACATATCAGGACTAAGGGTTTGAAGCCATTTCACAAATATTTCTGCAATATGCTTAGTTGCTAAGCATGCATCTAGTCCATTAGGAGTTTGAACAAGAAAAGCAAGGTGGGCCTCTGTTCTGATCTGGCAATGACAGTTAAGAGCCTTTAAGTGGAGCCCTACAAGTTTGTAATTAGTAAGTTTGATAGAAAGAGTTACTGTGATGCACATAAAAAGAAAGGGGAAACCAATGGCAAGAAAACTTTCCTTAGGGGAGCTTAAAGTGATAGCTTTGTTTCAGCATTTAGAGGGAAAACCTGGTTAAAGAAGAATTTTCTGCAGTTCTTGCTTGATAATTTTTAGATGAGGGAAATGCTATGTTGTTTATCCAATATGCTTTAAATATGGAAAAGTTTTTACATTTTAAAGTAAAATATTTTTAATATTTTAGTAGTTTTTTATTATTAAAAAACTATTAAAACTATTTTAAAGTTTTAATATTAACTTTGCTGTTATACCTAAAAAATTGGGGGTGGGTGCGATTTTTTTTTTTTTGTACTTTTGTGAAGGGTGAATTTTTTAAAAAGGGAGTCGAGGCATCCCACAAGGAACTATTGATTTTTATCAGGTACAGAATTGTTTGCAGAACCTTATGCCACTGTTCATTGACAAACATGTAGAAAGCTGAAGCCTCCAATGTCCCATGACATATCTGAAGGTCAGCTAAAGCAAGTATGAGACAACGTGTGCAATTATAGTTTAAAAACAGTAACAAAACAAAATACTTAACTCGTCTGCTCTTTTGAGGAGTGGACACTTCATGAGCTATCATTTTGATAATGTTTGCAACTCTGACTTTAATAATTTCCCAAAGTATAATCTTCATACCTGCCTGTAAAATATCAAAGGTTTTTCTTTCAAGTGTTTGAATGCTGGTCTGGTTTATATCCTGATTTATGTTTGGCAGAAATAACCCCACATTTAAAATCTGTGTATGTGCATTGGTAGCACATTGAGCTACTATTAAATAAACATTGAAAAAATGTTTAGGCATCTATTTAAGCAATTGTTGAATTGTAACGTTCAAAAATTTTCTGTCTCGCAGCTTCAGAGAAATAGCAGGGGCCTTAGAAGAAGCACTTTCAGATACACTAGAGGAGGCACCAGGTAAACTTTTATTGCAAAATGTAATTTCTCTGTTGTGAAGGAATCGGTAGTAAATAAATAGTAGTGGTTACTGTTTATCTATTGAGTATTTAGTCACATGCATTCTGGGGGTTCACATGAACTTTCTGTTTTCTGGTGAACTGATTAAGCAATAGAATGCAGATTCATAATGAAAGCAGTATGAGAGTACTGTTCAGTGATAACTTACTAAAAACACCTCTTTTGGCAGCAGTCACTACTGTTTCTGTGGAACTATCCCCTTGGTGCAAGAAGGAACTAAAATGGCATTTGTTATCCTCTAGGTGATAACCAAAAGACTATGCTGTGATATTGGGGCTTTTTTTTTTTTTTTTAAATTCCAGATTAATTCAATTATACTGCTGTTACATCTTTTAAAAATATGCTTCATATAAACTTGACCTCTGTTGTCTGCTTGTTTCTAGCTGGTAGCTCATACTGTCTTTTGGCCACTCACATGGTCTGGATGAGTCTTCTGAAGTGCTGGTCAGATCAAATGTTTTTACCCTTATTAGCACACCGTCTGTGGAAACTTAGTCTGCAAATTCTGGCACGCTACTCTGTGTTCATTGGTGAGGTAAGAGAACAGTGTGCTTATAGTTTTGGTGATTGGCTATGCCATCACTAAGAGACCCTTTGAAACAAAAGTATGTTTTATAAAAAGCATCACTGCAAATATGTTATTAACCACAAATAACCAGTGCTGCCACAGTGTTACTGCCTGATGGTTGTGAAGGCTGTACTTCCATGTGTGCTTAAGGCTGCCTCTGCCATTGAAGGAAGTAGCCACAATCTTCTGGTTTTGTTCTGTTTATGATTGATACTCGTTGATACAGTGAATGATGTTGTGAAGTTTCTTGAACAACTGACTCAACACCAATGATTGCTTCCTGAGCAGGAGAAGTCGTGCTTTGCTCTTCTGTTCCCTGCTCCCAGCCACGCAAGTTTCTCCATTTCTTGTGTCACAGAAAGACAGAATGGTGGAATAACTGGGGTTTAAAGGGACTTCTGGAGTTCATCTGACCCAAATTCCTACTCAGAACAGGACCGGCTTAGATAAGGTTGAGCAGAGCCTTTTCAAATTGAATTTTGAGTATGTCCAAAGCTGGTGATTTCACATGTCTCTGGGAACTCTGGTCCAATGACTGGATATTTTTTCCTCATATTTGATAAGAATTTCCCTTCCTACAGTCCATGTGTATTGCCTCTTACTTTGTTGCTGTACCGCAAGGAAGACTCTGATTCCATCTTCCCTATGCATGTACCTTAGGAAGTTGAAGACAGCAGTAAGACCTTCCTTTTCTCCCACCTCCTCAAGCTCTCTGCTGTCAGGCACATGCTTCACTGAGGAGGTGGGAGAAAGGGGTTGTTTGACAGCAGTCAGCGGTTATGATTTTTGTATCCCTTGCGTGGCATTCTACTGCTGAAAACTTGCAAATCCTTTATATACTGTTTGTCCAATTTTCACTGCCTTCGCTATTGCTAAGGTTCACATCTCAATTTGATGTTTCAGGTTTCTGTGAGGCCCATTTCCTGTGAGAATACGAAGGAAAGCAAAAAACCTGTGCCAGCTGGTAGAAAGGAATCTTCTGTAAGCCTCAACTCTGGTGAGGACCAAGGGAATGGGTCTTCTCCAGAAAGTCAGCCATTACCTTCTATATCTAGTACTCAGTTGGTATATGTTGCTGCAGATCTGGACAAACTCCAGGATCAGGTTTGTGCTTGAAACTTTACTTACAAAAGAGTCTCCCTAAATCTATGTGCCCCTCTTGTTGAGGACGTTAAATCATTAAATTGTTTAAAATAATGGACTGGAGTAGTCTGATATAGAAAATATCACCTGAAATAAACGGTCTGCTCTGTGCTTATTTGGAATGTCAGATCACAGAGAAACCACTTCCAGTATTTAAATGCTTTTTATCATCAGTGGCTGCTGGATTTAGCCCCTAAAATAATATGTTTCTGCTCATTTTTGGCACGAAGTATCACTGTCCCAGTGTCTTACCTTTGCTGGTAAAATGTCTTCTACAGCTTGGAGTGTGGTGCAATATTCAGATTTAATATTATATTCTCTTTTACGTTTCCTGGTTTTAGGTTTTGAGGTTGAAAAAAAAGGGGTTGTCATCACGATTATACTTTACTAATGATCTAGAGTCTTGAAAAGAGATATATGGTATTAATTTTCTTTCAGCGAGGATTACTTATGAGTATTTTTGGTCAATAAGGCTGAAATTTCTGTAATTTGTGAAATTGTAAGTTGCATCTGGGTTAATAATATTTTGTTAATGCTAAATTATTTCCTCTGAGGACAATAGTAAGGGAGGAGTTTTATTGCATAGGCCTTAATTCCTGTGAATATTGTATTCTTCTGGTAATGGTTTCCCATAAATGCAGTAAAAAAGTAGAGAAGATTAAAGATGTCTTTTGGTGCACCAGAAACATAGGGAATTAGTAATTAATACATGTTTATAACATGACTGTATCTCTTCTGGGTTTTTTTTGTTAGATTCCTGACATCTTAGAAATGATTAAACCAAAACTTGAAATGATTGGCTTCAAGAATGTGTCTTGTATTGCAGGTAAAGCTGAGAGACTGAATTCAGTCCCTCTCCCCTTTCTTCCAAATCCCTTTCCACCAACCAAACAAAATCAACTTTTATGCACAGTTTCATTATTTACAGTGAAAAAATTGAAAATTTTGAATGCTTTTATTTCTTAATGAAGCTGCTTTATGTTTAGATTGTTAAATAGAAACTATCTTGAACAGGCACATTGAGTCTGGAAAATGTTTGATAAAAACCTTGCTTTGGGTGCTTTGAGTTCTTTTTCTGTTCTTTCTTTTTTCTTGGATTTTTTTTTTTTTTGTAACTTGTCATTGTCCTGTATGCTTTTCCAGTAAGTGGGGGACCTTAGTCTAGAAGATTCATATCATATCTTTAAACACCTACTTGTAAAGGAAATAGGGGAAGGGAAGAAGTAAAGAGAGGCTTTCCATTATCCAGTTGAAACTAAAATATTTTTCTAAAAAGATTTTTCTGTCTGGCCTGGTGACTCATGTAAGGATAGTTAAATACCTTAACTTCAGAGGAGAAAAGCAATTGTGTATTTTAGCCTCTTTTTTTCTAGGTGGGTTTTTGTTGTTTGTTGTTGTTTTTTTTTTTTAATCTGATCATACTTTACACAAAACATGGAGTCTGATTTTAATTTAGTAACTAAAGCCAGGCATTTAGTAGCTGGGCAAGTGAACTAGTCCCTGACTTTGAGTATAGTTCTGTGCTGTGAGTTCCACAGGATTGGAATCTCTAAATCAGGATTGTTGGTGGATGTCCAAGTCTATTAGAGAGGTAGGAGCTTGTGCACATCACCCACTCTGTAGATGGTGTTGTCAATCACAGCTTTTGAGTTGAGCATGTTCCAGTCACTCCATAGGAAATGTAGGTACCATGAGAGAGAATTTCACAACTGCAGTTTCCTTGGTAGATCAGAGCCTTTTGATTCAAGCCCCTTCCTTCATTGGTAATACTGGAAAAAAAAATGGATAGTGTTACACTACTACTTTTTTCTTTCCTTCCCTACATCTGTTTTTTCTGTCTGAGGAATGGTTGCTGTCTTGTGTGTATTTTAGTAAGCATCCTGTATTTGATACCAGCATCCATCTAGAGTAGTGAATGAGATTGGGATTATGGGAAGTTCACATAATTTATGTTGTAATTGGACAGGGTAGCTCAGTTTAAACTTTAGCATTTCTACTTCAATAGGAGCCTTGGAAGACTCAAAGACTTCTTTATCAGCCTGCGTGCCTACCTTGAATAATAGGATTATCCAGGATCTCAGTGAGTCCTCCTTTGCTTACCTGAAGAGCGCACTGGAAGTTCCAAGATTGTATAGGAGAACCAATAAGGTCAGTGCTGTGCTGGTTGCAGTTGAAAAAATAAATCTCAGAAAGGCCTATCCTAAGAATGTTAACATTTATCTGATTGACAGTCAAGAGCACTTGAGATAATCTAGTGATTTATGTTTACTTCATTGAAAAGTAAAAAAAAGAAAAAAAATATGGCATTTTCAAAATTTTTAAGTAGGGTAATAGGGATATATAATTTGGTGTTGATGCTTTCGGTAAGTAAATTACAGGTTCTTTTTCCCCACCTTGTTTCTCTGTCATCTACCAGGAGGTGCCAACTAAAGCATCACCTTATGTCGACAGTGCACTTAAGCCCTTCTACCGACTGCAGAACGAATACAAAGATATATTGAAGCAGCCCATGGTTCATCAATGGTTGGAAGGTGCCCTCTCTGAAAGCACACAGAAGTAAGAGAACCATACAGAACATTCTTTGCATTAATTAAAAATTCCAGTGTCCATTGAACGGACACGGGGAAAAAAAAACCGAACACTATGATTACCACAACTGTAAAGAAAAGAAGAATATACCCCTCTTTGGGCAGGGTATATTTCTTCAGACTTACTCTGGTGTTGTGTATTCATCAGATGAAAAGGAGGGCAGGGGATCCAGAGACCTGACTTCTGCTCAGATCTGTGCAAACCATGTGATTGTGGACATGGCATTTGAAAAAATTGTTTAGCTCTAATAATGCAACAGTGGACTAAACTCTTGCATTTTGCCTTCAGTAAATTTGATGACACCACACAAAATAAGAAATTGTTCTTTAGTTCCTTGGATCCATCCAGAGCCCCTTTTCCCCAAAAAGCAGTTTCTCCCTTTCCATGTCAGTGTTACCAAAACTGACTTAAGTGCTAGGTTAAACACAGGGGTAAGTTTGGCAGGTTCATTTGTTAATTCCTTAAATCTTTCTGTTGAATTCAACTTTCATGAATGTTGTTACTGTTTTTATCAGTTTGTTTTAAAATGTCATCCTCACTGAACAAGACAAGAAACAAAGAAACTGAATTTCTTAAATGGAGCAATCTTGTAGTTTCTTCCCTGTGACAATATCTTCTTGCATCCAAATGAAAAAAGAGAAGAGAGCATAAACTCTGGTTAAAAATCTCTGGGGACCAAACTTGCTTAATGGCAGATGAACTTCTAAGTACAGGAGAAGTAGGAAGTCTTCACAAGCGGGTGGGACTGGGAAATACCAAGGTATGAAAAGAGTGCACAGTTGAATTTTATTGGTGTACTTTTATTTTTTTGTAGAATGGTGTCTTGAAACAGTTTCCATGGCACTGGCAAACACTTTTTTCTTTAGCCATTCCTAATTATCTCTTATGAAAGCTTGCCTGTTTTTCGTTTCCTCCCTGTTTAGAAGTAAGCATTGGGAATATTTTTTCAACCATCTTAATTCATACAGTATTAGTTTAATCACTGCTGCAGAGAGGGCCTTTGTAACTTACAGATTTTAGCAAATTCTAGAACATAGCTCAGTCCGGTTAATTGATATTATGTTATGCCCTTCCCATTTAGGCATGGGATTTCAGTCCATAAGGCTTTTTGAAATTTTCTTGATTAGTTGATTAGTTATCTTGTTTGATTCAATGTTCTCTTGAATGTAAATCCCAGTATGTAGGAAGCAATGCTTTATGCCATCTATGCCATTTCTAACTTGGCATTAGTGTTCTTGTAACGTTTCTTGCCAACTTCCTGAGAGTCCTGTTTAGATCAGTTCCTTCATTTTAGAAATAGGCGTTGCACTGGTGTGCACTTGCAGGCCCTCATATACATGTACACTTCTAGAGCTTGTGTAAAATGATACAATTTTTGGTCTGTAAGGCTGTTATTCTCGTCCTGTTTTTAAAAGGAGTTCTACTTAGTGCTCTATTGGTTGTAAATAGAGGCCAATTCAGATTGTTTGAAACTGAGGTATTGCATTCCTTGGTCTCAATTACTGAGATTAAACATCTTGAACAGGTCCAAAATGTTGGAGAGGAGACTTCAACACTGAATGGCAGTCTTCAGATTGACCTCTAGAAATTATGATGGAAATACTGATTAATTGGTAACGATGGAAATATAAGTAGCTTCCTTTCAAGGAAAATCACTCTTCCAGGATTGTGCAGCGTTTTTCTCAGGGCCAGTGATGTATTAATGTATATGAAGTAACCTTTCCTATAAAAGTGTATTTTTTTTCTTTCTCATTAATATTCTTTAATTTAGGTATTATGAAACTGTATCTGATGTGCTAAGTTCTGTTAAGAAAATGGAGGAGAGCCTAAAAAGATTGAAGCAAGCCAGAAGAAATGTAACTTCAAACCCTGTTGGTACAAATGGGGGCATGAGTGATGATAACAAAATCCGACTGCAGCTGGCCCTAGATGTTGAGTATTTTGGAGAACAAGTAAGTTATGAGAAACAAGATTGTTTACAATTATTCCTGGTTTTGGAAGGGAGTGAGATAAAGGAGGAAAGGCAAAATGTCTTTGTTTGTTTGTTTTGAAAGCTTTATTGATGTGGTTCTGGTTTTGGGTTTTTTTTTTCACACCTGCATAATGTAGATGACTTGAGACCTCAGTTATTGCAGATACCATTTGAGCAACGCATGCTTTCCTGTCCTCTCTAATAAAAATGCAAAACTTGTATTTCTTACTATCCAAAATCCAAGTATTGCTTAGTGCTTAGAAGCACAAGGAAGAAACACTGTGTGGACAGATCAGAGGGAAGGGACCTTCCTTAGCTCTGATGGAAACATTTTTATGGCCCTGCTTTTGTTTGCCTTCTCTCTGGATATTTCCAGCCTTGACTTACTGCATATTCAAGGGTCTGTTCCCAAGAGCTTTTAAGATGTTAGCCTTATTTGTTCTGCTGTGTAACTGTCAGTTCCTTTCAGTGCCAAATATGAAACTCCAAATAACAAAACAAATAAAAGAAGAAAATATTGCACGAAATGTGTGCAGTAGCTACATCAAATCGTATAAGCATACTGTTTTGTACTCATTTATTTCTGAAAATTATATATAGAAATAAAAAATCTTCCAAGTGCAAGTCCATATCATTAGTTTCTGAGCAGTTTTCATCAGTCTTGTTTATGAGCAAGTGCTGTTGATGAATTATAACAGGTAGATAAAGTCTGTCTCTGTGAGCAGATGCTTTTCTCATATCTGAGATATCTGAGACTTATCACAAAGGAAGAAGATTTGGGTGGAATTATGAAAATCTTACTAATAAAAACTGTTATTTGGCAGTTTTGAGCTGGGGTTGGGCTTTTGTTCTTTTATTCCTATTATGTGCAGTAACAACATTGCAATGTGAATTTAAGTGAACTGGGGTAGTTCATAATCATCTAGGAGCTGTTTTGGTACACGTGAACATTACAAAGAGTTCCAGCAGCAAACACCTTTTCAGAATCATTTCATTATGGCTATATTTAGATCCAGATTTTTCTTTTTTCAGTGCATTCTTAGTTTTTTCATGGCCGTATTTTTTTTAATTGTCAGAGCAATAGACTTCCTGGGTAAGAAAGGACTCGTAGCAACCTCCTATTTGTAGAGTTGTTTTCATCCCCCAGGAAGTTCGAGACTAGAACCATAGGCTCTTGCAGCCTATTGAAATGCTTTCATCATCATTCTCTTGGCTGTTCTTGGATGTATTCATGTTTATCTTTAAAGTTTTGCCCAGAAACCTCATTTGGGGTTTGAAAAAATTTCAATTGAAATCAATGCATTTAAAATAAACTTAGAGCCAAGTTTCTCTTTCTGACTGTTTCTTTGGAAAAAATCCAACTGGCTTTAGTTACAAGTTGCCTAGAAGATGGTGAAATATTTTCCTACAAGACACTACATTAATTGGAAAGACTTAACTGAGCAAAGTTAGATACAAACTTTTTTTTGCAGTGTGCACTATATGCAGTTGTGGTTTTGTGCTGCACATCAATGCAGGACAAAGCCTGTGCTTTGCTAGATGGTGTAAGTAGAACAATTAATGACCTTTTAATGTTTTAAAGAAAAATAATGTTTCTTTTATGTCTTTTTAGATACGAAAGATGGGACTGGAAACAAGCAGCATAAAAAGCTTTTCAGCCCTGACAGAGCTGGTTCTAAATGCCAAGGACCAAGCTACAGCAGAGCAATCCTAGATATTTTTGAAAGTCTGATTGAAGTGATTGAAGATAAACAATGTCCATAAAAGAAAGAGAGAGAATTTAACTCTTCTTTTTTTAACCAAATACATAGCAATGAAGTGCTTCCTAATGTATCTCGAGCAAGAAATCAGTGGGTTTTCTGTCAATATAGGCTTGTCTCACCAAAAGACTGAGAATTTATCATAGTTTTCCATTATATGGAAAGCAATCAAAAGTTCTAAAATTTCTACTATAGAATAAAAGTGGAAGAAAATGTTTTTTTCTTTTATTTTTGTTGTACACTTTTAAAATGTAGAAGAATGGACTTATATAATGAAAATAATAGTAATAAATTGTCTTCCTAACTTTTTATGTCCCATATGTTTTTGAATCAAATGTATACATTGGTAGCTGTCAAAAACTTTCCAAAGGGACTTTATTCCAGCTCTTTTGGAATAAAGAAAGTGCTCACAGGAATATGAATCTGCCATTTCTTGTTACTGCTTTGCACTTCCCTGCTTTCCCTCATCATGGAATTTAGTTTGTGTTTGGGTTTTGAATGGTTTCATTTTATTGAATTTTTTTTTCATGGACCTAGTTGGTGAGAAGTGCTGCATAAAAAAAGCTCTCGAAGTACTTTAAATTTCAAAAATAATTTTTAGTATTAGTGTCTAACTTAATGGCTGTTAAACAGGTAGCCTGAATATGCCTTCAAACTAAAAGTTAATTCACTAAGCTAAAATTTATTCAAAGTTGGCATATTTCTCATTTGTATTATATTGTTTATTAGAATTCTGGGGAATATTGTGCCTGATTACACATAGAATTCTTGTAATTTCAAACTTAATTACTTCAGTACAAGGTGCATCTTTGTATAGCTGGAAATTTGAAAGTGTTATTAGGATTTTAAATGGTAGAAGGATTAACAAAGAGCTCTCTTAAAGCTAGAGTGATTTGCCTGTTGACACTTCTCTTTTATGTTTGAGAAACAGGTAACAGTCTGGGGACAGCAGGTGGTGAATTTGATGCTTTTAAATGAGAGAGTGCCCTGTGTGAATGTAGGAAGGCCTGGTTTGTGGGTTTTTTTGGTTGTTAGTTTTTTGGTTTTTTTGTACCCTGTGAAAATTTAATACTGGAATTCTAGGTCATGTTTATTAATTAAAAATATCCATCACTTCTTGAAGTATTTAGAGGGTTTGGGTCTTAATGGGGGAGCCAAAGAGGATGCAAATCTTCCAGGTACTCAGAGATAGGGAGTTCATAGCACATGGCTGTTATGTAGCATTGAAGTTGTAGTGAGCAAACCTTTCACAGCATTAAGGATTTTATTCCTCTCTGTGAGAGAATTGACCATACTTGTTCAGTTGAGAAGATACAAGTGTGTGATCACTGGGCTTTTGAAGCAATTAGGATAGGTGATTATTATGAGTCTTCTAAAATTAATTTTATGAAGGGGCAGAGGGGAAAATGCTACGGCTTAAAATTATGTTGCTGCTTCTCAGATTCAGTCTGAGTTTTGAAGAGCAGCACTTGGCTCTCCTAATTTGCTTAGCATCCCTCTGTTCATGGCAACCGAGAGCGTATCCAAATTTATTGCTGAAGGAAAACAGCAAAGTGTTGCTGGATGTCAGATCTGTTTGTCTCAGTGACTGGGAGATCCTCAGCCAGTGAAGGGTTTAGGGAGACACTGCTGAATTAACGTAACTCTTGCTGCTTGTGAACATGAAGTCTATCGTCTGTGTTATGTTTTTCTAGGCTCCTAGTTGATGAACCTGGAAAGCGTGGTCTCCCTGCACCTCGTCATTTGCTGTAAGAGTCAGAAATACAGATGTCTTGCTGCCGCTAGCTGCTGTTATTTTCAATGTTGTTTTCTTATTATAAAATGAATGTGTAAATTGTAATCCGAGACTGGGATTGTGGTATTGTAAATGCATTGCACAACTTCTTATTTTGGAAGGTGTGTACCTCTATAAATTTAAATTTCTATAATAGCTGTTACAAAAGCAGCAGATTCTGAGATCTGTGCAAACTGGTGATTGAGGATGGAACAGCTTTGTTTGTATCCTCCAAAATCTGGGAGAAGGATGCAATCTGTGTATCAAGCCAAAAAGGCACGGAGAGGTTACTTGTCCTTTTGTCACACGTGATTTCCCATATCTTCCTGCAATAACACCACTTCCTGCTTGTTGTCACCGTCAGCTTGCTGAGTACATGGGCTGAGTTCTCTTCTTTTCCATTGAAGACCAGCTTTAATTCCAGGGCAGTAAATAACATTGTATACCAAATCAAAATTACTGAATGGTCCTATGATTGCTGTACATGTCTGCATCACTGGTTTTATGTCAGTTCACCATCTTTTATTTTTGTTCACTTGAATAGCATTTAATTTTCTCTCAGTGCAATACAACATTAGTTAAAAATTTCTGTGATACCCTGGTTGAAAGAAACAAGAGGTGTGAATTGGCTTGGCCTTTAAAATGAATTTTAGCATTTTCATCAAATACTGTGGATCAGTCAGGATGAGAGGATCTACTATGTAAGTAAGTGTGTTCTCATAGACATGTCTTCTGCTACTAATCCTCTTTCTTCTATTCCTCAGATATTATTTTTTTTTAAAGTGCATTTCACTTCATGACAGCAATGCAGATTCTGTGCCACATTCTTCTAGGATTTCTAGAAAACTTGCTGTGCTTTTCTAAGTCTGAAGGAATTTAGCTGGAAGAAGTTTTAGGGAGGGAAAAAGTGGTGGTGTGTTTTCCTCTAAAACGGTTATTAAATTCTCAAGTTTGTGGGTTATACTAGAAGTGGATCAGACTGTTTTGACCTCATCACCTAAAGATAACCAGCAATACGTGTATGTGGCTGGACCACTTAATATTGAGGAATATTTACTCTTCTTTTTCCATCAGCAGTTGTATTCTCATGCTTGAACTGGAGGGATGAAGAATCAAACTGCCTAGTTTTATTTTTTTAAGCTTGCCACCATAATTGTCAGCTATGCTTGGGGATAAATTGTGTTGTTTCGACGAAGCTTGAAAAGCCTGTCCTTGTCTTTGTTGTCTTTCTCCAAATCTCCCATCTGTTAGAGCATGATGTTAGGTGCTTCATTGATGCTGTAGCCTGCACCTGGCAGGCTGATGTGTGAATGATGCTAAGGATGTTTGGAATGTGCATCACGGTGTGCCTGGCAGAGGAATTTGGTGGAACTGGAGGAGAGTGAAGAGTATAAAATACCATTACAATTTTAGATGTAAAATTGATTACAAAACAAGTCTCAGGAGACTATATATTGTTGGGGAAGAGGAGAGATTTAGTTGGGGGAGTTTGGGGCACGTTTTTCTGTTTTGTTTTTTTACCACTTGAGAATGGGTACGTGTACAGGTAGCGTATCTCTCTGGTACTGTAGCACTTGCTCCGACACCGCTCTCTTCCCAGTTCCTTGCTCTGGCCAGGATACTTTTAGTTCCCTGTCTCAGCCCTTTCTTCCTTCCTTTTCTTCTCCAGGGTGTCAGTAGATGGGTGCTCTTCACCACAGAGTTTCTTTTCTGAAAAGTGTTTGGTTTTGTGGGCAATAGGTGGTTTTGTTTGTGGTTGTTTTTTTTTTTTTTCCTGTCTGTAATCACTGAACAGGGTACGGAGTCCTCCAACAGCAGACAGCCCCCACTTGAGAATAATAGCATATATTATATATATGTATTATTATATATGTAGTAGTACTCACTTGCCAGTGTGGTCAGGGGCTCCCTTTCGTTATCCTCCATCTTCACCATAGAGATGGAACATTTTGTGCTCTGAAATTTTATTTGTGGCTGATGCTTCTGGCTTCAATGAGTAAATAGGATAACTTTTAAATTAGTATGGACACTTGGAAGCTGCTTCTTTCATGCTTCCAGCTGCATCATTGGCTGTATTTCATGATAATTTGCAACTTAATGTCTTAAAAAACGTAATGCTGTTTGGGAGCCAATTTCAGAAGCCAGAACAAGGGATGTAGTTATGGACATAAACCCAACTAAACTGTGGCAAAGCAACTTAGAAGTGGTTTTATTTGCATCTTTCCGTCTCTGCATACTTATAGTTAACTGCTTCTGTATATAATAAACATACAATATTTAGATTTTAGAGCATCTGGAATACATACAGTATAATCAGTTAAATACATGGATGCTGTATCATAGCACTTGAAACCCTAGTATTCTTGAGAGTGCGTTGTGTTATTTATCAGTCTTTTCCATTGAACTGGAAGGATCCATCATGCACCTACGTGAGTGATAGCAAGCTGCTGCCATTAGTGGGTTTGGATTAGACAGACATTTTGGCTACTGTGGATGACAACGAGCTACCGTGCTCTGTAGGATACATCTTGCATTGTGTACCGAAGACTTTTGCAGTTATTTTCTAAATGCCATCAGTGCTAAAGCCAAATCTAGAGATGAGAGATGGCATATCCTTGTTCCACTGAGAGGCTTTCCTTAGTACAAAGAGTTCACTCCCAATTCCTCACGTCCTAATTCAAAAGCTGTCTAATAATCTGTTGTTCCAGTTTAATGTTTTCAAACCTTGTCAAGAGTTGGATTGGACTGCTGAAACCTTTTTATTCCTGCGTAGCAGCACATCCACCATGTATACTAATATAGATTATTGCTGTTAATACTATTTTTTAAGAACATATGGTTGGGATATGTTAAAATTACAGATCTGGACTCAAACCAGTAATATTCTTTTTCTATAAGTCTGTAATAAATGCCTCTCGGGTTAGAAAGTGGAATTGTATTCCAAGGAATGGAATTGTATTGGAATAATAGGCCTTTTTTTTTCTTTTCCTGAAAAAAGTCAGAGATACTTCTGTCAGGCTATGAGAATTTATCCATCACACTTCATTAATGGTACCAAGCCCTATTTTTAGCTTTTCCATAGAGTTAAGAAATGAATGTATCCATCTGGCTGCAGAAAGAAGAAACTTCCTCTAAATGTGTTTTTGCTTCCAAGGCAAAAAATCTTGTCTCAGCGGGACAAGTGAAGCCTGCCCATGCTGCTGGCAGCATTTCAAAGGGAAATATCGCTGATGAAGCTAGAATTCTCTGTGGATAACTGTAAAACTTCCACTGTAACATAAAAGAGGTTCTCTCTTGCAAAGCTGACCAAACTAAAAATGAAAAAAGTGACCTCAAGGAACGAAGAGGTCTTTTTCTGTAGTTTTGCCGTAGTAAATGCTGCTTGTGCTTATAAAACTATTTCTTTTCAGTCAGTGCCTTTCTGGCTACTGTTTTGCCCTCACTGCATCAAAAATGGGAGCTGGGGCCAGAAGGGGGGAGACAAAAAAATGGGAGTAAGGAAAGAAGAGGTGCTGGAGGAAGAGTTTGAGTCGCCTTGTGGAATAGGTGAACAAGGATAAAATATTGCAGTGTTTTAGCTTTCAAAAAGCTATATTTCAGACACTACCTGCTTCATCTCAAACCTAAGTAGAGCACTCAACAAGATCATAAAACCAGCCGATGAGTAAGAAAAAGGTGGTGGGAAATGTACGTCATTGCCCTCCCTCCCCATCCCTCGTGCCTGCATTTAAGCCCCGTGCAGGGGGTTTGTTACTCTGCCAAGGAAAAGCATTGCCCTTGACTTCTCTTCAAAAACAGCAAAAAGGAACGGCTTGTTCAGTGTTACTTCCAGGAACACCACATCTTCCTCCTGTGCCGTGGGGTCTTCTGGCTGATCTGTTCCATCACCCGTCAGTTTGAAAAAGGCTGTATTTATTACCTGTAAGGCAAAACACATGAATAAATCCCGAGTCATCACAACATGACAGTTGAACGAGAGCTTAAGTGCACACAAAGTAATTGGTAACTCAGATCAGCTGTAAGCAGCACAGGATAGACTCCAGGGCTGTTTAAAAAGACCTTGTTGTATTTGTTCCATAACATGAAAAAGCTCTACAACTGATTGGACACTTGGGCCGTATGAAATCCCGGTACCCTTGCAGCGCCTGAGACACCTTCTAAGGTAGGACATCTTCTAAAAATAAAATGAATAAAAGTAAAGGCATTTGAATTATACTTCTGGAACACAGTTTGCCTTCTTTTTATGAAAGACAGCCCTCTCCTTCAAGCTTTCTCTTCTTCACCTTGGGACTTGAATGCTGGAGCTTGTCTTCAGGTAAGGTTGTGTGCTGCACACACCTCTGCGTTTGCCACTTCTGAGAGTAGTCCCAAAGTGCTGGAGCCTCTTCTCCTCACTCCAGCTGCTGTGCTTGGAGCTGTTTGAGCTGGAGATGGCAACAAATGCTGGCTAATTTGTACTGGGAGTGTCAAGCACACCCAGACCTTACACTTCACCTCTGTTGCACATTATGTTTGCTGCAGTGACAAAATTTGAATAGTTTACAGCAAACTGATGGGTTAATCTGAAAAGCTATCGTTCGGTCATCTGGAAACTCTCCTACTAGTGGGTGTGCCATGTAGCTCTGACTGGTTTCTTCTAGATGAATTTATACAGTTAGAGAGGCTAAAATTGATCAGGAGGCATTTTGTTGTAAAATACTGGTGATGGCTACTGTACCTTTCCAACTGTTAGATTGGTGTCGCTTATTTTGCTGAGATCTGCCCCCTTCCCCAGCAGTGCAGGCAGTTCCATATCTACAAGAAGCTTCTGGATGTCAGAGCTGCCTTCTATTGTCAACTCCGGCAATGTTAACTTAATTTCTCTGCAGAAATGAGAGAGAGAGTGAGGTGAGTCAGTGCGTACTCTCCCCCATGATAAAGCACGGTGTTTGACAATCCTGGGGAACGGGCACATGAAAACAGCCACGAGCGGTGCTTGGTATGTGGGGACAGATAGCTGCCAAGGGCCCGTGGGCATCATGTTGCTGTTTCCAGCACCCTAAATCTTCCCTGGGTATGCTATTAAACTCCAGATCATCCCAGTTCGTGGGTGCTGTATTGCCACCTGTGGATAAGCACTTTGCTCGTGTCCTTGGAACACCCCCAGATACAAAGCCCATCTTGCTGAGGTCGAGCTCCCTCGGAGCGAGGCTCCCTGGGTTTGCAGGTGTTTCTCCTCGTGCTCAGTGTTAAACCCTCCCTGGCAGGGTGTGATGCCAGCAGCCCTGCCTGGCGCACCCCATCTCATCTGTCCCTACCTTGGGGACAGCTGCTGAAGCCAGGCCGAGGACTGCAACGGCAGCTGGGACTCCACACCCTCCAGGTCGCTGCCATTGATGGGCTGCAGCAGCACCAGCAGCGCCGTCTTGCTGATGGGGACTTCCACCACAGCGAAAGTCCCGCTGGCATCTGTTTTGTACTTGAATGTCCCCGTGACTGACAACATAGGGACCAAGACCTTCGTGTCTGAATCCACCTGGAATTCCTGAGGCTCTTTGAGACGGGAGGCTTGCTTAAAATTCACTGAAAAACAGATTGAGAAAGAGAAGACTCAATCTCTTCGTTCTCTGCTCCTCCCCTCTGCCCCTTAGCCGGTATGTATGTTTGTTTAAAGGCACTACACTGTACATTAGACAAGGGCTGTGTATATAAAATCATGTTTAGCTGCTGTAAATATATGTATCCCACCTTTAATATGCCTTCAGGCAGAGGCTGGTGCAGGCTCACAGCACAGGTACCACAACCACCAGGGCTGTGGCCAAAGCTGCTGTAGGCTTTGTGGCCTTTCCTGGGCATGGCATTTCTGCTTGCTTGGTTGCCTGCTTCCTCAAAGGCTGCCACGTGGCCCCGGGTTGGCTCGTAGGCCTGCATGGAGGGTCTGCTTGGATTTCCTCTCCATCCCCTGAGCAGCTGTGATGGCACATCTGGGAACACATCCATCAGGGCCAGCCCTTGTTGCCCTCCTTGAGCGTGCTCAGGAGAGGGAAGGCAGCACAAACTGGGGCTGAGGGCTCACCCTTGGCCATCTTAGGAACCAAAGCAATAAGGAAGGTAGCGAGCATGACACCAAAGTGTTGATTGAGCCAAGGAGGTTAAAAAGGACATACCTTACCGCTTGCTAAACCTTAATATAAATTTCTTACCCAGTTCACAAGTTTGGGAAGCCTTGCTCTCACCTCCTGCTGCTTCTGTGCAGCTTTGCATTTCAACATGTTATTTGCTCACTGCCCCAGAGATCTGTCCTGCTGCCCAGTTAGGCAGGTAATCCCGTTGGCATTAAAGAAACTACTGCCATCAGAGAGAAGGACAAAGACCAGAAATCTAGAAATTGTTGTTTGGTGGAATTAGGAAAACCGATGTATATGTTGTGGTGAAGAACGGACCTCCTTGCATTAAAGTAATTAATATTGGTAGAAATAGGAACTTATCTAGCTGTTCTGTTAACTAATCTGTTCTCCAATAAATCCAGATAATGCTGGACCCTAACATACTAAATATGCAGTAAGTGCTTTTGCATAGGAACACTTGCCTCCTAATTGACCTTTCATAAAAAGAGCATTTAGGCACTTTCACCTACAGTAACTTCACCAAAAAGAAGCAGCAGGTAGGAGATGTGAAAGGTATAAGCAAGATGAAGAATAAGGAAGTAGAGTTGTTCAGCTTTTTTTCCTATTTTGCAAGAACAAGGGATGCAGGCAGAAAGGAGCTACTTTCATAGGATCTGTAAAGCCTTCAGAATTTATTCTCACAGGACAGCAAAAGTCAAGACTGTAACAGAGTTAAATAAAAAGAAAAAAAGAATTGAGCATTCAGATAGCTAGCTGTGTCAAGGTGGGATAGTAATTGGTTTCAAATGCTATTGGGAAAGATACTGCAAAATTTGAAAGGTCTGCTATTGACTTTGGGACTGAGTCCATTAATATTGTACCAGTCGTGAGCCATGACTGGGTTTGAAATGGCTCCCTGTGGCCTTCTGCTAGGTGAGGATCTGGACATTTGTGCCATCAAACATGTAACTAGTTGTCCATTCCCCTGAAAGCACTCTAAAAGATGTCAGTAGTCTTAACATGGCTGTTTGTTTCTTACAGCATTTTTTTTTTTTTTTTTACACGGGAGAGATGTATTTACAATGTATTTAAGAAACCCTGCTTTTTGCCTTGGACACCTGGAATGTAAAATGAGGAAAACTGAAGAAGATGAACATCCTGTCTATAGAAGATGATAGTTGACACGTTGAAAGAAGGGGTTTCTTAAAGTGAGATCCCTCGTAACAGGACACAGAAGCTGCGGGGTTGGGCAACCCTTCGGCAAGCCCATCAGAGCAGGGAAGGAACGTGTGTCTACAGTACAGGGCAGATAAATGAAGAAGTCTGTCAATCAGAGCAGCGATGTAGCCTGGGAGAGTAGTGCTGCCTTGGGAGTTCAGGAAAGAAACTTTGGACCTTGCTGCTTCAGGTGATGATCATGTTGTGTAGAACAGGCTTTATGGCAGCCTGACAGGCTAATGAGAGGATGACTTTCTGTGGACCGCTGTGGCTTTTTACTTTAAAAAACAAAACAAAACCCAGCCAAAACGTCCTACCAAATTTCTTGTGAAAACTGAAGTTGTTGAGGGTTGTCTGTACAAAAATGAATTTAAATAGGAGAAGGTAAGGGCATTTAGGGTTGTGAAGTCCCATGGTGCTATTTTCATTCACCAGTTTGTAATTATTTTGCATTTCCAAAAAAAAAAGAAAAAAATTGGCTGTCAGTAAAATTTACACCTGATGTTCTGCACAGGGTCAGTTGTGGTACAGGGGAATATATGGGGCAGCAGCATGGAATGACTCTAGATATCTAAGGGTCTGCCTTAATTCTTCTGTTTTTTCGTATGCCCCCTGCTTTTTTGGTTGCTTCCTGAGCCAAAAGTTGCCTCTGGATTTCTGTGTTTAATAGCCACTAAAGGAGTCCATTATATTTTTTAGCCTCTCTTGATTCTGTACCTCTGGTCTGTTACCCCCAGCTCCCCTGTGGAAATACAGTTTCTGGGGAAAGGTCTATCTCTCTGTCTCTGGCTTGCTTTAAACCTTCTTCCTGACTGTTTTTGCTGGAGGCCCCACATGACTTTTAGTTCCTTGCAGTCAGAAACACTGTGGAATCCTCTCTTATTCGTCTTCCCACACTTTTCCTATCCCTTATCTTCCTGGAGAAGGGAAATTTCTTGGAGACCATCTCCCTCCACTTCCTGCCCCGTTGCCCTTGCTGGCTCGTGGCAGGGTGCAGGCAGGACCCCCGGCGCAGGGGTGGGAAGCAGGGTCCTGTACAGGGAGCAGAGGTCCAGCCTTTCATCCCAGCCCTTCCCTTTTGCTGCTGGCCAGGCCTGACCTCGCTTCCTTGCCGGGAGCAGGACCACTGCCCCCCCCCTCCCCCCCACCTCCACCCAGCCTGCCCCCGAAGCCAGCAGGGCCGCCTCGTACCTGCCAGGCGGACGTCCACCGCGAACAGCAGGTCGGCGGACGGATCGATGTCCGTCAGTAGGCACTTGCTTCGGCCCTCGCTTCTGGCCTCCACGAAGGCGCCGATTTGCTTTGCAGCCTCGCTTGGGTTCGTGAAGTCCACCGCTCGGGCGTAGAGAGCGTCAGCGGAGGGGAGCAAGTCCTGCACGAACTGCTCGGACAGAGGGACCCCAGGGGCAGAGAACAGGCACAGCGTCTTGGAAAAGAGCACCTCCTCGTCCCTGCTCTTGAGGAGGCTTTCGATCATCCTGAGGCTGGAAAGGACTTTGTGTCCGTCCACCCTGGAGGTGCAGTCAGGGTCTCCGGAGGGGGGGACAAAGCCCAGCAAACCCTGCAAATCGGCTGCCGTCTGGTTTGAGGCGCCCAGGTAGAAAGACACCAAGGAGCCGTACAGACTGGTTGGGGACAGGAGCACGTTCTGGCCCCGCCGTGGTGCCTGCAGCTCCCTGTAAAACCGCACGCCCAGAACGTACACAAAGTCCTTCACGTAGCTCAGTTTCTGCCTCCCTCGGCCACTCAGGCTTGGTGCTTCCAGCTTGTCCTTGTCCTTCAAGCCATCTTCGTAGGCAGGTGTGCTTTGGGACTCAATGGAAACAGGGACAAAAGTTTTCTTTCCACCCTGGACCAGGCTTTCCAGCTCCTCACAGGTGCTCTCGTTGAAAGAAAACAAATTGAAAGGGTGGACGTAGACCCGGTCAGAAGCCACTGCGTTGAGGCACACCAGCAAACAGAGAAGATCTGCTACCCGGTTCATGTTGAAAAATTGCTCCCGCGGTGTCTGCAGAAAGAAAAATTGGGGAGGAAAGAAGATTGATCGACCTGGTGTAAGTACAGTTTCTCTTACTTGCAGGGTGAGGTGTGAGTGCTGCACTGCATTACAAAGGCAGGAATTTCAGTATGTGGTGCTGGTTGGTCTGACTCTGCCCCATGAAAAGCTCAGGGTAAGATGGCCACCAACTTCAATGGTGGCAGGCGGGGAAATTCTAAGCAGAGATTTGACTCTATTACCCGATTTAGCATGGGAAGCAATACGGTTGTGCGTGCTGACCAGTTAGGCTTGCAAACCAGAGTCTGCTAGTTCTGGAAAAACATGATAATGATGCAAGTATATTGCTCCTGGGCCACGGTCAGAGCTCTCTCTGCAAACTGCTGCACTAAATCTTGCTGACACATGGACAGGTTAAGCGATTTGCCTGCTGTTATGCAGGAAGTGGGTTTGGAAACCAGGTCCCTTAAGGTCCAGCCACTGCATGATCCCACTTTGTATGTCTAGTCAGCACAATACTTGGCAGTAGCAGAGCATTTTGTATTTTCGTAGCCCAGTGCAAACATTCATTCTGGCTTCTGGGCAAACGCACCCAAGGCTTCCTTATACAAATGTGCAAACACTAAAACCATTTTCATAGCACCATCTTTATCTGAATGCAGAATTAGAAGGAGCAAGCTGAGTTTTACTCTACTGTACAGGCAGTCTTCTACCACCTGCTGCTCTTGTTTTTCTTGACAAGGAGAGAATTTTACTGGATGTGGATGTCACTGGTGTTTTGGCACAAAGGATCTGGTGAATATTGGGAATGAGAAAGTCATGGGCACGCAAACGCACATATATACAGATGTGTGCAAACACTGATAAATTTTGCATTTTTATAGTTATCACTTCTCCTATATCCATTATTTTGATAACTAATAAGCTCTGGTTTACCTTTCCTGGATTTCTAGTATATGACTTTGAATTTCTGTATTTGAAATCCAAGTGCATTGGAATTTATGTATCTATAACACTTATCATTGGCCAAAACCCTGTTATTCAGAGCTGTATTTTTATTCTATAGTCATTTCCTGTTTGTTGTAATTCTGTTCACCCTCTTTTGCACTTTCCAAGCCCTGCATAGTTCACTGAGTGGGTAAAATGCTAGCAGCCTTACCAGTAACCAAGCTCTGTTCTCCACCTTTCTCCAAGGTTTTTTGAGTCACACTGGCCCCTCAGGTATTCTGAGTCTGGCAGCCTGAGCCTTTCGAAGAGGACACAGTGCAATGTCTGTCTCACCAACACTTGAGTTTAGACAGGGTGGAAATGTCTGGGTTTAGATCCAGCCATTCAAGACCTGACACCTTCCTGGCCTGATTTACAATGAGTAACCATATTCACTTCACTGAGGGATCCCCAAGTGTTTCGTGCCTAATAATACTCCAGCTTGCAGTACCACCATTTGCTTGCAAATACAAAAACTTGGTTTTTGGTAATTAGACGTACCTTGCAAAGTACATGCCTGTAAAGACACACATCCACGTTCCCAGACTGTGGGCTCCTATCTAACAGGTTGGATTAAAAATGGAATTCCCGCTGTTCTGATGTTCCCTCGGGATGTCTGAGAGTCTTTCCAGCGGGTTGCCTGTGGGTCAGGTCTGAAACTCTTTGCTCCCTAGAGGCATGCAGAGAAGGATCTCCAGCCCCGTGCCTTCATTCGAGAATTGCTCTTCCCCAGTAACTCCCACCCCATCCTTTAAATTAGCATGTAGGCAGCAGCAGTCAGTGTTGCTGTCCCCTCTGCTCCCTAACATGTCTTCACCTCCTGCCCCACTAGCAGCAAGTGACATGCAGCACTGCAGGGCTTCTTAATTCCTTATGACCAGTTAAATAATTATCTTGGGAGAGGTCTTCCCAACTTCATCTTCACGGCTAGCTCAGCCACCACACTACTGCATTTCCAGCCTACTCTCTACATTTGTGACAGCTCAGAAAAACAACCCAAAACTCCATGAATTTGAGGCACTTCCATTCCCACCCTGTTCTCTCTATCATACAATTCTTTTGAAGTATTTCTTAATCTTTCCCATACCAGTAGGGAGGATGTCTCTCTGCCACCTGGCCAGGCCATGCCATTAGGCACCGCTGCTGCCTGGTGGATACTTCTCTATGTCTGCCAGAGCCATCACGTCAGCTCTTTTCCCATGGGCAGAAGGAAGAGGAGCAGTTCTCGCTGCCAGCACTTACACTAAGCCTGATCTGTGGAAAGCAAATGCAGTTTATTTCCCCAAAGAAGTGAACCCAGAGCATTTCAGAAGAGCATGAAAACCTGCATTGAAAATCTGGCATTCAAAGCAAATCCAGCAAGCATGCTTACTCGTCTCCGTCCTGCCGTGTGCCACCCGTCCGATGCTTTCCCCCCTTGGGCACGTTCCTCTGACACCTCTTCCCCCTGGAGCCGTGGGATTGCTGGTGGGTTTATGCCCCTGCTGGAGGAGGTCCCTTTCTACATATCTGCAGTGGCATTGCGCAAAGCTGCTTTACATCACAGGCTGAGGGAAGGGGGGGCGCTGAAAAAACTTCACTCAGACCAGACAGGACTCGATGAAACCTGAGCACGGCTTAGCACCGGCTGCATAGAAAGTTCTAGGGATGGACACACAACCTTTAACCAGGCCCCACAGCTCTGCATAGCCCGCAGTTACACATTTACCACGACCGACACAGGCGTTTTACTACACAGAAGAACTGATTATGGGGGCTGGAAATAGCTCAGCTCATTTTGTGCCAGACTCAGAGAAATGCAGATTTCTTTGTTCCTGTATTTGTTGTACAGTTGCACCAGATTTTTTTTCCTTACAGATAAATGGCCTTTAATCTCTACCTTGCAGCTTGGGTACCCATCAGTGAGTGAGACGCATACACTACCGTAGAGTGAAATGATTAAACTCTAATTTTTACCCATTTTTCCCTCTTGACTTATCTAGAAGATGAAAAGTTTGTTCTTTTTCCTCTTCAAAACAAAATGTGTTGAAAAGGAAAGGATGAAAGCTAGGTGGATTAGGTTACCAGAGCCAAATCACTGAGATGTCATCCCTCCCAGTCTCAGCTTTCCAAGTACTATTTGGCAAAAGGGAGTGGATTCAGACATCTTTTTGCTACTTTTGAAATGGTCCTCCATTTTGGCATGCCCCTTCTTTCTCTTTAAGCAAATAAACAATGAATCAAACCAGGGATGAGGCACTTGGGTTAGACACCCTTGCTCTGTGCCCCTGTTATAGTTAGTAATTAAAATCCCACAGCTCTAATGGGAGTAGGACTGCTTGAACATCCATGCCCTGATTTTAGAGGTCCAGTCAGGTGTGGTTTGCACTGCAGTGCCCAGGTAGGTGTTGGCTTCAAGGAGAGAGCAGAGAGAGGGGGATGTTTTCAGTGCACTTGGGCAGTCAGAGCTGGTGGAGTCGATGTTGGAGGCACAAATGGTTGAGTCCTGCCTGCCCAAGTGCTGTGTTCTAGGTGTCTATTGCCAAAGAGATGGGAAATTTCTCTCTCTACAGCCTTTTTTTTTCATTTAAACAATCTGATTTTCTTAGCTGTAATGAGTTCTGAAAGTGATTCTGAGCACGGGCCCGCATGAAGTGGTATCATGCACGCAAAGCTTAAACAAACAGCTTGAAATATTTAAGGTGTTTTGTCCTCTCACTGCCTGAGCATCTCAACCAGGGAAGTATCTGGCAACAGGAGAGTCCCTGAGCATTTGTACCATCTCCAGGCAGCTATAAAATGCATGCAGCCACAGACACAGGCAATGGGAGAAGTGGTTCCTCCATTAAAAATGCACTTTGTTCAGCTAAATTCTAAGAGAACGAGATAAGTTTCAGGTTGCCATCCCCCTTCTTTCCCCTCTCCGCTGGAAACTCCTTCCCACAGATGGGCTGGGGCAGAAAGCTGGTCCCTTAGAGGCTGGTGGAGGTGCAGGTGGGACGTGTGACAGCACAGCCCAAATTTGTGTCTCCTGCACCTTCACCCACACAGGTCCGCACAAGGCACTGGGCACCAGTGGTGTGCACCAGTGGCCAAAACCACACTGTGCCTGTGAGCTATAGCTGGTCTGCTGCGTCCTGTGCAAAGACTGAACACAGGGGAAACCAAACCCAGCCTGACACTCTCATTATCAAAGTCACAGTAACCAAGGGTCTTTCAGTGAAGGGCACTTTGTGTTCTGTAAAACTCTGAAAAGTATCCTTATTAAAAAGATTTATTGACTTTGGCTAATAAGCTACAACTGATGTTAGTAACATATACAACAGCTGCCAGACTTATGTGTTTACTGTGGGCAATAAATACTGGAAGGGGAAATCACATAACCCACAGCCACTGTATTTTTTTTTTTTCCTTAAATCATTATGCCTATATGCATGATTCAGAAATGCTGATCTAGCACCTGGAGAGTGTTGCTGTTTGGTTATCTCCTGCTTCCAGCTCCCCCGTGGTCCACGACCAAGTCCTGCTGCAGCTCCTGTTGGTCTCCTTTTGCTATGGACACCAGCACCAAGACAGACATACCTGGCCACAGGGGATGCTGCCCCTCAGAGCAGCATCTATACAAAGCTTCTATATGAACAGGAGGCAGCTGAACAATAGCTCCCATGTGGTGCTCTGAAGGCTCTGTCACATAAGAAAAGTTCAGTGTTCAGTTGACATTTTTCAGGGTTTTCAGCCAGGTCAACCTTTGGGGCTTTTTTAGTGTACATGCACTCTCTTCTATTTTTTCTGTTGACAAAAAATTGTCAATATCTTTGGGGACCACAGGAGCCTGTCTTTTTTTTTTTTTTTTTTTTCCCAACTCAATCAGTAAAGTCAATTAATTAAAATTCCCAGCTTTCTCCAAAAAAAAGTTTCACCAGAAAGTGTTCAATGACCTGCTTTCAACATAGTGCTAGTCCTGCTTCGGACCACTGGGAACTTGGCTGGCCTCAGTAATGAGGGAGAACCTTTGATTTCACCTTATTTTCATACTCTGCTACAAAACTCAGATACAAAACCTCCCTAATTTACCGGTCACTTAGGCTTACTCAATTAATATTCCCCTATTAAGATGCATCACGCACTAGTGCACTTCTTAGATCTTTGTCTTTTATCTTCTTACATTTTCTACTAAAGGAGAAGCTTCTATATGAAGAACATAGACTGCTACACCTGGAATATATTTTGTCCTAGTTGGACTTAATTACAGTTAGTTTCTGCTTTACTACTGAGACATTTTTAAGCAAGAGTGCACAGTGATTATTCCAATTACTATATGTGGGACCTTTTTGTCGGGCTTTTTTTTTTTTTTTGTTGGGTTGCCATGGTTTAAGGTACAAGCACATACTTAAAGATAGACCTTTGAGTTTGGAAAGCAGAGCGTCTATTCTGCTCTTGGCCTCCAGTGTCCAAGGTTTGGCTCCCCAAAGAGAGCTGTGCCAGAAAACCTGCGTCAGGCCAAAGTTGGGTAAAAAGCTTCCCAGCAACTAGGAACTGAAGAAGGTCAAAGCAAGGCTGTTCCTAAAGGCATCCCCTGTGCAAAGCAAGGCCAGGGCCCACACACTTTTCCTAACGAATCTCACCCTGCAACAGCCACAGTAAAGGTACAAAGAAACACAGACTCTCAAACCTGCTCTTCAGCGAAGAGGTTCACGCTCCCCTTTTGCCCCGCTCTTCTTGATTCTGGAGGGGGACTCAGCTTCCCCTTTTATTCCTGCTCTTGCATAAGAGGAGCCCTCCCTCCTCCCCCCCACTGCCCTCATTTCTCTTCAAAACCTGCCTCTGTTTTTCCTGCTTGTTATTCATGGTCACTGCTGAGAGAGAGTGAAGAGGTGTGGAAAAACACTGGTGCTGTAGTTATGGGTTCCCTCACAGCCCTGCTCCTCATCTCCTTTGCTCTATTGAGGACTCTGTTGAGAAGTGCTGACATGGAAGCACTCCCCTGCCCTGTGAAAATTTCTCAGTGGTGTTGTTGCATGGTGTTGCTAGTGCTACTTCATGTAAATACTGTCAAATAGGCTTTGGAAATTTTAACCCTGGTAAAGGAACACTGACCCTACATCTGGCAGCGAGTAATTCCTATTGAATAGAAAAATTATTCTGGCCAAGTGAGAATTTTGATTGATCAGCCAGGCGGCTGTTCTTTTGCTGAAGAACATCGCGTCTCCATATTGTTGAAAAGTGTTTTCATTGATCCGTATCGTTCTGGGAAACGCTGTATAAAATTCAGCACTTTGTGCAGAGACAGTAGTAAATATTTTATTCTGTTTCGTTTAGTTTGTTTTCCACTCTTCCAGAATTTTCCTCTGAGATCTGAACTCAAAGGGTCCAGGCGTACTTATATGACGATGGTCTTGTCTTCTGCAAGGTTATGGTGGGACTCATAGAGGAGGGATAATAAATTACTCTGCTCACAGCCTCGGACCACAGACCTTCATATGGGCCCCTTCATAGGTTGAGTTGGCATGTCTGACCCACATAAATTATGAATTAATATATGGCTAACTCAGACATAATAGCATGTACATGGTCATACATCATTCATTACTGAATTTGAGGATTTCTTTTTTTTAAGGCTGAAAGTACCTTAAGTGACAAGAAGGTCACAAACAATTTGTTTGTACAGCCTGCGGGTTGATGCTGGTAATAGTAAACCTCTACACCCCACCAACACTCATAACATTCCCTCTCTCTTCTGCTTTGGTAAGGGAAGACAGCATGGGGTCTGGACAAGACACACAATTACTGTATGAGGTGCCCCTGGTGCAGTGGCTGCCCCAGGTGTGGCAGGCAGTCGTGATGGGGGGAGGACCACTGTTTGTAAGACAGCCAGGAAAAACTTTGCAGAGTGGCCAAGTGCCTACAGAGACCAAGACGCTTCAGTTTGGAAGAGCGACTACTGGTATGGGGAGTATAAGTGTAAAATGATGAAGGCGAACAGAAAGTCCCAAGTCCCTGCTTTGTAATCATGCCAGAGCCAGTGGGTTCACAATAAAATTGTCAGGCAGCAAATGTAAACGAAAGGAAGGGCCTTTTCACATAGGTAAGCTGCAGGAGGCACTGCCACAGGAGATGCTACGGAGACCGAAAGTCTTAGCTGGTACCAAAAAAGATGAAATAAAATCACAGAGTGCATGGCCATCAGAGGCTGGAGAACATGATGGGCCAGGTGTGACTGCTAACTCAGGAAATCCCTGGACAGCTGGCTGTCTGAATTTTATCTTGATCCATGTTATATTACAGCTCTCAAACTCCTCTCTAAGGGCTTGTCTTCAACTTGCGATAGAAATAGAGATGTCTGAGCTGAGGCCAGCTTATGCTGGCTCATCTTGCAGCACAGATTGGAAATATTCTTTCAGTAGAGCTATGCCAGTGAAATATCACCCCCAGCAAATCCAACCCTCAGCCCCAGCACTGCTGGGCTCTGCTCCTGTGCACAAGGTGATTAGGAACCCAATGCTATCTCTTCAAAGTCAATGTAAGCCCTGGGAAATGTGAACGATTTTCAGAAATTGTGGGTAGGCTTTTAATATTAGTTAGCCGCTTTTCTTTTTTTTTTTTTTTTTGTCTCTTAACCAGGATACGTGTACTCGCCAGTGGCAGAGTTACTACACTGGGGTCTGAAATGTGTCTCCATCTCCTGCCAGATCTTTGGGCTCTGTTCTCACTTCAGCTACACATGAGGTACTCTGTGCTTTTTCCAGGGTAAATAAGT
Source organism: Gallinago undulata (assembly GCA_026546715.1). NCBI lineage: Eukaryota > Metazoa > Chordata > Aves > Charadriiformes > Scolopacidae > Gallinago > Gallinago undulata. Next base: position 44,064,457 of record JAOTQQ010000023.1, read on the forward strand.
AGGTAAGAAGGGGTATAGTTCTGGCAATGGGTCAGGCAGGTTTCTATACATTAGTAAACCAATTTTCCCTCCATTCTGTGGAGGGAAAGTTGCCATGGGCCTGATTGTATTTGTTTATTTTTACTATCTCTGGTGGGGAAAGGCTGTGTAAAGTAATATTTTTTTTAAACTGTTTTAATAAAATATTGGTAAAGAATATCTTACATGAGCCCCAGGGCTCAGTATTGAGGCCAGTTCTGTTTAATATCTTTATCAATGATCTGGATGAGGGGATTGAGTGCAGCTTCAGTAAATTTGCAGATCACACCAATTGGGGTGGGAGTGTTGATCGGCTTGAGGGTAGGGTGGCTCTACAGAGGGATCTGGACAGGCTGGATCCATGGGCCGAGGCCAATGGGATGAGGTTCAACAAGGACAAGTGCCAGGTCCTGCACTTGGGTCACAACAACCCCCTGCAGAGCTACAGGCTTGGGGCAGAATGGCTGGAGAGCTGCCTGGCAGAAAAGAACCTGGGGGTGCTGGTTGACAGCCAGCTGAACATGAGCCAGGAGCGTGCCCAGGTGGCCAAGAAGGTGAGCAGCATCCTGGTCTGTATCAGGAACAGTGTGGCCAGAGGGCCTAGGGAGGCAATCATTCCCCTGTACTCAGCACTGGTGAGGCCCCACCTCGAATACAGCGTTCAGTTTTGGGCCCCTCACTACAAGGCAGATATTGAGGTGCTGGAACATGTCCAGGGAAGTGCAGCAAAGCTGGTGAAGTATCTAGAGCACAAGTCTTATGGGCAACAGCTGAGGAACTAGACTTTTTTAACCGGGAGAAAAGGAGGCTGAGGGGAGACCTTATTGCTCTCTACAACTATCTCAAAGTTGTAGTGAGATGGGGGTCGGTCTCTTCTACCAAGTAACAAGTGATAAGACAAGAGCAAATGGCCTCACGTTGCACCAGGGAGGGTTTAGATTGGATACGAGGTAAAATTTCTTCACAGGAAGAGTTGTCAAGCATTGGAACAGGCTGCCCAAGAAAGTCCCTGGAGGTATTTAAAAGATGTGTAAATGAGGCGCTTAGGGACATGGTTTAGTGGTAGACCTGACAGTGCTAAGTTAGCAGTTGGACTTAATGATCTTAAACGCCTTTTCTAACCTGAACGATTCTATGAATAGGTCAGCATGTGATTTTTCCCATGTTTTCTCTGTACACCTGACCTCTCCCCTTTTTGGCTGGAATCACTTTTCTGTGAAAGCACCTGGTGAACACAGGGGTTGTACTTAACTTGCCCAATTTTTTGTGTAAAGAGGATTGCAAAAATCTTTTCAATAATAGCATTCAAAGTACAGATGATGAAAGGAGATTATCCCACTTCTGCCATGGGTTCTCACAGCAAGGAGCAAAACTGATAATGTGGCTGCTACAAACCCCAAGCACAACGTGTGCCACTCCTGTGCCGGGGCGGAGGGACACGGTGTGCCAGCCTGAATGATGCCAAAACGCCCGCGGTGAGTGGGTGGTCAGAGAGCTGACTCAGGTAGCTGGGGCCTCCTCGGGAGCACACGTGTGGTGCAACGTTCCCTCCTCGCAGCAGGAGAGGTGCCCTGGCTTTGATGGCTGCCCCAGCAACCACCATCCTGGCAGTACCACAAACCCTCCATGATGGAAGAGGGAGCTTCACCATCTCTGCATCTCTTTCTGTTTCTCAAGGAACGATCCCCTTGAGGGAGGTCTGTGCTCTGGTGATCCTCTATCTGTGGAGCTCTTCTAATGACTTAATACCCTAATGACCTTCTATTAACACTAGCACATGTTGTTCCAGCTTGTAATTACATTTGGGTTGTTATGGCTTCTGGTTAGAGAACCTGAGTGTAGAGATTGCTTTGAATTTTTGTAACCTGTTTTTTTCCTCTCTCAGTGGAAGATGCAGTTTTTAGCAGAGCTGTCAGAAGAGTCCATGCACAGCCTGTACGTGCGCACACTGGGCGTGGGGGCAGAGGGAACCTCCTTCCCCGAGAGTCTCAAAATACTTTGCAGTGTAACAGTTATATTGGCAATCCGTAATTGATTTTGGGTCCTTTCCTGTGGCAGGAGCTGTGCCTGTGAGGACTGAGAGGCAATCCCAGACCAAAGCAGCCAGAACAGAGCAAGCCTGTTGGAAGAGGTAAAGAGGACATAAAGAGGTGAAGTGATTCCCCTTCAGTCACTCAGCAGGCTGGCAACGTCTCAAGGACAAGCATCCTTGAGATGTTTCTTGATGCCCAGCCCCATGTGTTACCTATTTGATCATGCTGTATTTGCATCCCTCAGGTGTGAGCTGCAAGGCAGAGGAGTGTGACAGCTGTGCCTGCACAGCAAGATGCCTGCCTCAAAGAGCTGGAGTCAGCTTTGTTACCACAGCTGATACGCTTTTTACGGTACCCTCCTGCCTAACGCCTTTGTATCAGGGAGAGATTTCACACTGTCCCAATATTTCCCAGCTGGGTCAGCCACTGAAGTCTTCAGGCTCTTCCCCAAGAGGAGCGAGTGAAGCAACCAGGTGACTGCTGTCTGGGAGATGCCACAATATTCAGCTCCACAAGGTTCCACCACCCAATATTCTGCTCACCTCAGTAGTGCAAGGTTGCTATGTAAAGCTCAGTGAAGATTTATGCCCTGGGGATTTTTGAAGTGAGACCTTGGGAGGCTAATTCTTGCTGGTACTACTGGGATTTTGAAACCCTTGTTGCACTTTTTGGTCCCCAGCCAAATTGTCCCCAGGGCAGCATGTATGATGCTTGTTGTCTTCTATTCCCTGTGCAAACTCAGGTTCCCCTGTGTCTTCTCCCCAGCCTCCCTCAAGCCCCTTCCACCCCTCCTCCTGCTCCTCTGCCCTCAGCTTCTTGTCCTGGGTGGGCCAATAGTTGCAAGCAGCAGGACTCTGCTATTTTGGCTGATATTCCATGTTCCTCTGAGAAGACTGTCTGTGGTGGTCTCCCGCCATAGTCAAGGAGTTGTTTTAATCATATACAGTTTATGCAGCTTGTTGGTGAGAAATAGACTGGCTCCTTCCCCACTGCGGGGTTAAGGGACTCTTCCATTTTCCAGAGTCCTGGCCACTGAAAGGCAGCTCCCACACAGCCAGTCAGCTGCAGGGGTAAACCTGCAACTCTCTTGGGCCAGCAACAGCAATTTTCACTGTTCCAAATATAAGCTATACTATAAAAAAGGACGGACCCTTTTGCGACCTGAGATAAGGGTGTGGCTCTCAGATCCGCTTTAATTTGAGGGGTGGACAACTGATGACAGCAAAATTGTTGGCCACACTGTCCTCCCTCCCGCTTTCAGAGCCTGGTAGAAAGATGGAAAGGTAGAAAGCAGAGAGAGGAACTGAGCCAGGCAGCATTATGTTAAGGCAGCCCAGGTTTCTAGAGCCTGGCAGGGTCTCCCAGCCTGGGGCTGCAGTGCAGACCCAGCACCTCCTCCAGGACCAGCTCCAGCAGAAGTGGGAACCGACTTCCCACAGCAGCACCGATGTGGAACTATTCACAGGTCTAAAGGCTGGAAAAGCAGGTGAACAGAGTGAAGACAGGGAGTAATCCAGGCGGCTGTAGAACAGCAGGGATCGTGGCAGATCCCTCTCCTTAGCCGAAGCTGCCTCCGTGCGGAGCGCCTCCGCATCGCCGCTCCCGCATCGACAGGGGCTGTGCTGAAGGCTTGCTGTCACGGCGGGAGTGCCAGCAACATTTGGAAATGCTATTACCTTGCTGCACTTTCTCAAACCAATAACTCTGAAAGCAAGAGGAGGGAAAAGTTAAATTTATACCCAGCGGTGTTTTTTTACAGGAAATAATGAAAGAGCTTGTAATTGAAGTTTCTGGGGTTTCAGTAAGTGGCAAAAATCTGTCTTCTTGCAGATCAGAATTTCCTGCTCTTTTGTTTTTTCTGGATGATTTTTAAGCAAAGGCTTAAATGTTTGCTGTACTTTTGAGTTCATTCTACTTTTACTTCTCTTTATTTTTCCACCTTTTCAATGTTCAAGTGTAAAAACATGAAATAACATTTTAGGTTAATGCTTAAGGGATAAAGCTGAGGAGCAGTAAATTCAGTCCAGGATATTCTTAGTGAGAAAAGAATTAAGTTTTCCTCCTGGTCAGGATGCTGAAACTCACCCTGATGAAAGCCCCTGAAAACCACAAGCTCCAAAAAAAAAAAAAAAAGATCAGTGGGTGCTCTTATAGCTATTCTCCCAGGAGAAGCTGAGCACCTCTAGGGATTGCCTCTGACTCAGAGAGCTGAAGAAATGCTACAACTCAGCTCCTCTCCCATACTGCCACTTGGTGTTTCACAGGCTAAGGAAAAAAACCAAAAATAATCTTAAAAGCCCTCTTTTCTTTGTAACCCTGCCCCTCCTCCAAAGTAATGAATTAATGCAGTGGTGTATGCTTAGCTCTGACAAAAGCCTGGAAAAACAGCTCAGAAAGCCATGCCTGTTTGTCTGAGAAAAGCACTTAGATGGCTGTCTAATGATAATATTTCAGCTGCCAGCACAGATAATGTTGTCATTACTTACCAAAGCACACAGGGACATGTTTCATATTTCTTTCAGGGTATACAAATGTAGGGGTAACCCATCAGGTGCTGCTGGGCAGAAAGAGCAGAACAGAGCTGCCTCCCAGCCTTGGAGTGCCGTAAGCATCAGGGTAACCTGGGCAAGGGGGGCCATGGTGGAGGAGTTGCCCTGGGAGCTCGCCCCAACTCTAGGTTACAGCTCAGCACCCACCTCCTCTTGGCCCCCTGCAACCTGTCTGGCCCATGTCAGCATTTCAAAGCCAGGCATGGAAGCGATGGCAAAGCTGCAGGCAGTGGGAGCACAGATTAATCCTAAAACCTCATTTGAGATGGATGCTTCTTTAGGAAAAGGACCTTTTGCTATTACACAGCACAGTGAAAGCAGCCAGGCTGTGGCCTCTGGCTTCTCACCACTGTGCAAAATGACAATGAATATTCATTGCAATTTTAGGATCCTCCTTTGAATGAGATTTTGATATCCTGCAATTCCTCCAAGGTTATTTTTTTTTTTTCTTTAACCAGCTCAGGGCAGGATTTTCAAAGGCCTCTTCTTAAAACCCCTCCCCTTGATTTTCAGTTTACCTTTTGTCAGCCCTTGCTCTCCAGCATTTTTCACTAGGCTGTTCATGATATTTTGTAGGACAGTCCAATCCTCAGGCCTGGCTTGCAGGCCCTGCACAGCCCCTAAAGCCCAGCATGACCTTTCTCCCCTCCCCTCCCTCCACCTCGCTTCTGCCTCTGGAAATGAGGGAGAGAAGGATGCTCCAGCCCCTCTATAGCAAACCCTGGAAACACCAGAGAAAGTGTGTGTTACCTTACTGCTGGAAACTGAAGGAGAAGTCTTTATAGGCACAAGCTGGACTCAATTTCATCTGGTCTTGGCTGTTGTTAGAGCAATATAACATGTCCCCAGTTTGCAAAGATATGTGCAGAAGCATATGCAAACCCTGCCAGGCTGCAAGCCACCAGGCAAATGTCCATGGCTTATATTGAGCCAAAGTAATGGAAAGTATAAGAAAGAGCATGGTTTCATGCGACCGTGACTGTGGCATTTGGATTCAAATCAATGCAAGCTTCAGAGGGCGCCAAGTAGTATGAAATGAGACTAATCTCAGTTACAGAACAAAGATGTTTTATATAACTTCATACAAATCCAGAGGAGAAAGGAAGGACAGAAATCTGCTGAGCTTCACAGATAGTACCTCAGTCCACATAATAACATCCACCCCCAAAATCTTTACACTTATAGAGGAGCTATAAGGGGACCAAGACAAAGTAGTCATGTCCCAAACCCCTGGAGAAAGAGCACAAAATGATATCATTTAGCCTAAAGTAGTCCCTTAGATAAGGTCAGATTACACTGAAGGAGCTAAGCCAGCAGGCAACAAGTACTAGAGAATGTGGGGTCAGTCAGGTCAAAGGCTGTGGATAAACCTTCTGATGTTATATTGATGACAGAGCATGAGGTTTAATGACAACAAGGTTATGAAAGACTTAATCAGTTTGCTGTCATTTGAATAACTCTAAATCCTGAATGACCAAGGTCATCCATCTGATGTGGATGGGGAAGAAATTACATAAGTGAGACTCAGAAAAGCATGTGTGACATGCAGAGCAGTGGGGGCTGAAAGGCAGAGCTGTAACACGACGCTGAGCAGGAGGCCAGGGAGAAGTGGAAATCATAGTTTCCTTTTGGGTTGCCTTTATGTCACCTTCTACTCCATGAGTTAGAGCGAGAGAGAGAGAATGAGTCTCCCTTAGATGAAACACAGTTAAAACCACAGGAAACCAAATCAGACTTTCTGCCTTCTTGATGAAAATGAGAAGATCCAAGGAAGTCTGAGCTGATAGTATTGATGATAGACAAACCTGTTCCTATTAGCAGTAAGTGTACCTGAGGCTCTGCTCTCGGCAGAGGATGCTCACCCTCTGCCAGAGCACTTCTTTAGTGCATCGCCCACCCGGACATCTCTGTGGATGTCATGGGATAAGCAGTGTGGGTGGGCAGTAGGGAGATGCCTGTGGGCAGCTGCAGGTACTCTGGTGGTCACACTCTGCGTGCTTTGAAGCCTTGGCCAAAGGTAACAGATAAAACTCCTGGTGTTTCAGGAACAGGAGTTTAATGATGATGCCTGAAAGAAAACTGTGTTCAGCTTTAACATACGTTGCCAGCCTGTGTGTCACTTGTGCTGCTACGCTGTCACCTTGAAATCTTTTCTGGTGATGTGGCTTGTAAAGAGATCTCTGCAGACTGCAGGAGCCTGATGGTTTCCAGAGGTGGCCTGTTGGGAATCAATTGCATTTGACTTGACATCTGTCTCTCAGCTGGCAGGGCCTTCACACCCTGGCAGGCACTCCCTTCACAGACCAAGGACAGACCTGCCCTATAGCCCCTGCTGGGAGGGGGCCGGTGAGCCGGAGAACCTACTCTTCCTGAGACACTGTAATTGTGGAAGAAGGACTTTATTACTCGGGGCTGTCTAGTATTGCTTTAATGTCACAATAAGTCTGTTGCATCAGCGTGCCAAATGAAAATGTATGCAGCCTGGTGTCAGAACCTCTTATTGTCTGTGTTCACCTACCTTCCAGGGAGCATTAAAATCTTGGGAGCATGCCTGAGGAGCAAAGCCATTCTAGGTCAGCAGTTCAAATCCTGCCTGCGGCTCTCCCGAGCCAGTAGCAACATGTTGCTGGTGTCTGTCCATAACGGAGTATCGCAAGAGATGTGTTTTGTTTTCCTCTCACCTGTAACAGTCTCTGTATTCACTGACAGCACTGACAACAAGAGTCACCTTCGGGGAGAAAGGCACTTCTCACTGCTTTCAAAAGAGGATTTCATGGTAAAAGAGCAAAACTGCTTGAAGTACCTTTCCTTGTAAAACACTAGAGTAAGTAATTGAGGTATGTAAGCGATACATAAAACTGTATGTTTCTGACCTTCCGGACCAGAGAGCCTCAGGGATTCTTAACATGTCACTGGCAAAGTGTTTTATTTTAATGAGAACTGAGACATTTTATTGCCATTTTCTTCTCATTCCTCTTTTTTCCACCTGCCCTCCTCAGGCATCACCTCTCTTAGGCACTTTCAGCCACGTTTGACACCAAGGCTGAGATCTCACTAGAGTGTTCACAAAGGAGAGAAACTGCATGAATTCCCATACAGCAGGATGAGCGCTCATAGAGCTTAACCCACAGATGGAACTGAACTCTGAAAACCAGAAATTCCCAGAAGCATTATATGGTGACTCTCCTTGGGCCATACCAGATGTGGAGGCCATGTGTCCAGGACACTGAACATCTTCTTCCCCCGTCAACACGTTAGTCTAGTGTGTGAGAACATGCCTCGGCCCACACTGAGACGGTATGGATGAAGTGCATTCCTGTTTTTTTTTGTCCCTGGCTGAATGTGGGACATTGGGTACTTCATGTCTCTGGGCTTGTTTGGCACTTAAATGCCCTTTGTGTACCTTAGCGACTCGGCTGGGATCCATCTTGCTTGACTGTATACATTGAATAGCGGGGCATCTACCCTAAGTTAGTCCATAAGGGTCTGTCTACAGGCAAATGCAAGGCACAGCCCTCTCCAGTGGAGCCTTATGGATGAGGACAGGATGAATCGACTTTCTGGAGGTGCCAGTGTTCTGCATTGACTGTGGCAAAAGCTGAGGTGAGTAGCTTGGACTCTCTTCTGCACACCTAAATTTCAGTCAAATGAGGGCCATGTTTGTAGCACCAGGCCTGCCCCTCCTCACACATTTGGACAGCATCCATACATTTGGACAATGGGAACTTGGTCTCAGTGGGGAGCCAGCAGACATCAACAATGGATGCAATTATGGGGAATAAACATGGGGGGAATATATGCACTGAAAAAGAAAGCTTTCCTTACAGCACCGCTGTGAAAAATAACAGAACAGAAAGGAACTAATTCTGTTTCACCTAATTGCTTTCCATAAATCATCTCTTGGCAGCAAGCTCGACCAGTCCACCAAAGGGCCAATTAAAGCAAAGGGAGGCTGAGGGCTGTTTGTACTCAGGGCTGTGTTTTGTATTACAGGAACAGCAATTTGTTCCAAGAGGGTGGCTTCTCTTGCCTTTCCAAGCAGAAAGGAATATCCATGCATTTCTGGCTCTGAGCCTTGCCGTTATTCTATCAGAGCATCCACAGTGCATTGACTGGTGTCCTCTCCAGCACAGTGTTTTACTGTCCAACATGAGATAGGATGTTGTACGTAAAAGTTGGATAGCAGAAGTATGGTGACAGATGAACAAGGCCATGAAACCTGGAAATCAGCAGCAAGTATGTATGTATTTGGTTTTAAAGTCCCATGTTACAGTGCAAACAGAACTCCTTCAAAGTGCAGTCTATCAAAATCCTTTCTCAGGGTAACATTTTCTGGCACTTTCCCTGGGTTTTCCTTGCTGCTCAGTTCACATAGAATCATCTAGATTGGAAAAGACCTTTAAGATCATCGAGTCCTACCATCAACCTAAATCACTGCTAAACCATGTACCTAAGCACCACATCTACCAATCTTTTAAATACCTCCAGGGATGGTGATTCCACCACTTCCATGGAAAGCCTGTTCCAATGTTTGATAACCATTTTGGTGAAGAAATTTTTCTAGTACCCATCGTAAACCTCCTCTGGTGCAACTTGAGGCCATTTCCTCTTGTTCTACCTCTTGTTACTTGGAAGAAGAGACTGACACCGACCTTGCTACAACTTCCTTTCAGCTCGTTGTAGAGAGCAATAAGGTCTCCCCTCAGCCTCCTTTTCTCCAGGCTAAACAACCCCAGTTCCTCAGCTGCTCCTCATAAGACTTGTGCTCTAGACCCTTCACCAGCTTTGCTGCACTCCTCTGGACGTGCTCCAGAGTCTTGATGCTGGTCTTGTCATGAGGGGCCCAAAACTGAACATCCTGCTCTGAGACCTCCACACCATCTACCACCACTCCAAACCTGGGGCCAGCCCTCCTGTACACACCAAGTCCTTTCCCTGCAGCTGGATCCCCACTGGTGGAGCGGCCATGGCCATGACCACCTCTGGGCTCTGCTGTTCTCTGCTGACAGGAGCAAAACCTGCCCACCAAGAAGTCCATGCCACCATGCTGGGCTGCTCTCCCATCTGTGGGAAACAGTGGTCACACCCTGCCACGTGGCTTTGGTCTGTCTCTAGGGTCTTGCCACCACCGTGTGAATGAAGGCTCTGGCAGGTTGCTGTGCAACTTGAAGTCATCCCCAGCCCAGCAACAACCTCTCACCCATGCCGTGCCCATGGGGCCCTGCACACACCCTTCCCACCAGGCAGACCGGGCGGCTCTGCCCCAGGGGAGGAGAACAGGGCACCAGCTGGCCGCTCCTTCTGCCAGCGTGGCCGGGGACGGCTGCTTTCTGCTTTCCTTCCCTGTTTGCTTTCCGGGTGTTCATCTCTGCCGCTGTTTGGGAACAACAGGGAGGTCAGTCTCGCCCTGCAGTTCAAGGAGGCGCAGCAGAGGAGGGCTGGAGGACACCACCGGCTTCCCCACAGCACACTCCTTGCCTCCCCCTTCTCCTTCGCAAGCCTCTAGGGGTATTTTTGCTCCCTATTCTTTTTCCTCCTGTTCCCCCCCTGCCTTCTGCCCCCCACTGCCTGCTAAGCCTCAGCTCCCCAGGATTCCTCTCGGGGGGGAGCCATGCCCTACCTGCACCAGGACTCGAAGCCGAGGCTGCCCGCAGTGCCCGGGGCAGCGCGTCCCACCACCAGCTCGGGGAAGACCTACGAGGAGCTGAAGCAGGACTGCCTGCGCAAGGGGGTCCTCTTTGAGGACCCTGACTTTCCCGCCTGCATCTCCTCTCTCTTCTTCAGTGAAAAGCCACCTGTCCCCTTCGTCTGGAAGAGGCCTGGGGTGAGTATGCCATTGCGCCTTTCTTTCCTTTCATCCTACCAAAAAAGTCAGACACTCCTGTGCTTTGGGATCGCACCAAAGACACGGCATGTTCAGGGAGATGTGGAGGAGGAGTGCGGCAGGGGGGGAAGCCCTTCCCACCTCAGGGGCAGCGAGTGGGAATGTCAGCCACAAAGAGCTCAAGCTGTGGGATGAGAGGGCTTGGAAGGCTTCACCCATGTTTTAGATGTAGCTCATTGTTGCAAAGCCACACTTCATGCATGTATGTTTATGTATGTGCATAAACAGCTTGTAATCAGTCTCCTCTCACATTATTGCCAAACAATAGCAATGTTAAGATGAAAATAAGAGGACATGCAAGGAATTAAGGGTAAAATACATTATGATGATATTCTAGCTATGTAAAAATCATGTCATTATTGTAGGAAATTCATACTTGAGGTTAAACTTAAAAAATTCAGACGTTTTAACTTTTAGAGTATGAGACTTTTATACTTTACTTGCTCACTTGCATCATGAAACACTGAAAGATTACAAATACATGCCACGGTTACTGAGCCATTCAGCAGTAGCCAAGGGCCTGATGAGTATCTCTTAATGCGTCTTGCATAACAATCATTAATAACACAGCAAGAGCCTGCAGCTTCACTAGTCACATGCTCTCGGATCACAAACCCAACATCACTCCAGGTTTCTTCTCCCCACCTAACTACCTAATAACCACAGAAAATTTGTGGCTGCATTTAATTTCTTTGCTAATGACTGGTGTTTATTCTCTTTTTCTTCATAGTCTAAAAGCTTCTCACTTAGTAGAAAACTTTCCTTTGGCGACACTGATACCAAGGGAGAAAGAGAACAAAATAAGCTTAAAGAAGGGTTTAAATTTTGGCTTAACTTAGTCCACAGTGATAGGCATTCAAATACCTCAGCATCTAAGATTTAACACAGTGCTGCTACAGAGCAGAATTAAAGCTATTACTCCTGGATAAGTCTCAGCTATGAAAAAATGGGAGTTCCCTGCACATGATAAACGTAGTCCCTGCAGACACTGCTACTTGCCTTGCCTACCTGTGCCCCAAAAGCCAGGAGGGCTGTGGGGCTGCCCCCCAGCACAGAGAGCGGGGCTGTGGAGGTGAGATGCTTTTGGTGTGGTGACTGTGGAGTCATGTGGAGTCATGCTGTGAGGCATAAAAAAATGCAAGTGCCTGTGACATTAAGTCAGAAAGTGTGATTTTCCTTTGGCCAGCCATTACATGCTGGTTTGTGTGGTTTGTTTTTTTTCCATTTGGGGCTTCACAGGAGTTAAACTTTGTTCTAAAATGTGACCAGGAGCAGCTGAGAGCTTGTGTGTCCTTGTGTGTGGTACTTAGGGACAGCAGAGAGTGGTCTGTCTGTTGTAGTTGTCACTCTCTTCTTCAGGATCTTTGTACACTGAACTGGAAACATTTCCAGGATGAGTAAGTTACCCTAATGACTTTATGCTCCAATTCCCACCATGCAAAAAGGTGAACATTTGTGAGCTGCACAGAGAGAAATAAAGCTCAGGGGAGGCTAAGAGGATGTGTAAGGACAAGGTTTTAGTTATGCTCTTCGATGGCTCCTCAGCATTTGAGCTAAATCAGTTTCATCTCTATTATCTCTCAGGAACAGCAGTAAAATAGAGGCACAGTAACACCATTTCAAGTTAACATGTTTTACTTTGCAAGTGGGATATAAGCCTGGAGCCAGGTTAGATGCCATGGCTCAGTGGTGAAGCTGTGGTGCTGGAGAGGGTAAGCACAAGCACACAGCCTCTCCGTAGGGTATCTATCTGTGTTCAAACTGCTTTTCACGGGGGCTGGTTTTACTGCCTCTCCTACCCTACCAGGATTTTACAGCAGCTTGAATGAAGCGTAGCACAATGCATGCAGGAGATTGCAGGGTCAAATAATGTTAATCTTCAGATCTACACCCTGATAGAGCTTAATCTTTAGTAATGAGAGAAGAAAAGACTTTCTCATTATTTCGACATGCATATAGCTGCATGTTTATATGCAGTGTGAACAAGACTCTCAGCTAGCCCTAATCTGTAAATCTCCCACTATAACGTGTGCTACATGGATTTGCACCAGCTGAGTATCTCACCTTCTGCATAAATCTTAAGTGCTCCAAAATTCAGAAAAATATTTCATGATTTTGTGTAGAAATCCCTTTTCATTACACATTAAACCTTTGAAACTATACCTTATCAAAATTTTTGGATAATCTGAAAAATAGAAGATCTTTTCTCTTTGTATATTCCTTCCCTTCCCTTTTCCTTCTTAATTTATATCTAAACAAATTGCTGTGATAAATTCAACAGCTCAGGGTCTAGGAAAGTTAGACATATAGGTTGAAGAATGAAAAAAAAAAACAACCCAAAAAAGGAAAGACAAATGTTTTTTATCAATGTCCAAGGAACCCATGGTCTACAGGAGGAAATGGGAAGGGAATTCTTATTTCAGCCACTGGCAACCAGTATGACAGGTACCGTCTGCTGGAACCAGGCAGAAAAATGTAATCAATCACAAAAACCCCTAAAAAGCCCCAGCCTCAGCCTTTCTTATGTCTCCATGTACCCCTGCTACGAATGTGAGACAGAGTCACAGGGGATGCAATTTGTTTTCCTTTGAGTCTAAAGAAACACAGGTTTGATGTAGTATCAGGAGAGTCCTGGGTCACTTGTTTCATCTCTCTGAGGGTGGTATGTCCCTATTCTAAGCATTATCCTTGCAGGCAAATCCTTGAATTACTCTGTGCTGTGTGTGAATGCAAGATCCACCTCTAGGTTTTGTCTTTTAACATGTCATGAAAGCCTTGATACACATTATTATACCATCCAGTCTGAAAATCCCTTTAAAATTAATATTGGTTTTTGCAACATCCATTCAAAAACTGTGGTGTGGCTTTCTTTTGTGTAGCAAGAGAATCCAGTCAAAATCCTTTGAATTCCTTCTTATTGATTTTATTATTATTATTATTATTATTATTGTTTGCTTTAGACATAGAAGATTGAAAATATTTTTCCACGTGTCAGTTGTAGAGCTGTGTAATAAGCAATGAGCCATGAATCTAATGTTTAGACCCATGTCAGTGGAAAGGTTTTTATCTCATCCCTTACTAACAAACAGAGTTTCTTGGTAACAGCTAAATACAGTTCTTGCCATGAGAATTATGTAATGATGCTTAAACAAAGCATGTTATTAAAATTGAGCTATCTTATCAGCTGTTGTTATATTTATGCCTAAAGGCAATGAGCTGCATTTTCTATTGCTCATGTCCAGTCCCCACAAGACTGAGTGTATTTAACAAGCAGGCGGGCCAGGTAAGGAGGGGCTGCTGTTTGATTTCCCTTTGCTCCACCCACTGGGGACACCACTGTTCTGGGGTACCTCCTCCCCAGGGCATCTGTGGCTGAGGCACATCCTGGTCGTCCCCCCTCCCTGGCAAAGACAAACAAAAAATACGTAAACCAGCTTCCTCCTGAATATCACTTCTGCGGGGCGAGCTTTGCAGGAGCTGTGCTGGTTCACTGGGGACTCTGTCCTGGTTCCAGTGGTGGCCAGCAGCAGATGCTTCAGCAGTAAGTGCACAAAGCTGAACAAAACTACCAATACCTTGCCCTGGTGGCCTCACAATATGCAGTCTGTGAACCAAAGCAACTCAGTTTCCTTCTAGGCCAATGCAGAGGTTAAATGAGTGAATGTGTTCTTCTATTCCCTTCCCTCCCCCCACCCAGCCCTAAACTTTTTTTATTTTTTGGAAGCTTCTGCAGCTTAGGCTGAAGGGTCTGCTTCGTGCCATCAGGGCAGACTGATTAACTACAGGCATATTCTCTATTAATGTACGAGATACCCTTCTCTTCCCTTTTCTACTCTGTTCAACCATCTAAACTCAAATTACAGTTCATGGGAAAGGGAAGAACAGAGGGGAATTGCCGCAACATTTCTTGGTTTACCATTGTAATTTTCCTATCCACCTGTGGTACTAATAATTGAACCAAAACAATCAAATAAATGCTTGAGAATGCCACCATGAGCAGGAGTTCCTCTGACCTCTGAGCACACAGGGTGGGTGGTGTTACCTCCTCCAAAAAACTAACTTGGTAAAACAAACAAGGCTGGAATCTACCTTTATTGTTTGCTCATTTGAGGAGGAAATGGTCTCATGACTGTCAGACACTGTATGTACCAGGTATTACCTGCAGATAAATAAATGGCGTAATAGTGCATTTAAAGGTAAATTGCCAATTTTAGGTTTTGCAATCATTGTAGAAAACAAACAAACAGAATAAACCCCTTTAGACAGGGTTGTATCCTAACATTGAGATTCTGGACCAGGATGTGTTATGATATTTTAACAATTGCCTACAGAAGAATAAAGGATGCCAGCCTTTAATTGTCAGCCAAGTAATTATGAAAAAAAAATGAGGATAGTTGATTCTTTAATTGCACTACATTATAATTAATTAGCAAAGATTCCCCATCTAGTTTTTTTGTGGTGGCTACACTGCTCCAGAATAATACAGCTGATGTGGTACACACTGTACTGCACATTTGGGCTCAGAGTGGTGGTGATATTTTCCTGGTGTGTTCTGAGTCATTTCTGTGTCTCTCTCCCACCCTCTCAGGACATTGTCAAAGATCCCAAGTTTATCCTTGGAGGAGCCACAAGAACTGACATTTGCCAAGGGGATCTCGGTGAGTGATTCCCCCTGGGTGAATGCATTCATACCTATATCCCATGAGGAGCGGGAAAAACACCCTCACAAATGAGGGGATGTTGTCTCTCCTGAACTGGTGGGAGCAGTGAAGCTGGAGGTACTGGCCATGCTCACCCTGCCCACAGACACCTCTTTGGTAGCACTCTCCCATCCATGCCAGGGATCATCCCAGTATAGTAAGATTCAAAGTCAGGGCAGGATCCCCACCTGTGGGTATTGTGAACCCAAGGGATTCTTTTTGTCCACCAGCACCAACTGCAGACTGTCCAGCTGCAGCACAGTCTCTGCCCTGGTTGGGCAGGTGCATGTGTCCTGGGGACACATGGGTTGTCTTTTGGATTTCAGGACGGGTGGCAGCTAACTGCCATAACATTTCCTCTGACCCCTACACCACCTTCTTCTCCTCCTGAAGGGAAGAAAATTAGTGCTTTTTTCACCCTTCTCAATTCACAGGTGACTGCTGGCTGTTAGCAGCCATAGCTTCTCTTACACTGAATGAAAAAACACTAGCAAGAGTGGTGCCGCTGGATCAAAACTTTGGGCCGGATTATGCTGGAATATTCCACTTCCAGGTAAGATGAACATCTGGCATAGCATGAACACAGTTCTGAGCAGCTGGCCATTACCTGTCATGGTGTATTTTGCAGTGGAGTTGCTGGTTATTATAGGGGAGACATTGAAAAAACAAGGATTGCTGGGCTTATGCTGTTGTTCGTGTTTTGAGGAGCATCCTAAAGGGCCACGTCAGTCCCACAGGCACACATAGCTGCTTCTGTTCTGTGAAGAGATATATGGCTTTAGAAATCATTTCACATTTTCCTGTGCACACAGATCCCACTTAGGATAAGGCCTTAAAGGAGTTGGTCTGGGATCTGTAATATGTGTGTGTCTTAAAGGTATCTTGGATCATGTGGTGACCACTTGTGTAGCTACATGAGTGACGTTATCCAGACAAGGAGCTACAGTACAGCTCTACACTTTTAGTATTAGTTTTTTCTTAACATAGATTACCCTTCCTTCAGAGCAGTCTATTGTGATATAGTGGGAATGAATGATACACCTATGACTTCCAATCAAGATTTCCAGTAACTTACAGTTAGAGGTACAATTAGGCCAACAGAGTCCTACACTCGGGAAATGACATGCAGTCAGCAAACTCATGCCCTAACCTTTCTAAATAGTTCTGGCAGCACAACGAGTGGCTGGATGTCGTGATTGATGACCGATTACCCACCTTCAAAGGCCGTTTGGTTTTCCTGCACTCTGCTGAACACAATGAATTTTGGAGTGCCTTACTAGAGAAAGCCTATGCCAAGTAAGTCACTAAGCATACATGACTCACCATTTGTACATACATTATTCACAATTTGTATATATTATTCACAACTCAAGCGAACAGCTTCTATCCAGTATTTTTTGGTGGGGGTAGTGGGTTTTTTTAGCATTTGCTGCTGCCCTAATCTAAAGATGTTGTGTCTATTTCTTGTGAGCTGGTCCATCTCAAAAATGGATATCTATCTTTAAAGTTTTGAAAGCATGTCTCATGATCAGCATGTGTTTTCCAGGCTCAATGGCAGCTATGAGGCTCTGAAAGGAGGCAGTACAATAGAAGCCATGGAGGATTTCACTGGGGGTGTAGGAGAAATGTATGAGCTTAAAAAGGCTCCTGACAATTTCTATGAAATCCTGGAGAAAGCTCTGAAAAGGTGCTCAATGGTGGGCTGCTCTATTGATGTAAGTAAGAAATGGGATCTGAATTTCTCAGTTTTGTGGTTTCTGTGTTAAAACGCTACTTTTTAAAGACTGATGAAATTAATGACAAGTAGATGGATATGCATTAACTCCGCAAATAATGATTGTGAAGTGATAGATACATTGTATTAATGTAGTCCGTAGTACAGTTGTTTAAAAGAAAAGAAAAAAATTAATCACTTTTCCACCCTCAGCAAATTTGCAGACGACACCAAGTTGGGTGGGAGTGTCGACCTGCTGGAGGGCAGAGAGGCTTTGCACAGGGATCTGGACAGGCGGGATGGATGGAATTGCTGAGACCAACGGCATGAGGTTCAATAAGGCCAAGTGCCAGGTCCTGCACTTGGGTCACAACAACCCCAGGCAGCG
>JAOTQQ010000023.1:44081842-44130641 GCA_026546715.1 Gallinago undulata
ATTGGAATGGGCTGCCCAGGGAGGTGGTTGAGGCACCATCCCTGGAGGTATTCAAGAGACGAGTTGACACGGTGCTCAAGGATATGGATTAGTGTTGGGTGGTGTTTTATGTGGTGTGAATGTGGTGGTGTGGTTTTTTTGTTTGGTTGGTTTGGGTTTTTTTGGTTTTTTTTATTGGTTGGATTAGATGATCTTAAAAGGTCCCTTCCAACCTAGGTGATTCTGTGATGGCCACTGTATTTATAGCAATAATGACATGAGTATGAGCACTCAGTGAGAGTGAACTTTATTTCCTGACTTGTTTGGTCACTTAACATTCTATTCTATTCTATTCTATTCTATTCTATTCTATTCTATTCTATTCTATAAAATTAGCTGTAGCTTTTTTGAGGGCTTACTGGTTCTAGAGACAACAAAAATAGGGGTTTTTTTCAGCCCTGAATTCTGTAACAACACCTGTGGGGACTTGGGGGACTCAAGATGATTTTCATAATTCTGTTCCTTGCTCACTGTGCTCATCGGGAAAGGCAGTTTGAAATATATGTATGCCAGGTTTCTCCACCAGAATGACCAGCTGGAGAAAAAGGTTTCAGAGCAAATGAAAAATCCCACCAAGTACAAAATGTTTAATTTCCATTTCAGACAGTTATAACAAAGGCAAGACAAGTGCCCAGACTGGGGCAGAAGGAAGGAGGCTTTTGTTCACCCTCTGCCAAAAGCCTCATCACTAAACATTTGGCCAGGCTGAGGGAGACCTGTTGTCTCAAACCCATTGCCTGCATGACTGAAAGCAGGGATTTCCCACAATCTCTCTCTTTTCCTCAAGACTGTGCCCTCAGCTTTGGGGTTCAGATTTTTCTGATTTGAGTTTCCTTTTCTCACCTGATGAGGCTTTGCTGCTTGCAAAGACTAATTAAGTATTCATTGAAATAGAGTAGGATACTCAGCTGGTTGATGGGACCCTTCACTGCTCCATCAATGTCTTTTTACAAGAAATGAGTCCATATTAACATCTAATCTCAGTCTGAGAGGACCTTTTCCCATCCCTTAAACTGACACAAACTACATTTGAATGCAAGTTTAGATTGAGATCCCAGAAATGTAAATGAAATTGATACAAAATCAAAGGGGCAGAGAAGGTGTTTCAGCCTGGAATCACCTTATTTTCCCTCTGAGTGAACAGTTCTAAAAGAAAAAAAAAAAAATCCTTTCCTTTCCTCAGAGGGCACCATTGCACCAGCACTGTTGCATCAAGAATAAAGACAAGTACCCTGTTCATAGTACTTGTTAGCCACTGACTTCCCACTTGACGCTTGGCAATGACCAGCTGGCACTACTTGCGATCTCACTCTGAAGAGAGACAGAGAGACTCACACTTTTTTCCCATATTTCAGACCAACAGTGCTGCTGAGTCAGAAGCCAAGACACCCTTTGGCCTTATAAAGGGCCATGCTTATTCCGTGACTGGCATCAATGAGGTATGTTCAGCAGTGGGGAGCAAGGAGAGACCTGGGGAAAAGATAAGGGAGTGTTCCCAGACCTCAGGTGATTCGGGGAGCTACCCTGGGAAAGTTTTCCAAATTCCCATCCATCTTTCCCTCCCACACGTCCTGTTGCAGTCTGTACCTTCTGCCCAGCTGTTACCACAGCTTGCCAAGCCTTTACATGCTGGAGACGTGCTTCCTAACTACTGACACTTGGTATTTTCTCTATTTCCTTCTTCTCCAGGTGAGCTATCGGGGTCGGCAAGTGCAACTCATAAGGATAAGGAACCCCTGGGGACAGGTTGAGTGGAATGGCCCTTGGAGTGACAAGTGCGTGAGTTACCCCATACAAAGCCCAAATCCCAGCTGCTGCTCCACAGCCAGCTTTCTGCAGCCCCAGATATTCCAAAGAAAGTTAAATCAAGAGTTTACACATGCTGAACAGTGTTGCTACCATGTTACATATCACCCTCAGTACTTCCAAAGCTACTCAATCAAGGGGACACTGTTGAGGCTGTTTAGCCCCAAAAATCTAGCATTAGGAAAAATCATGCATTAATATAAATGGGGAAAGTTAATTTTAAGACACTCGTGACTGGAAAAATTATAGATTTGGAGTGATTTTTTAAAATTTATTTTTTCTGCAAGCCTGTTGTTGTTGTACTTGTAAAACAACATCCATACTTTGTCCCTGCCACAGGTAAGCTGAAAATGGATATTGTTGAACCCCCTCTAAGTACTTGCCAAAGTTGAGGAAGGACACAAAGCCAAAACAGGATTGGTCTAAAAACCAATCTGTTTTTACTACCAAAGGAAACAGAAGTGCAAAAGGAAAAAAATATTATATAGTAAAAACCAACACTACCTGCCCCCCCAAAATACAGTTTTATATATTTTTTTGGACATATGCATGGCTTCATTTTTGTTTCAATTTATTCTACCAAGTGTTTCTTATGACACAGATGTAGAAAAGAAGAGCCATAACCTAGCTGGTCCTTTAAAATTACTGAGACAGTCCTCTGTAGGACTACTTTGCATGTCCTTGTCCTTAACATGACTCAGAAATCAATTAAATACTTCCACATCAGCTCTGACTGTTTGTTGTCTTGAAAAGGAAAAATGTGGATAATTGGTGTGTATAATGAGTAGTTAAATCTCAAAAAAATTGAGAGCTTAAGATCAGGACAGGCATCTGGCAATTCAGGCTGTTTACTGAAAAGACTGTCTCTGCAGAGCAGAACTTTAATTCTGCCCTTGTGAGGTTTTCTAGAACTCAAGATGCAGGGGCCCTCACAGGCCAATATTGGAAGCTGTGTTAACATTTTTCAGTGGTTGCTGGAATTAAAAACCTCAACACAAGGTGCCTGCTAAGCCCTGTTTGTCATGTCAGATTGGAAACACAGTAAGGCATTTCCAGTTTTTCCAAAAAGCAGGTTTTTATTTGATTTTGACCTAGTACAGCAGGAGCTGTTGGGGTGAGTGAAAAAGAGGTGAAGACTTTACCTCGAACCTGTTACTTCAGCCAATCTCTCTGTACAGTGTGAGGAGCCTATCTGGTTCCCATTGACTCAATTTTGAAGAAATGTCTGGCCTTAAATTACTGACAAACCTAAAAGATGGTGTTCCAGGTGGATAACAGGTTTTAGGAGAGAAGTGACTTACCAGCATCTTGAGGTTTACCAACAGCCCTCTTATATCCAGCCCCAAGACATGACAGCAATCCCAACTCTGAGTGCAGGGAATATCTCATGCAGGAACATCCTGGAGAAGCTTTGAGACCATTGGCACTCTCCTGCTCCCAGCTACATTAGTTGGGTCCCTGCCACCATGTGAAGTGACAGCAGGGCTCAGGAAACCTCTTAAAGGCGTCCATGTTTGTGTGTGCTGCTCAGATAAAACACAACTGGAAGAAGAGCAGCCTGCTGCTGTGTCCAACCAGTCATTCCGAGCCAGGAAAATTAATCGGCACATACTTAGAGTAAAGCTTGGGTTTGTTTTCCTGCAGCTCTCCAGAGTGGCATTCTGTCAGCCCGTCGGAGAGGAAACGCCTATCTCAGGCAGCGCTGGATGATGGAGAGTTCTGGTAAGGTGCAGGAATTTGAAGTGTGTGGCTCTACTGAGAAATCAAGGTGCAAGTAGCCAAAATGAGTGATAAAGGAGAAGTCTCTGAGTGAGGATGTGCTCAGTTTCCTCCCAAGAGAGTGCTGGTAGAATGTTCACTTGATTTCCTTTGTGTTTCATGTGTGCACATGTCTATTTTAATAACAAAACCTTTTTGAAAGTCAGCTTAGTTAATAGCATTAGCATATTTCAAATTCTGTGTATATGCCATGAATATAACACCCTTTAAATCCTTACCGTGAGCAAAGGCAGGCTCTACAGAAAGGAGCATTTTATTGCACTGTATCACCCATGAGATGCCTTCAAGGCTGACGCTAGGCATTCACTGAAAGAGAGGGGAGTCCTGAAAAGCAATAGTACTTGTTACAGAAAGTAAAAGAACACTAAGATATGTGTGAAATGATGGAAAGGTTTAAGAAAAGATGAAATGAAATAGGCAAAAAGTGGTGAAAATTGCTTTAGAAGTGTGAAGAGTTCTTCATGCCAAATTCACAGTCTCAGACAGAGCAGATGGCTGACTTGCACACAATCACCCCTTTTATATCAACCATCCTGTGCATTACTGACAACACTGATCACATTTTCTAGGGCCAGATGCTCATCTCTTTTATGCAGAGGTAAATCTAGAAAGGTATGCAGTAGGGCTATTCAAAATTTTTCTTGCAAGTTAAACCCAAGTACACTTTTAGGTCTGAAAAGTGATTTAAAATAGACAACACAGGATGTTAAGTTGAATAAAATTATTTATCCCAAACTTTAATAGCTCCGGAGGGAAGAAGGTCCAGTGACTGATCCATTACCTAAGTATTTTTACATAGGATATTTTGAGTTATTTTGCTACTGACATTGCAAATGCAGTAGGGCATTTCTGTTTTTTCAAAAAACTTTTTGTGTTTTGGGTTTCTTTTGTCTGTTTTTGATCTGGCCACAACTGGAGCTTATGGAGTGAATGGAAAGGACACACAGAGTTTACCTGGAACCCAAGTAACTCCAGCAAATCTCTCAGTGCAGAGCATGACTTAAAGCCTGACTATGTAACAGAGATACAAAAGTGCAAGTAGGCATCAAATGAGCAATGAAATTCTTGAAAAAGTCATCTGTCCAACAGAGCTAAGCTGATAGTTAAGTAAGTCCTCAGAAGGCCAACAAAAATTAATGAAGTTTAGCATACTCAGAGAAATGCTGTCCTTTCCTCATCTAGCACCTCAGCCATTCAGAGCAAAACCAAAATCCATTGGAACTGAAATTTTCACTGAAGGGGTTAAATGGACAAAAATCATATGCAGAAGATAAGAAATGCTTCCAAAACCAGTCAGGCAAGTTTGATACCAGCTAAACCCTCCACCACTCCATCAAACTTACTTTTCCTAATGCCTTTTGACTTGTGTGTATTTCTCTAAGGAGTGTTTGCTCCTTTGCCCTCTCTAAGCCGCACCTTGATGGTTTCCCCATCAGGCTTCACATATGGACTTTGCATGAGCAATAAATATGATGTATCCCTAAAGACACTTAAATGGCTAGATGAGGAAAGAGATGAGCATAGATGCTTCTCTCCAGCTTTCACTTTTCTCCTGCTGTGGTCCTTGCTGATGTGGTTTAGCTGAGGAGGTAGAGACTGAGCTATATTTTGCTGCTGAGGACTTTTAGCCAGTTTATTCACCACTCCTGGTGGTGACTTGACTTGTCTCACCTCCCTGGAAGGCTGGGGTAGTTTTTATGACCCGATTTGAAACCTGCTGCTAGAAACAGTGTATAGCAAAGTAATTGGGTCCTCAAGAGTTCAAAACGTGTTCTCCATGATACACATTATCTTTGGGCTTAGGAAATAACATGGGACAATGGAGCTCTTCTTGTTGACCACAACCAGTTTTTACTGAAGTAGACTTCCTATTAAGTTTTACAGTCAGCTCTTTGTACATCATTTATTAATGTATTTGGAAGCTGCAAGGGAGCCCAGGAAACCTACTATGCACTCATGAACAGCTTCTGTATCTGTGCTGCGGGTTCTGGAGCCAGCTTATTGCATCTGCTGACTGTACACAGAGCAGTGGCCATTTCTCCTACACAGGCTCATTTCTGTTAAACAAAAGAGAAAAAGAGGAAGAAGAAATATACCTGTCTGTTCTTATGTATTGTGTTACATTTCATCCTAGGTAGAACAAGAAAGCTAGGAGAATGCAGGGAGGGAAGTTAGGTGAAAAACTATGGGACATTTAGAGCAAGGTAAGCATCATATCATCAGAGTGTCTTCAGTCAATGCAAAAAGACAGCAGAGCTGTAGAGGACTCCATGGGATAAGACAGCCAAGGTGAGAAACGTAGTCTAATAAGAATTTTTGTCCCTTTTGTTCTTTGGATTTGTGAAGACTGAAGAAAATATTTATAGTAATATGCTGAGGGTCTGCTGGCCTCATTAAATATCCCAAAGATATTTTGGCTATGTATTAACAGTTAGGATCAGTCTTGTCCAGGGCAAGCTAGATAATGCTTCTACTAGATGCAAAGAAGGCGTCCTGCTGTTCACTAAGAAATCAGCTTCTCACTAACCCTAGTCCCTTCCCTCCTAGAATCAGAGGGTCAGAGTCTTCTCTTGCCTTCACCAATACAAACCCAGGACAGCCTTAGGGCAGTCAGAAAAGGTATTTTACCTCTTAGGAGCCAAATTGATCTATACAGTGCAATTTCTTCATCTGCCTTGCTGCATGCTTCCAAAAAGCCCAGAATTTTGTAATGTGGCCAGGAAACTGAGCCACTTAGAGACAGATTTTGCTGTGCTGCCCCTGCTTTAGTGAGCATCAAAGTAAGTATTAGCAGTGCCTGGGGCTAGCAATACATGGGAATAGGTGACACAAAAGAGGACAGAGCTCAGGAAAGCAAACCCTGCTGTTTCTTCACACACTAAACCCCAGTTGTAAAATGGCCCATAGCAAGTGTAAATTAGCACCACTGCAGACATCTGTTTTTTATGAAGCAGAAAAATTGAGCTCTCTGTGTCCAGTAAGCTACAATAAGGTCTAACTGGGTCCCATCTGCCACTGCCACAGACAAATGTGGTCTCAGAGAGCTTTTACTCTCCTGTTTCTCCATTTTATTATTATTTCTCATCAGCCACTGGAGGAAAAGGATATAGAAGTTCGCATTGGAGAGGAGATAGTAGTTCAGAGCAGAGGACACATCTGGGTGCTAAACTGCCCTCAGTAAGGTCTAATACCTCTCCCCCTTCACAGAGGCCTACTGAGGCTATCTTCAGTCTTAGGGCATATGGACCTCTTGTCCTTGCAGTGCCCACCATGCAAGCTCTTGTCTGTTAGGAGAGCTTCCCTGCTCTGTCCCCTTTGCCCAGGGTTGCACACCATGCCCAGCCTGACTTTGGCTGTCCCTTCACTTGGCTGTTTGCTCAGTCCTGAACACCAGGCTCCTTGGACAGCAGGTCTGTTGGTATCTTTGCCCATTTACTTTCTAGATAAAATCACCTGTGTTATCTGTTTCTCGGCATCCTGAGCAGGCTGTGTTCAACCAGGCCAGCAACTCAAACACATCTGTATTGGGGCATTTGCTTCCTTCTCCCCATGGTCATGAATATGTGTTCACCTTGGGCATAAAATAGATGTAGTGCAATCTTCACGATACAGTAGCAGGCAGCAGTGCTCATACCACCTTCAAAGGTAGGTTGGTACTGCTACTCAAGTCCAAACACACCTTTTTTTGTCCCTCAAATTTCATGAATGTTTTTGATAGGACAAGGTCCCAGGCACCCACGGAGGAAGGGAGGGTGAGCAACTTGATCCTAGGCACCTTAGCAGAGGCCCAAGTGTAACTTTAACTGTGGTGCAGACAGGCTAGTCATGCCATGGCTTGGCTAATCCATCACCGTGTTTCCCTTGTAGTGCTGTCATGCAGCTGGCATTGAACACACAGCGGATTGGTAGGCAGGCATGGCTCCTGCCATCCTTTGGTTGGCTCTCTAGCAATATAGACGCAGACATTAAGTAAGTCCAGGATGATGTTGGTGAAATACTTCTTTCCACAGTAGGTTTTGTGCCAGTATTACTTCTTTTCATCTCATACTCTGCTGTAACCGAATAAAATCGACAGAGGTATAGTGTGAAAAGAATGGTATAAGAGCTGCCAGAATCAGACCTAGACAATAACGTTGCCTGTGTTTTATACCACAGTGAGTCTACTCTTGCTTGGTTTACATTGGCATACCTCCATGGTCGCCGAAATGATTAAGATCCACACAAGCTGGTGATCTGGCCCTGCGACACTGAGTACTTCGCTGAGCATCCTTCACTGAAGTGAATGACTGCTTGTTCATTCCCATGTCTTTTGCTCAGGATGAAATTTGAAGACTTCAAAGTGCATTTTGATAAGGTTGAGATCTGCAACCTGACTCCAGATGCCCTGGAAGACAGCAGTGTCCACAAGTGGGAGGTGACCATCCACCAGGGAAGCTGGGTCCGGGGATCCACTGCAGGAGGATGCAGAAATTTTCTAGGTAAATAAATGGTGCTTTGAAAATGAGAAGCAGGCACTGAAGTCCTTACCCACCCTCAGCCATCTCTTCTGTTACCCCATAGCCAGAATTGTGGGTGCAAGCTGAGTCTCAACTAGCCAAAGGGACAAATGTTCATTGGTCCCACTTGAGACTTTGTGGTAAAAGAGCTGCTTTCTTTGCTCTCAAGCTCATTGGATCTGATTTGCCTCTCATTTACATTTACATGAGCAGGACTAGCTCCAAAATAAGTCAGTTAAACTGCAGCAGTAAGTGTAAAATGAGATGAAAACTCAGCTCAGCCAGCATGTTTATGTGGCTCTGAAGCAGCATCATGCATCTGAACTGTGTTACTCCAGACTGGCACCAGCACTACGGGATCACTGTAGCTATGTGCTTTAAACAAAATTCCATCTGACAACTTTATTTAAACCATGGTAACTTAATAAAATATCAGGCCTAAAATCTTTTCTACACCTAGTTCCATGAAGGACCTTGGGATTTGTCTTATTTTCTACAGAACTTAATGGAAAGATGCATGACAACTAATGGAAAATCTATATTTGAGAAAAACCTCAGCTTAATTGTCCTTTTTGTCTTTTTTTTTTTCAGTAGTAGGGATGGTATTATTATTCTGAGGCAAAACATTCTCTGGTATTCTTTACGTTGGCAGACACTTTCTGGACAAATCCACAAATCAAGCTGCATTTGACAGAGAAAGACGATGGGCAAGATGAGTGCACGTTCATAGCAGCGCTGATGCAAAAGGATCGCCGTAAACTCAAGAAGCTTGGCGCTGAAATGCTGACCATCGGCTACTCTATTTATGAGGTACTCTGTTGCTTTTACAGTGCAGTAGCCACACTATCAGTGTTAGCATCTTTCTCTGGGTTTGTACCCCTGCCAGTCATCATGTATTTTTAGGGCAGTTGCTCTTAAAATAATTTTCTCAGTTACATCAACACCCACAGAGAATTTTGACTTGGCCGGGTTGGAGTCCTCTCAGAGGACGATTTAGGAGTCCCCAAGGGACCATGGGTTCCCAGGATAGAGTCCTCAGCCCCGTGGTTCTGTCATCCCCTGCTTGGATCCCAGAGATTTTGCTTCTTTTGAGCCTCTTACGGCTCATGTCACACAGGGGTGTCTGTCCCTGAGTGAGGTTGGGATTGGGAAATCTGTTGTCTCAGCTCTGTGACACCCCACCTGGGCTGCTGATATTCAATGGCAGGAAACATTTAAGCAGGAAGTCAATGTCCCCATGTCCACTTGGACTGCCTTCTGGGTGGGAAGGGACCACTGATAGTGGGTCCTTGCCCTAAGGTGGGAGATAGGTTGCTGCAAGCACTCAAGTGAAGGGATGAGACTCAGGGTTTTGGCCAGGGCACAAGCTTGTGCCAGGCAGAGTTTGACTCCATGATTGGGAAGGGGGCAAGAATGGCCCCCAGCAGAAAACAGCCAGTGCAGCACTGCCTTCGTTTCCACCCCTAGAGCCCTGGAAGAGATGGACACTTGGGCAAAGACTTCTTCAGGTACCATCCCTCCAAGGCCAGGAGCCAAACCTACATAAATTTAAGGGAAGTATCCAATCGATTCAAGCTGCCACCAGGCGATTACATTATTGTTCCGACCACGTTTGAGCCGCACAAAGAGGCAGATTTCTGCCTAAGGATTTTCTCCGAGAAGAAAGCCATCACTGAGTAAGTCAGCAGTGAGTCCCAAACCCTCCAGCGCTCACCCATGTGTGGGGCCAGTAGCTCTCTTGGGAGCATCTGATGCTGGGTGCCCAGTCCTATGACAGAGCCCTAGCATGGGAAGCTCCTGATGGTTTTTTTTGCATTTCACCATTTTTGCTAAACCTGACTTTTTTTTGAGAGGAGTCTAGGAGGTGGGGAAATAGGGCTTGCCATGGTGAATCTTCTGGAAGCTTGACAAAGAAGAGTTTCTAGCTGCCGGATACTGTTCAATAATCTGTGAATACAGCAGTGTTTGTTTGCTCTCAAAGTTTGTCCAAATGTCAATTTTATATTTTAAAAGGGGTATTGAGGAGAAAGAGTGTAGACAATGAATAAAGAATGAGATTATTTCTTTAGCAGACAGCATGCACAGCTGTACCCTCCCTGAATCCTACTAAGAGTCTGTTTTAAGGGCTTATACCAAAATTTAAACAGTGCAAAAATCTGATAGTCTGATGGATTTTACCTAAATTTAACATGTTCAGTAAAAAATGCAGCTTTATCATTCACCTCTGGAAAATGTAACGAACAAGCTTCCACCCCAAGCAGATGTTGAATATTTTCAGATACTGAATAAGGTTTTCTTTCTCCAGGGATCTGGATGAAAACGTTGCCATTGATCTCCCTGAGGTAAGTCTACAGAGTTAAAATAGCAAGAGAATAGCTCAGCAGAAGCCAGCACACACTGCTTTTACTGTCTTTGGCTAAAACACGTTCATTTCACAGGAATGTTACACAATTGCCAGCTTTGTGTTTGTGACTGAAACAGTCAGTTCTGCTGAATATGGTAAAAGAGCTGTAAGAATCAAAATCATAATTCTTATGCTTCTGCATCATCTTCAAGTCAGTCAGCGTCAGCCACCACCGGAGGCGGGTATCAGCCACCACAGGTGTTCTGAAAGTGCACCCGTTAACATCAGGGAGGCACGTGGTCATTCACATCTTTTAAAATTCTATTTATATTGAAAAAATATAGGGCAAGAGAATTTCCTCAGACCTGCATTCATTTTGCATATAAATATCAATATTTTACTTATCAATTTCTGCAGAGCTTGGTAGGGCACGCTCAATACATGTGTGCCTACTGAAATGATGACATTCTTTTTGTTTCTGAATGGCCTGGTTTGCCTGCTGAGCATTAATTGCAGCTGAGTCTGAGTCAGCTCCTGTTTAAGTGTATTCCTGCAAATAAGCCATTGATTGTGGTGTGCTTTCCCATGGAAATAAGTTAAGCCGAGATCTCATGTGTCTCTCTTTAGTAAAACTCTCCTCCAGGGACCAGTTAACAAGGGTGTCTCCGTTTCTGGGATCTCAGGGCCATGTTCAGTAGCAAAGTAAATCTGTTCACCTGTCCCGGTATCATTAAGGGAGGACTGCATCCAAACCTGAGCAGAAGGAAATGAGGAACATACATACAGTCAGAAAAGTGTAAGTGGCCAAGCAGTGTCACCAGAGCCACTCTGGTGACAGTACACTAAAGAGCACCCATGTTGTGTCTTCTCTGGGTAGAGAAAACAAAGTCTTTGCTTACTGTGTTGTGCTGTTGCCTTCTTTTTCTCCATTTTTTGACCCAAGAACTGCTCTCTGTTCACATGGTCATCCCAACTATGGCGGTGACTCTACACTGTTGCATCTTTCTGCTCAGCAGTGTAGACTGAAGCCTGAACTCTACACCCCTGTGACTGCACTGAGGCACTCAGCTGGCAGCTGGCTGAAGGTTCTTCTAGTCTCAGGATGGCTTTGGGTAATGTGCCAAAGTGCAGCCACCTCTTGCTGGTGCTCTCAAGAGGAGCAACAAGTCTCTGGATGATGCCACTCAGTAGAGCTGTGGTTGTTCAAGGACTGGGGAAGCAAGTGGTGCAGGGGTGGGATGAGAGGGGAGGTGTTTTCTAGGATGGAGGCTCTTGGTTTTGAGATAGTCAAGGCAATGGTGTACCACACAATTACCCAGGTGAAGGAAATTAGGGGCTGGGAGTCCCCTTGGACAGCTAGATGGCTGGAAGGCCTCAGGTCTAGCAATGTTCAGGAGCAAGGGTAGCCTTATTTTAAAATGTATTACGGTACCCTGATGCACAGAGGGACTGTGTGCAGGAGAAATGTCAAGTTGTACAATTCTTATAATGACGTGTGTGGTTGATGTTGCAGCCTCCAAACCCAAGCCCACAAGAAACTGAAGAAGAAACACAGTTCCAGGCACTGTTTGAGCAGTTTTCAGGAGAGGTGAGTACAAACACCTTATGGGCCATAGCAAGATTTAGAAAGGAATGGGACACTTCTGCTCCCACCCAGAGCCAGATGAAACAAAAATTGTGTATTTTGGGAGGAGTATGTTTAGTTGTAGTGTGTTGTTTGGGCACCAGATGTCACCATGCCTTGTGGCTAGATGGAAAATGGTGCAGTCCCTAGTGAGCAAGCAGGAGGACCAAAGCTAGAACTCAAGCTCTGAGGGAGTCTACACGGTTCAGTGTCCAGCTGCAGTTTATTTCTCTTTAAATCAATAGTTCCTGCTTGAGATCTCCTTCAGACAGCCTTATGCACTCCTGTATTTTGCCAGCTCTTTAGTTTTTAGCCTTTTCTGGTTTTCTTTATGGTTCTCTTTTCCTGAGTTGCAATAAAGTACAGATGGGTGATGTTTGTGTTTTCTGAGGTTTTGGTATGTCTAATTAAAGAAACATTCAGTAACAGATGCTACAATTTTATTTCTTTTTTTACTTTAGGACATGGAGATATCTGCAGAAGAACTCGAATATGTTCTGAATGCTGTATTAAAAAAAAGTAAGTGCTGATAAACTCAAGGGCTGTAAAGAACTTTAAAAGCTGCCATCAAATTCACTTACAGATGGAAAAATAAAGGCTGTGTTATAACTCCTGCCTGGTGTCCTCCAGCCAGCCAGGGCAGAGCCAGGAAAACATCTGGTCCATAGTCTAACTCTGAGCTTGTGCTACCTCCAACACAACCCAGGTCAGTTCAGTGAGGCCAGGTCTCCGTTCCGCTCCTGCTCTGCTGTGGAGAGACAGACACTGGGCTGGGACCTTGTAAGACCTGGACATAGTTCACGGCTGCTACAGGCCCTTTTTTACAATGGGAAAGCTGTTGCTCTCTGAACTCATCTCCTGATTTACAAAACAATGGCAGTGTTTCCTGTCATGTCTTTAGTAAATACCTCCTCTGTCTGGACTGTAATTTCTCTGTAGTTTTCATCTCCCGGTGCACGGGTCCTCTGACAATGAGAACTAAGACTCTATCTCTGCTTAGGAAATCCTATTTACTACCTTCAGTTTATAAAAGGTGGGTTTGCCCGATGACTTCTTTCTTATTATTGTCCTTTTTCAGTAAAGAACATCAAATTCAAGAACTTAAGTCTCATTTCATGCCGAAATATCATTTCTCTTATGGATGTATCCTTTCAAATAAGTGCTTATGAATCTAAATGAATACTGAATATAACTGTCCATAACATTACCTGTCATGGATATCAGAGATCCAGAGTAGTAACATCATAGCAGAACACTATCCAAATCAAAAAGTTATGTGAAAATTGTACCCTGATTTATATTTCAGAAATTTAGGGCTAGGAGCTTCAAGACATGCCAATTTCTACTCAAGGCTTAGAGGGAGATGCTTTAATACTGAGCACTGGTAAAATTAAACTCAAATTATTTCTGTATAGAACATCTCATTTTTCAAGCTGTGGTTTATTTGAAAAAGGCCTAGAAGAGATAACTCAAGAAAAGTCTGTTGTTTGGAGGGATAAATTCATCAGCCAGACCTGTGCATGCAAGTTACGGATCAGAAATTAGGATCAGCAAAGTGTTGAAAATTACTGATATCAAAGTTGTGGGGTTTTTGACACCAGATAGAAAGCTGGAAAATCTGGTCTTTCAGTTAGATCCTAGAACTCCAGGAAGCAGACATGTGGGTGAGAATTTTTTGTCCAAATTTAGGCATTTGCGGTGTAGGTGGCTACATCTAAGCTAGCTTTTTAGACTTCCTTTGTAGATAGTGAAGAGGATGGGGTAATTATGCTTGTTCAGGATGCACCTAAAACTGTGAGAGATGCTAAATGACTTCTCAGACATCAGGTCTTTTGTTGCTCCAGTCCATGACAGAGGTAACATCCTCTCAAACGTTTCTAATGGAAAACTAAAACAGACAAAATTTTATCCTGTTAAGGCTACATCCATAATATTAAAATTCAGTGCAGATCAGTCACCATACATATTCATAGAGAAAGAGGGGACCAGTCCTAAACTTCTTCCCTTGAAAACCAAGCTTCAGTAGGCTGCTGCTCCATGTTCACATCTCATCCTTACATGGCATTGGGACAGAGCCAGGGTCTGCGTTTAACCCAGCAGCATGGCAGCAGTCCTAGGTTTACTATTTAGGATATAACTAAATAGTTTCCACAATTTGCAATGCTCCCATGCAAATCTCTGCATAGTTTTGAATAAATGGGGAGATATCACTTCATCTGCTTTGGAAGCACAATGGAAACAGACACAATCATCACACTCTGGACATGGTATTTGGAGCACAATAGAGGAGTAAAATTACATGAATGCAAACCCAAGTCAATGCTGGCAGAGTCCCCTTTGTGTCATATGCCACCAAATTCCCTAGCTACAGTCATCATGCAGTGGCACAAAGGGGTGGCAAGTTCTACATGACCCCTGGAAGAAGAACCTGGCTGGGTAAAAAACCAGACTTTCCGCAGGAGTGGTAATGTCCCTGGGATCTGTGGGTGCCCTCAATAATGCCACCAGTGTAGGTGCTTAAATAACAGCAGGCATTAGCTAGACCCTGCTCGGCACGTTTTAACCTTTGTGAATGCTCACTAAGCTAATGTCAATCTGAGCAAGGCCGTAGTCCTTACAAGTAACGTGGAAAGGGGAAGGGGAATGGGTGGTTGGAAAGGGAATGGGCCCGGTCCTTATTTAGCATTTTGGAGCAAATGCCCCTTCCTTTATGTGAGCTGTGAACTCACTAAAATAAGTATTAAGACTCTCCTACTTCAAGCAGAGGAAAGGTGAAACAGATCTAATCGCTGCCTCTTCGAACAGACACTTTTTTCAGACCCTTATGGGGGTCTAGATTTTGCCAGCCTCACTCCACAACTCCCATTAATTTTTGGTTGAGCCATTGCAACAGACCCTGGTCTAGATAAAAATTCTGGCTAGCACATTGCTTGACTACCTCCTTCAAGTACAGTAGCAATTTGTTTTAATCAGGTCATTCAATTCTCTGAATCATTTATATCCCATTTACAGCCAAAGCTGTTCTTGACATAGAACAATCCGTCTGACTTTCTCCCATGGAGCTTGCATTGCTCAGCTGCGCTTTTATACCACATAATGTTCCCCAAGTGTCACAGGCACAGCCGTGACTGTAACTGCTCGAGCTGCACCTCATGAGAAGCCCCAGTATTGGTTTCAGCCACACCATAGGCTTTCCAGGCAGCATGTTTTCTGCTTAAAGGAACAGTACAGATAAATTCAGACAGAATTTGGACCTTCATGTAACAAATCGTTTTCCTTAATTCAGATTACCAGACCAGTGGAAACGGGAAACTGGAATTTAATGAGTTCAAAGTTTTCTGGGAAAAAATGAAGAAATGGATAGTAGGTGACTCTATTCATTGTATTTGTTTCTCCATTTCATTAGCTATTTCCTGCATAGTTTATTATGTGTGCACAGACCAAAATGGGGACAGGAGTGTTTACAAACCATGAATTTAAGTCAAAACAAAAGTTTTAAAAGTATGGGGGCTTGTTTTGGATGGTCAAAGACATTCTTAACTTTCCATGATGCTAAACCATAATGGTTTTCTGGAAATAACAGAGAGTTTTGTAAGTAAATCAACTCTGTTTGGGATAAAGAATGCAATGGGCTCTAATAAGGAAGCCAATCAAAATGAAATTTAAGGAGTTTCCATTGCTGCTGTTGCCCAGAAGAAGAAAGTGATGATTAGTAGGAAACAATCGTTTCCTAAGTCGCCATTTCCATTATTGATCTCTCAGGAATCAACTGTACTGAAGTCTGGGAAAGTGTTGATTCTAATTTTAAACACATTTCTCCGACTTTGTATATGGCAGTAAGAATAAGCAGGCTTGCATAATCAGGCCACAGACTGAATATTCAAATAAAGACATCATAATTGTTTCCTCATGGTCATTAATAGTTTCTTCTCAATTCATGCTTCACCCAAGCATCCCAAATATGCAGTTCTCTGTTTCTTGTCCATCCAATCAGAAATGGCAAATGCTTTTTCTGGGTACTAATGCCATAGCTATTTCAACAAAAGATGTATTGTTTTTTAACAAGGGGGTTTGAGAAATCCTTGTATCCTGTAGGAAGATTTCCACAAATATCTGATGGAAAATTTTAAGCTGAACGTGACAACAACTGTAAATAATTCATATTCCAAGGGAGAATTGTTTTTGTCATCTCATTAAAAGGACTGAATTTAACTGCAACTTAATAATTATTTAATATTTAGGTCAAAACTCAAGCAGTTTTTCCGAGTTCTCTTGGTTTTACCGTGAATGTGACTGCTTAGATCTTAGATCTAGTAAGTGACAATCTCAATTTCATGTTAAACAATTTACCTCTAGCCTTCAGTACTATGGAGAAAAACCTAAAAAAAAAAAGATTAAGAGAATGCCTCAGTTAAGAGTCAAAGACAAATAAAAATATATCCTTCCCAGATAAAATCACTTTTTAAAAAGTCATGGAATTTTTTATGAAGGGCAGCTCTCAATTTTTGAATGCTTGGGTTTGGCAGTACTTGTTTAAGTTTCACAACAACCTTTTCACATGACAAAGAGAACTGAGACCCAGATTTGCTCCTCTATTACAAAATCCGACTGAATCTACACCAAAATCTTGTCAGCTTTCTAAAACGTTTATGCTACATGGTTAGAGATAAACACTTTGCCTTTCTGTGCCATGTCTGTCCTCCCTTTCAGATACAAATACTGAACTTTCCATTTGCTTCTTTCACAACAGAATATCTTTCTTCAATTTGACTTTGATAAATCTGGCTCCATGTCCTCCTACGAGCTTCGCAGTGCTCTTAAAGCTGCAGGTAAAACAAGCACTGCATTTTATCTGGGAAACCTGTCAGGCAGATTGGCTGTGGGTGAAGAGGTCTGCAACCAATTGCACAGGCTGAGTACCCCTGAGCAGGGAGGAGGACTAGATGTCAGAGAGGACCTGAGCACCTAGAGGGAACATTGAGTGGACTCATTGTGCCCCAGGTAGCCCCAACCCTGCAGGGTAGTCTGTCAGAGCAATCTTTACATTTTTGTTGAATTCTGTTAAACTCAAGATGACAGCACATGTCAAGGTTAGACCCTGAAACAAGTCCATCTCCACTCGAGAGCTGGAGGAACAGTGAGTAAGCTGTTTGTAATGGCTAGCAGTCAATGCATTTGTATTTCATCACAAATTATTTTTATTAAAGTACCTAGTTTTGCAGAAATTCCTCCAAACTTCAAGGAGGCAGAATGGTCCTTCAAGCATCAAAAAGTGCCTGAATTATAAACTGCAGTGACTGCAACATTTTTTGTTCAGAGTATGTTATTCATTGCAAACTTAAAGAACTTTGTGGTCAGTTCGTTTTTTGGATGGGTATGTGCCATAGAGTATTCTCCCATTAACTGTTTTTCAAGATTAGTTAATAGAGATTTGCAGATTTCTCCCTGGCCTACAAGGTTGCTCACTTTTCCTTTGTGCATGTGTCTCCGGGAAGGATACCAACTCAACAACCACTTGCTGCAACTGATTGTCCTCCGATACTCTGACGAACAGTTCCACATTGAATTTGATGATTTCCTGAACTGCTTAATTCGCTTAGAGAATGCAAGTCGTGAGTATCTTCTTCCTCTGGAATTTCTTCCCCTTATAAAAAAAAAAAATGTTCCACTTTTGGCTGTCATTGCACAATATCTGAGATCAAGTGTGTACATGGAATCGCTAACAGAAAGGAGCTGTGGTTAGCATTTGCTTTTAGGATGGCTTTTCTCCTGTAAAGTGTAAAATGTTCTGCTGCTAACGGAAAATTTCCCCATGTGGATAGGTCCTGCTTCATAAACTCTGCAGCAACATAGAAGGCATGTGAAGAATGCCGGCAAAGTCTGTGTTACAGCCTTTACGGTGGCTCACCCATGAGCTTAATTTGGGATCACAGAATTCCAAGGTTCAAATATTGCTTGTGCCTCATGCAAAGAGATAATTGGCACGCACTTGGGCAGGTATCTCCTCTAGATAACCTGTCCACTTTCAGCTGAAGATATGGCTCCCTGTACCTGGAGGCACCCTTGGTGTCAGTTCATTTGTGTGCAGGGTCTCTCTTGTTTCAGAGCAGAAGTAGTAGAGATAGGTAAAATTGCTGAATAAATGCTGAAGTGTCATTAGTTAGTTTGGCTCCAAATTCAAATCAAATGCAACTCACTCTGTGAGAAGCAAAATCAGCTTTCTTGAGTGATAATTTTTGTTTTGTTCTCTTTGTTTCCTGGTTCAACCGGTGGCAATAGAAGTATTGAACTACTGAGAGAGAAAAGCTAAATAAGTTATACAAAGAAATGCAAACTGCTTGGCTTCATTTTGGAGAATCATCCAAATCCCACTGTTTAGTACATCCAGAACATCCACTTCTGAGTCAAGTTCTGAAGTGAGACTTGCACAAAGGCCTTAAGTCAATGATTCATTTCCTCTTGGAAGGGCTTCATTTTATCAGAACGGCTGCCACCACCACCAAGCAATCCGAAGTGATTTGCCGGGATTGTGCTGGGCCCTCCCTCTCCTTGGCATGGCCACCCCTCATTGTGGGTTGGGGAGCTCTGTTTGAATATGAATGAGGTGTATTTATAGCACTGGTGTCCTGTTTTTCATTTCAGGAGTATTCCAAGCACTGAGTGTGAAAAACAAGGAGTTCATTAACCTGAATATAGGCGAGGTATGAGCACAGCTTCATAAACACTGACAAAATGATGGGGCTTCTCTAGAGCCTGGTCCTTTTGTAAAAACCAGGGTATTTCTGCATGGCACCAGGTGACATCCATGTCCATGAGAACGCGGAGGACGTGGCGTAGATTTCAGCAGGGGTGGGATTTTAAAGTGCATGCACTGATTACGTCTCCTCTGCACTATTTCCTTCATTCCTTGCCCTGTAACATACTATCAGCTTCCCATTGCCCTTTCTAGATTCTCTGCTTTTTCCTTCCTTGAGCAGCAGCTTGCAATGGGGAAAGGGGGAAGCAACAGACTGTGACATGGGGGTCTTTCACTCTCCCTGAATCCCCCAGGAGTTCTTGTGTCTGTCCATCCTCTGCTTCTTGTACTGTTCAGAATAGGCTTGTTATTTTCTTGTACTCTCTTTGCCTCCCTGTTGCACACATGGGCTGGTTCTCATTTTACACTAACCCAAAGCTTCCTGGAGCAAGGCACAAAGAATTCCCGGGCACGACAAACGTGGGAGCCCATGTGGACTGCTGGGCTGCAAGAAAAATCACTGCCACTGTCAGCATCTAGTGCTTGGAGACCTCTGCCTCCTTCCCTCCAAACACAGAAGTAGATGCTGGCTGAGGCCACTCCTTAGTGACAGGGCATAAAAGCCTAGTGACCAAAGGTCCTCTTCCCTGTGTGGGGTCAATTCAGAGCAAGGCACTGCTTTTGAACCTCTCCTTTTCATTTGGGGAAAGGGCGGGGGAGGGAAAAGGGCCTGAAATAATATATTGTAAAGTTGATCTGTCTTCTGATATTAGTTCATCAACCTGGCAATGAACATCTGAAGAAGTCTGACTTGGATGCCAGGAGTTCCTTGTGACACTGCTGCTGAGATTTCTGCCCCAACAGCTGAGATCCCCTTCACGTGCAAACTTTTCCAGGAACTTTCTTGCATAGGAGCACATGTGCTGCCCACCCTTTTTGGTCTCCAGCCCTGTTGTGTTGTTGAGTTCAACATTCAGATCACATTTTGGTTTTATTTTTGGTAAAGCCTGATACTGGATTTATTACTGTAAGAGGCATTTGGATGGGGCACACATGCCTCAAGCAGACTGAAACTGATGTCCCTGAGTGACCACAGGCTTTTATGAAATAGGATTATATTTAGTTTCAGCACAGCAGACACTACAGTGATTAAAAATCTTTATTGCTGCTTGGCCATAGATTACTGTTATGTGCTTTTGAAAATATAAGGTTGAGCAAAACTTTGTTCATATCGGTGTTTATTTCCAAGCATGCCACGTGGCTACATAACAAATCTCCTGCTGTAGCTACATGAATTGCAATTTAATGAACTGCAATCAAAAGAGGACTAGGGAATGTATGGATGAAAGTTCATCCTTCAATATTGATGACAGAGGTTCCTGCTCCAGACTTCCTTAGTAGGGTGCTTAAACCAAGGTCTGACATGCATCAAAGATTTAATTTAGAGAAAAATTGTTGCATTGCGTCTTCCCTTAGTCCTTCCTCTGTTACCAACAAAGTCTCTCTGTTACACACTTTGCTCTGTTGCCAAAGAATGTCTCACGAACCAGACTCGGGAGAGTTGCACACAGCTTGCCTTCATCTTCAGAGAAACACATGGCCTCTGAGACAGTGAGCTCTTGTGTAGGGTCATTTTCCCCCAGGCAGTCTGAGATTGTCTGACACCAACCGTGCTCCAGAAGAACAACTATAATCATTTTATATGAATTAAATGTAACCATTGGTAAGGCCCTGATCTCTACAGCTCTTCCTATTTTACATCTGTGACTTACTTACATAGTATTTATTATTCATGTGATGTGGGTAGTCAATGCTGACTTAAAAAATAACTGTAATAGCAGCCAGGGATTTAAGAGGTCTTCATAGGATTTGTTTCCATGATTATCTTCATAACTTCTGTCTATTTTATAATGAATCAACTGCCTGGATTGGTTTTCTAAAACCTTTCTTGCAGTGAAACAGATGGCCATAGAACATTCCCTACTGTCCAGGATCACTGAGACAGCTAAGGTTTTTTCTCTAGATTTACCTAATGAGCAACTCTAGAAGAAAAACCAAGCTGCAGTAAAGGTGAAGTTCAAACAATGAAAAAACACAGGGATCATGATGTTTTAAAATACCTACTTTCTTTTTTTTTCCCCTAACAATTATAATCTTGTAGCTATGCAGAAAATGCTCTGGAGTTAACCGGCAGCTGAGTAAAAGCTAATGGTTGCAGTATTTGATTAACCGAGGTACTCAGCCCCATGAGGTGTATTGATTTTCAGATGTGCTAATTGCATGCCCTTTTGAGAGCACTGGAGGCAGATGTCTAAATTTGTGAAAGTTTGGATTAAAAACTAGACTGTCCCATAAGCATTCAGCTACATACTTGAACAAAAAAAATCACAGATCCTTAACTGATTCATTGTGCAAGCTTGGATACAAATTTGTTGTAATATATTTCCTTTCTGTAGAAATCTTCACAGACTATGCAGAAGAAAAGAGGTGTCTTAGTGCCTGGCACCTCCAGTGTAGCTTTCTGTTCCTCTGCGTGGAGCCGGGAAGGTCTTGGAGGAATCAGGATTGATATAAGAAAGTGATACATATTGGGGTGGGAGCAACGGGAAACAGGTAAAAATCTCATCTGCATTTAAAAGAAAATTCCCACATTTAAGAAAAAAACACCCTGAGGTGTTTTCTACCCACTCTGAGCAGTTTCCTGCTGACTGTGTCACCAGAGAGCTAACATCTGAGTCCTTTACAAGCTGCTTTCCTGGCTGGCCAGCCTGCTGCAGATAGCACAGTCCCTGTTCTGCCTTGGGGTTTAGAGAACACCCACAGCCACAGCAGAGGTGTGTGTCAGGGGAGTTAAGCACAAGAAAACCTGTAGGTAGGAACGGGCTGACCCATGGCCACCCAGAGTCTATTGCAGGACAGTCCTATCACCACCACTTTGGCTACATGGATATCGTGGGTGCCTATGCTGAAAGCCTTGATAAAATCAAGGTGAGGAACAGCACCCCTCGTCCTACACACTAGACCATTTTCTTTCTGCATTGGAGTAAGGCCCACCTTCTAAAGGGAAAAGTAACCTTAAAGTAAGTGCATGTAACGCTGAAGGATTATATAATCCCTGGTAAGGGTATTTTTTTCAGTCAGCTATTATACTGCTCATGTGAGTGACTGAGTGGGTGAGTGAGAGACATCTGACTTCACAGCACCATCCAAATATGATAGTCCTCATCAGTGCTGCACTCGCCTGGTGCTTGAGCAGGAGGGCAACTCAGTGGCCAGAAGCACGGGTTTGGGCTTGCTGGTCTTTTCTTTTAATCAAGCATCTTGAATTTAAAACTACACCTCGCTGCCTTCTCTGAGAGGAGGTGTGGATGTGTTTGGCTCTGTTCAGGAGCTATGGCAAATCACTTAGGATGCTCTGAAAGCCGTGTGAGTGGAACGTTCCCTAATGTGGTACACACAGACCTCGTTAGCAAGAACTGGCTCATGCTGGGAGCTCTGCCTGTCTACTAATAGCAACAGTAATGGGGAACGAGAGGCATTTTTCATAATTGTGCTACTGGAAAAAAACTAAAAATTACTTAGCTACAGGTTGGCAATCTGAGCGTGCTCTCCCACTCCCTCGTGAAGCCAAAAATCTCTCTCTCTAAAACCTGCTGCTAAAGCCTCAGAGGAGCTGTTAGCAGGTGCTGGCTGCTGCCCCTGGCCCTGGCTGTCCCTCCTCTGTCACCCGTTCCCTCTCAGCAGCCTCAGCTCCCCAGGAGTTTTGGGCAGCGTACAGCAGACTTCCAAGTTTAAAGGAATTACATTAACTCAAGATGTAAGCCTTTGGAAAGGGGGTTTATTTGGAGTTGGAACCAAGCTCACCCACCTCCACCCCCTGACCAATTTCTGATGGTAGATTAGGCAATGGCGTTTTCCTGACTTGAAGGTTTCCTGCCTGATCTGTTTCTGTGGCCAGAAGTGATATAGGTAGTGAAAACTGCCATGAAGAACTGCCATAAAAATGCAAAGCAACTCAAAAATAGTGAAATTGCATTTTGCCACTTCTGTGTCCAAGCAGAGATAGAAACTATCAATAAATATTTTGGGCAGAAATGTGGGCAGAAGCATCCTATGCTTCTTCAAAAAGTTTCCAGGAAGTGGCTCAGCAATGCTGACTCTTCAGCAGCAATACCTGCTTCAGAAAATCCCGTTTTTTTTCACAGGCCTATTTTAATCTCCACTGGGGTTTTAGCTGGCCCCCAGACACATAAATTTGTCTCAGCACAGAGGACTGTATGAGGCACTGGGGGCCTGGGAAAGAAAAAAAGTGAAGTCCAGCCATCCCATTGCTGGCAAAGCCTCCATATTGTGCTGTGGCGTCAAAGAGAAGAGATGTTAGAACTGATGTGGCGGTTCACCCCACTTATAACGGTTGTGGTTGCTTCCAGTCATGAAAACTAAATATTTGTGAATAGATACTGAGTTATCTAAATCATTTTCATTTCAGCTGCATCATCTCCCCTCTTCTCCCCCACCTCCCCCCTGAAAAATCTGACTCTTTGTGCTTTTTGACTTGTGGCAGCATATGTTTTGGAAGCACATCAGAGTGCTGAGGGCAGTTTATAATGTTCCCAGTAAGGCTGGAACTTCAACATTTTTAAAATTAATTACAAATACTTGCTGATTGAGGTAAACACACAAGCTGTCAGCAATTGCCAACAACGATCTTTTGCACGTCAGCCACTTATAAGGGCAAGTGTGTTATAAGCTGCTCTCCTAAAAACTCTAATTAATTTTCATCCCTTGCCTTTTGCATGGCCCTTCAAGGGAAGTCAGCTCCACTGAGCAGGGTTTGGCCTCCTGGGCAGCCTGGATATCTCTTTGAGCATTATCGGCAGAGGAAGAGGAGTCAAACAGGGCAAGGACAGCACTAGGCACTCGTCACATGCCTGTTCACCTTCTGGCCCAAAGACTATATAGCCATAATTCTTCATTGCCATTTTTTTTCTGTGTTTTTATTTTACATGCCCTGAACCAAAGTAAAACAGTGTATTTAAACCTGTCTCCCCCAAATCCAGTCAGGAATGGTGAATATTCTCATTTTCAGGTACTTCATAAGAATACTCCAAATATACTTTCTTCCCTGGTCTTCCAGAGAGGAAAAAGCATTTATCCGCTCAGATCCAACGAGGTGTTGTGATAAAGCCTGTACATGTCTCCTCTGTCCTGGGGGAGAGCTGCCCGTACGCCTTGCCTGCAGTGCAGCATTGCCGTGGGTTAAGGACCAAATTCCCTCGCATCTTTGGGACAGCCCACCGGTGTGCCCAGGGACAGGGATGGGGGTCCCCCCCATGAGTGACACGTGGCCACCTCGCCTGGCAGGCAGCCCCCCCCAGGGACACAGCCCAGCCCCTGCCCTGGTAAGGAGGGCAGTGCCAGCATTTTGTGACAATTTTATCCAGTTGCTAAGCAGCTGGGTCCCGGGGACACAAATACAGAGAAAACAAACTGCCCCAAGGGAAAACGGCTGTGCTGCTCTGGGAGGGCACTCACCGCTTCGAACCCCGTGGCTTGCTGTCCCCTCTTCGATGGGGCACTCAGGGTTTGGTGGGGCTGTGCCAGGGCCAGTCCCTGGAACTGGGTGAGGGTGTTTGCTCCAGGGGCTTCAGTAGCCAGAGACCCCCAAGGGGAGCTCTCCCTTCTGCCGGAGGAGGCAGCAGCCCAGCTGCCTGCTGAAGGCTGAGGGCACTGACTTGGCTCCTCCAGCCCCTCCAGCTTTGGCTGTGTCTGTGCAGGGCAGCACTAAGGACTGCTGGGGCCAGAGAGCAAAGCCATGCCCATCTCTCCAGCCCAGCACTCAGGGCACCCACTGCTGGGATGTGGTTTCTGCTTCTTTCTGTGGTTGAGTGTTTCATGGCAGGTGTTCTCCTTGTCTGACCAGCAGGACCAGCAAATCATACTTTTGAATACTTACATACTCCTTCCACCATCCCTGACCTCTCAAAGAACTACTTCGTTTCTGTGCAGAGTAGCTCCGTCACAGACCTGAGAAGACCCCTGCCACCACACCATGGTGTCCCTTATCCCAGTGGTTAGAGCAGAAACAGGAGATCTGGGATCAAAACCCTTGAGCAATTCAAATAACACTAACCTTTCTCCAGTCTCCTCTAGTTGTTAGACACTCAGCCTTTCTGCATCAGTTTAATCCCCAAATCAAAGGCTGCCAGCCACCCAGGAATTAATCTGTGGGACCTTTAGAAAGATGTATCCTTTCCATGCAGCATGCAAGAGTGGGATGTGCCGTACCTCAGCAGGGCATTTTAGAACACAATACTGAGTGGCAAAACCATTTATTGTACAAGAGGGCACCAATACAAGTCTTCAGGGATGCAGCCACATTGCACTACAACCCCCTTGGTCATCCAGCAGCAGGCTGCCAGATGGGCATCTCAGCATCTGCTCCAGCTTGAAAACAGATTATCTGGTGCCACAGAAAATGGATTTATCATGACTGATCCCATTCATTTCCTAGAGGACATGCCAAGTGACTGAAATAGAAATGGGGTCAGCAATTAATATGGTAGCTCTCAGTCACTGTCACTGTATGTTGATATGATGATGGCTGGTTTACATATTTACCTGATAAATAGCTTACTGAAAGTTTTAGGAGGACACAGGTCAAGGAGAGCAGAGGCAAAACTCGAGGGGTTGTTGCACAAAAACTGCCATCCTCACAGGTTTCTTCTCCAGCATGAAAACATGCATAAATATTTCTCCTGTTTCAGAGAGTGTTTCTTCATGTCACTGGGGAAAGAGGAGTGGATGAGTCGCAGTCAGCTGCAGCCTTACCAGGCTCAGCTTTCTGCCCCACCAGGCTCAGCTGAAGAGTGTTTGACTTTATTCCTAGAAAAAGATGTCATATATGCTATATTTTCCTGGAGAGGGGTAGGAAAACTTTTGAACATGAGAAACAGAGGTTGAGAAGCGTCTTTATGAAAGTGCCAAAATGGCAGTGACCCAAGCTGTCCTATGCTGGAGCCAAGAGCTCTGGGATACCTTTAGTACTGCCATCACAAGGGCTGTTTCAGTTTCTGATCCTTTTCATGAGTCCAGCTTTCTCTGCAGCTCATGGGTAATACCTCTCCAGCAGAACCCGCGGCGGTTTTTTTAGAGAGATGTTATTTCTTCCCGAGGCAGGAAATTTCAAGCTTGTCAAAGCACTTTTCCGAGCCAACAAGAGCCACAGTAGAAAAATTTTGATAGAAAGCAGGTGCAGAGCTGGCTGAGTGGCTGAGAAAGAGCCATGGTGCAGTTTGCATAACCCCTGGGGGAAAGACATGGACTCAGCGTGAGGAAAAGCGAGCACTGAGCTGAGGGTGACATGGTGAGCCTGCGGGCAGCCCGGGGACGATGGCAATGGCTCCCTCAGCAGCTCGCACTGCAGCCCACAAACATTGAACTGCAAATCTGGTTTAAACTGGGTGGTGACCCAGGCTGCCTAGCTCACTGGGGGACAAATACTCTGCTCCTTTCTGCCGGTGCGATGAAAACAGGCAAGCCATGAAGAGTTGCAATGGTCACAGGTTTAAGCCTTGGGAATCAGAAGCCAAGGCTCCATCCCCCAACCAAAAGAGCCTGAGGATAAGAGACATGTATGTCAGGGTGACTGAGGGTCGCACAGAACCCACTGATGACGGGGAATGATGGATGAGGCAAGTCCTTCTAGGAACAGGAGGCCATATGCAGTTCCTGGGGATCAGAAACTTGTCTTCTTTATGCCAGCCTGTAAAGTGAAGAACTCCAGTAAAACCAGTTGGTTTGATTTAGTGAAACACCTATGGATGCCATTGGAAAGAAACTTTCCCAATTATGTATAAATTTTGCATTCAGGAATGCTATAGCCCATGAAAAGAGCTGACCTCATGCTCTTCCAGGCATATCACCTAACTTCTGCATTGCCTAAAAGCAGATGTCTCTTTGGGAGTTAAAAAAAAACCTCTCGTCGTGTCAAAGTCCATTTGAAGAGCTGCATGTACAGAGCAGCTTTGCTGCTGGGATACAGCCACCTTGCACCCAAACACTCTCGTGAGGATGGCTTGAGGGGTGGGGTAGGCAGAGCTGGACCCCTCTGCTGTGGGCAGATGCAGGGACTGACCCACAGCACCCACAGCAGAGGGACAATACGCCTGTGTAAGGCAAACATGGCCCCCTTCTTATTTCCCTCCATAGACCACAGCAAATTTCTCCAGCAAAGTGCCATTACAACGAACACCTGGGACCTAAGACAGCCCAGGAGGTGCCAGACAAGGTGCTTCTGCCCTGGTTATGGTGGAAAGGCACAGCTCATGGTTTGGGCTCACTGCAAAGAAGGTCTGTGCCTCATGTAGGGTGGAAATGACTCCACTGCTGCTCAAAATTTGAATAAAAAAGGCTCCTTCCTTGCTGGCAGTCTTTACAGTTGTGCTGTCAGCGCCACAGAATTTCATCTTCTCCAGAAACCTCTGAGAAAGTGAGAGTTGCCAGCTTTTTTAATGGAAGTCTCAGTTTTTATGATTACAGAGAATATCTACGAAGT
Source organism: Gallinago undulata (assembly GCA_026546715.1). NCBI lineage: Eukaryota > Metazoa > Chordata > Aves > Charadriiformes > Scolopacidae > Gallinago > Gallinago undulata. The sequence goes on from JAOTQQ010000023.1 coordinate 44,109,224, forward strand.
GGCATCTGAGCATGCCTCAAAGGATCAGAAACCAGAATATAAATAAAGATCAACCCCAATTTATTATTTTTTGAAGTCCAACCCATTTTGATAATTTTAGTGGCCCTAACTCATGGCTTGTGAATGCTTTGAAGTGTTGTTACTGCTCCTGACATGGAATAACCTTACACTGGCTTTGTTTACAGGCAGGGATTTCCTTCCCTAACAAATGATTGAAAGTATTTAAACAATTAAGTTTCCAGAGTTGTTAATTTAGTAGTTAGTTACTAAATTAGTTTCCCTGATCACTAGCAATGAGCTCTTGAAAAACATTAACACTAAACTACCACAAGAGTAGGAATTAGTGTTTTAAAGACCTTTGAAGACCTAACATTAGTTTTCTAACGCTGCATTTTTTAACTAAGCTGTATTCCTTTGCCCCCCGTAGTCTCTCTGCTCTTGGGCATCACTCAGATGCACAAACAAGGGAGGGACATGTAGAAAATCACTGCTTCAGAAGCATATTAATATATATCTTAAGTTAGATATATAGAGTTTACATAAAATATGTAATATAAATGATGGGTTTTTTTCTATATACATGTATATTAAGTGCATGTAGAACAGCTTGTTTACAGCCCCCAGGAGTGAACACTTGGTACAGCCAAGTACCTCTTGGCTGTAGGTACTGACAGCCAAATTTTTGTTCCCCGTGCACGAATTATCCAGTCTCACAATTAACTGGGGAAGGGTACCGAAGCCCCAGGCCTGCTCTGCAGAGACAATTGCCCGTAGTCACAGACCTAAGGGGAAAATGCAGTCTCTCCCGTTACTCAGTAGAATGTCGGGCTTGAAAAGCCAACAAAAATATCCCCTGGGTTTCTTTCCCAGATGTAGGCACACACGTGTGTGCCCAAGAGGGGAGCCCAGGTGTGGTGGCTGTAAGGAAGAGCCCACTGCGGCCGGTGCCTGTGGCGAGCAGGCAACCAACCCTTGTGGGTGCTCTCCATCAACAAGCTCCATCATGCCAAAGGCCCTACCACACTTGCATCACTTGTTTCGCCTCTAAATGGGAGCCAGCCTTCAAAATGCTAAATACTGGCCGAGTGCCAAGCAGGCAATAGTGAACACAGAACTCCCAGCAAAATACCATTATTATTATTTTTTTCCAGTCAGTCCCTTCGCTGTGGAGATTGGTGAAGCCTCTACACTGTGGTTGGTTTTCCTGAAACTAGGAACCAGATGCCCCTGGTGTCCATCCACAGATCTGAAGGATGCCCTGCACCTTGCAGGTATTTGCTGCTTATTTATGTGCTTCTAGCTCTCATCCTGCATGTACATCCCACATGTGGATTTATCCTCAATCAAATTTGCATTAGACATGCCTCTTCTTGACGTGTCTCTTAAGTCCCAGTCCCTGCAAGCTCAAACACCCTGAAGCCTCCAGCTTCAGTCAAAATTAGGTTTAAAATTCAGCACTTAGCCTTTCCTGTCTGAAAGCCAGTTTTAAGCCAAGCAGCATTGATTTAGACAATTTATTGAGGTATGCTGCAACTCAAGAGGGCTTTTGGTGCTCCTGAGGCTAAAATTAGATGTACTAATGTACTAATGATGTACAGCTGCATTTTGGCTGTCACACCGGGGCAAGATGCTCTGCAGAGGGGTGACTGCTGGAGCCCAGCAGTGTCCCCCTGACCTGAGGGTGTCAACCCTGCAGATCATCTGGAAAACCACAAAGCTGACCTTCAGTGGGACATCATCAGTGGAGAGGCCTCCACGGGGCAGGATATTTAGCTCTCCCTCTGCCAGCTGTCAGCAGGAGCAGGGCTGAAAGGCCAGCTCTGCTTTCCCTTGGAGGCACTGTGAGATGCTTTTTTCCCAGTGGGTGGGAAAATGCCACCCATTTTGGGGTGGCAGCCACCAGCTGGGAGCAGGGCGTGCAGAAATAGCCAGGACAGAGGCTCCCTGTCACTGCCCTTGCTGAGAGCCAGGAAGCCCTCCCCAAGAAAGGGCCATCATGTATGCACAGCTGGGACCTGTCCCATCCTCTGTCAATCCTGTTGCCATGATGTGTGAGTGTCCTCAAACACCCATGGGCCATAGAAAGCTCCTTTTCAGTCATGTTTGGCAACTGAGAAAGTCTCTTCTGTCAGTGAATTTTGAATTTAAGTTTCTCTATAAACTGTAAAGAGAATGACTCGCTCCAGCAAACACTTGCTTTTATTGCATACCGGTGGGTGCCACCTCTGCAGGAGACCTCAGTGGGGGGAAATGTTTTCAGGTGGCTGGTAGTGAACTGACCGGCTGTGATATCATACCGGGACAGTGTCCCCATGCAGGCCCCTGAGCAAAGCCTGTCAACGCATGGGGACATTTAGTCCACCAGTAGCCCGTGCTTTCGGCTTGTGCTCACAAAGGCATCCGTGCCACCACCTCAAGTGCCTTACAAAGGTCTGTTTCTTACACTTCCCACCATGAGGCTGCTCCCAAGTGACTTCAGCTGATGCTTTTTGCAGTCTTTTCAGGGGGTTAAAAGGGTGCTTTGAGCTGCGTGCCGAGACTCAGCCTGAGGTGAGCGTTGCTGTTTGAGACCAGGGTCAGAGCCTCCTGCTTCCACTGAAAGTCTCGGAATAGGAGACTCTATGTACCTTCTGTTATCAAGAGAATATCTGAAGGATTTCGGCACAGAAAAACTCTCTGGAATAACTTCAACACTGAAACAAAATGTTCTCCTGTAACAAAAGGAATTGGAAGTTCATTCATTGGGCTACAGCTCGTACAGCTGACTGAGAAAGGGGTGTCCTCTTTGGCTCTTCACAATGAAGACCTGTGGGCTGGGAGTAATTTGGGAAAGGAAATACTGCTGTCACTGGTCCCACTGAGGCCGAGAGGGGCCCTGAGGGCCATGAGCACGTGGTCTTTGCATTAGTTACTTACAACCACTTTTGCCAGGAAGTTTTCGTATTCTATTCTTATTTTCCTTTTCTATTTTATATGTGAAAAATGAATTCACAGGCCCCCACAGCCTTTATCTAGCTGGTCCTCAAAAGGTCACAGCACATGTCAATATTACTGTTGTTACACTCATATGTGCTCTACACACACAGGAGCAGCATGCCTGCAGGAAAGCCTGTGAGGGCATCTGGAGGTGAAGTGAGTGATCTGTGGCCACCCCGAGTTTGCTACTCAAAGACCTGAGTGAGTCCCACAGCAATGCCCTGGTGGCTGCAGCTCCGGTGTCCACAACTCCCATCCCAGGTCACCCCTTTGGCGCAGGAGCAGGACGAGGCACTTTGGGGTGGAAGCCCCAGCCTTGCTGTCAAAAGGGACACTTGGTGTCCTTCAGGACCGTGAACACCCCTTCCCTACAACCACCGTGGATTCTGAGCCCTGCTGTCTCCTGCAATGACCAAACACAGAAAGAAAACACGTGTTACACAAAAAAGGATCAGCTGTAGGTTAAGGGCTTTTGAACTGAGCACATTTTGCAGGTAGCTTGTTGCAAGTGCTGAGGCTGTTGAAGTCAAAAGGGATTTTAAGTGTGGCAGAAATAACATGAATCCCATGAATGTTTAAACAGCAGTGCTCTGGATCACTTAAAAATCTTTCAGTGCACTGCTCCAGCAACAAATTTTATGCCCCACGTGCTCTTTCTCTCTCTTTAATCGGATTATAATTACTCTGTTTAGAACGCTACATGTGGTGAATGCACTTGCATGTTTTGCCTACTCTTCTCTAGTCAATCTAGCAGCTTGGATCTGGTTCTCCCTCATCTCAGGAACATTGCTGCCCTCGGTGGGGCTGGTTTGCAGACACAGCCCTACACAAGTGGCTCAGCTGTGTGGGCAGAGCAGGGATTTGAGCTGTATCACCTGTGTGCCAAGAGGATGCTGGAGCTGTTGGGTTCTACCTTGCTTTTCCTGCCTTTTTTGTTAAGTTTAAACTGTTAAATACCTCGCTCTCATCTTGAGGCAGTAGGAAGCTCTGAAATGCTGGATTTTCCCCTTTCATGGGACAGAAACCTGGTTTGCTCCCCCACCAGTCCGACATTGGTCTCTCCAGGGTGAGTGAGGATGTGGGGTGTGTATGGAGGCTGAGACACCGCTGGTGCTAGCAATCTCCTCTCCCAGCCTGGGGGGAGCCACTGACAAATGCAGCTCCCCCAGAGCCCATGTGTTTCATTTGGTGATGGTCAAGCTGGGCTGCTGGCCTGAGGAGTACCTGGGGAACCAGAGCTCTGGTCCATCGTGGTCTGTGGTCTGGTGGCATCACAGAGACAGGGATAAGTGGCAGTGGGGACAAGATGGATGGACGCTGCTGGCTGCGTGTGACAGCACACGCTGAAAAGCTGCTCCAGAGTCTCCCTGTGACGGACGCAGTGGGGACACCGCTTCTGAAACGCTGGGTGTAACTTGTCCCACAAAAACATTGTTTTTAATTGGAAGTTTAATAATTTCTTCCCTACATATTTCTGCTGCCTGGCCAAAAAAAAAACCGGTGTCTAAAATTAGCTTCCCCAGATAAAGACATTTTTGTCATATTTGGTACATTCCTACCCAAACACTGAAAGCCAGCTGTTTGGGCTAGGTTACGGAGACAAATCTGTTTGTAACTATACTCTTAGCCCTGGAATTAATAGCTTTTTTTATCTGTCTACATCCTATGCTCATTTTTTCCATACTCAGAGAGTGCCAGAGGAAGCATTATAAGGGCTACATAATTAAAACCAGAAGTGCCTCCCAGTGAACTTAACAGTAAATGCTAATGGCATTTCTAGCAAAAAGTAATGCCTTGGGGGACTCACTGCAAATGAGCTAAGAAGAACTCGGGGCTGTTGCTTTTATGGGTTGTAACTGAATCTATACAGTTAAAAGGAGTCAGGATTTGGATTTTTTTTCCATGTTAGTTGAAGTCCTCTGTAACTATGGTCACCAACTGCTGGGTAAAACCTGTGAAACCAGATTGAGAAGCCACCTCTGATTCTGCTGTTTATCATCACGTAGCTTCCCTCAGGAGGACATTATCATCACAACCCAGTTTCTCCATCTACTCTTCTGGCTATACACTGGTGAAAGTCATTTGACTTCATGGAGCGATGCTGGAGTGAGAAAAGTGCTGGGTGCTGGTGTGAGGAGAGGGCAGTAGGAGACTGGGAACCTTGTGGTCCCCGATGCCCACCTCTGGGCTAATGCCAGCAGAGGGGCCAAGGGCTGGCTCTGCACATCTCAGAGCTCTGCACCCTTTAGGGCAGAAAAAAAGAGGTTGAGAGACACAAAAATAATGTATTTAAAGAATGCCCACAAAAATCCAGCGGTCTCGTAACGGCCGTGCTTTGCAAATTCTTCTGTGCCTGATTTTCCAGGCATGTATGGGAAGCTTGTGCAGGGGGTTTTAAACTGAATGTTTTGAGAGACTTTGCTGGAAGTGGTGAAGACTTCCCATGGACTGGCCACCAAGGGGCTGGCTGCAGGGGTGGGGGCTTTGGCAGGAAGGCAGAAAATTGGGAAGAGGATAACAGCTCAAGATTGAACCCTTTTCTGCAAGGAGGGTGAGGAGGATTGCACCAGTGGGCTGCAGACAGGCTGCAGGGGTGCCTGGCTTACGTGCTACTGACAGCTAAATGCCTCGAAGGGAAAGAGCTGTGTCCTGGCACAGGGCCTCTCACTGAGCTGCTTCTGCAATAACAAACCATGCTGCTGGGGAGCAAGCCTGGGAGGGGAAGCCTTCCTTTAAAAAGACAAGCCCAGTGATGGAGCAGGCTGGGCTGGAGGTGTGTGAGCTAGAGTCCATCTTGCCAGCTCCTGGTTTCTGCACCATCTGCCAACACCAGCCCTCCCTAGAGCCCTGAAGAACTCAGATATAACCCATAAAAGGACAGCTGTCTGCCAGAAGTGACCTAGGCCAGTGACTGTCTGGGCAGGGAGAAGTCTCAGTCACCGTAACATGGCTGTTGGCCTGAGGAACCTGGCTGGGTACATGGACGAGTTCCCACCATGCTGGGAGCAGAGGGAGCAAACATCGTTCCTGGCAGAGGAATGTGCTGGACACATCAGTGACGAGGGACTGCACAGGGCTACAGGGCAGAAGTTGATTCATCTAAGCCATAAGCAAGTTTAGCTTGCTCCCAGCCAGCACTGTTTTCGAACCAGCTGGTGGAAAGGCTCTACAGGAGCGTGCGTCACTCTTGACCTAAGCTTGTTCTTAGTCATCTGTGCTCCTGTAATATTACTGGTGAAATCTTAGTGATGAGAAGCTTCCCTGGGGTTGTTGCAGTTGATACCAAAAGTCAGTTGAGTTGATACCAAAATTAGCGGGTGGACCCATAGCTTGGTGTGATATGGTGTGGTACAACTTGACCAAAGATGGGGCACTCTAAATTATTTGATCTGGGATTTTTTTCCCCCTTTCTCAACTCCTTGTGGTTGCTGGAGGAAATGCAGCCAAGATTTGCATGAAATTTAATACGCCAGGTGTGCTCCAGTGAAAGCAAGTGCCTAGATATGTTATTAAAGTGTCTTGGAACTTTACATCTGCTTGTTAATAAGACACTGCATAACTTTCAGTGACAGGAAGACCATTCTCTCAGTGAGATGAGAGCCACAGAGGACAAGCCAGAGGACAAGCAAGAACTCCTGTGTTGGCAGGGCAGCGGGCCAAGAAACTCTCATCTATTGGTACTTTTTGCTGTGACTTTGGCCAGACTCAGTTTCTGGAGGCAGCTCAGTGTGTCTCAGACTGCAGGTCAGGGGATTTGCTGAAGGACTCGGAGGCGCCTTAGGGTTAGAGGCAGCAGCACAGCCCTGGGCAGCAGCAGCTCCCAGCAGCTCAGCCCCTCCAGAAGCCACCGGTCACTGCCTGAACTGCTGCCAGTCTGGTGGGAGCTCCTTGATGCCCTGAATCACCAGCAGCAGCTCGGTTTCTCCAGGATGGAGAAGTGAAAATAAGCTGTAATTACTGGCCACAAGCATTTGCAGTATTCTCTCCTCTGGGGGAACTGAGTTGCAGCCAAACAGGGGTGGAAGCCAAAGGGTTCGGTGCAACACAAGGGTTTCTTAAACATAAGCTTATAGGCACACATCAGAAGTTTCCTTCTTGGCAGATGCAAGCTCTGAAAAATGTGGCAGGGAGAGCTGGATGTTCAGTCAACCCATTAATAAAAACCAGCTGTAAAAAAGTCCGGGCTTCCTGCAAGTTGAAATAAATTTTGCCACCAAGCTAACAGGAGCCAGTGCTTCAGCTCACGTAGCTGGGAAATGTCAGCGTGGAGAGAACCCACACCATGATTTTTTTTCTCCAATTTGAACTTTGTTCCTTCTTCCATCACCTTTCTTTCGTTCCCTGTCTCCATTGCGATGCTGCATGCCACGGCGTCTTTTCGTAGCAGCTGGTGTGTTACAGCAACAAACCCAATCCTCGTACCGTACCTTGTGTCGAGCTGCAAGTGGGACATATTCAAAGGCTGCCTTCACTCTGGTCATTGGTCTTCAGATAACAAGCCCAGGAGATACATGGCCAGCTGAACTTTAGGGTCACTGGCACTCTTGCCACTTTTGGTAAGAAGGGAAGCTCAGGCTGAGGTCAGGCCCTTGTGTAAACCTCTGGTTGATCACTGAAATCATTGAACCATCCAAAAAACACAGAAGACTTCCCCCCCCGCTTTATTTTTTTTTCATTCCCTCATTTATTCTGGAGACAAGGATTATAGGAAAAGTGCAGTAAGCTATTTTCAGGGCAGCTACAAGTTTTTTGACTTGTTGGCATCCCAGTAAAATCCTGACCTGCTAAGGGCATTTAGCTCTGTATTTTGGTCCTGTACGAGATCCAAGTTTTGCAGCCATTAGGCAGCAGAGCTGATAAATGCTGTGATTTAGAGGCTGCCTAATGGAATCTTTTGCCCCAGAAGACATTCAGAGTAAAATCCACAGTGATCCTTAAAGAAAAATGATAAGCTTTAAAAGTTCTATGTTGGGCTGAAGGTGAGTAGAGACACAGCTCCCAGGCGTCAGCCAAGCCTGGCTCAGGGGTCACAGGCAGTTGTTCACCCTGGTAACTGCCCTAAGAGAAGGTACCTTTACCACAATGAACACACTAACTTGTCCTGGCAAGAAAATCAGGCTGCTGGTGAGGAGCAGGATGAGCTGTGTCCTGTTCACCTTGAACAGAGGGAGGAGAACAGGAAGGAGCAATGTCCCTGGGAACAGGATCTTAGGGGACAGAGAGTCTGTTGGAGGAGAGGGATGAGCTAATTGTGGGCTTTCCTTCTCTGCTCTATTAGGATGGAATAAATTTGGTCTTGGATCAGCATCCTTTGGGTGCAGCTCAATACCAGTGGGGAACTGTATTAGGGATGCAAACTAATCTTGTGATCATCCCCCAACTCACGTTTATTGACTCTAGAAGGTACTGTCAAAGCTCCCCAGATGGCAGGAAGTCAGATGAAGATGTAGATCTTTGTTGTGAACTACTAGGTTATATTATGTGTTGAAGTGTAAAGCCCGCTTGTCAGAAGGGGACAATAACAGATTTTCAATAGAAATGTACAAAGTGACCCATTGAGAAGAACTGGGTGCCTGGCTCACCTGCTCTGTAAAGGCTTTCACTGGCATTAACTCATTAACTCACAAATGTAGGACAGCCAAATTATGGGTTTGTCCTCACCATAACAAGAACATACTGATTGAAGTGATTCACAGGCAAACTTGGACAGCAAAGCTGGGGGACCCGTCTGTGAGTAATGCCTGCAAAGTCAGGGTTTGCGTCTCAGGCACGTGGCTTGCACGCTCTTTGGGGGATGCTGCTGCTGAGCCATCAACAGGGCTCTGCAGGGGTGCTGCCCCGGTACACACAGCTCTGTGCCCTCTGAGCCTCAGCAACTACGACTGAAGTCACCAATAAATAAATTGATTGCTACCAACTTATCAATCAGACAGCCACAGTGTGTTTTCTACACTTTCTGCCTTTACAAGTCTTCACTCGGTCATAAGACCTGCTGAACTCCACGTGCCGAGACAAAACCCAGATGCTGTGGATTTGTCTTTATTAGAGAGGACTTTTAAAAGTTAAGACAGAGCTTAAGCAAGACTGAAACAAACTATGTGTAGGCCAGATCCTAAATATAGTCCGAAATCCACCCCTTAATTGGCTGTCAAGTCTCTCCAAACCAAATTCTTCTTCAAATGCCTTTTTAGTTGTTAGCAGAAATTCAGCTCAACTATAAACCAAATTGAGTTGTTTCTCAAAATACATTTCTGTAAAATGTGTACGCGGGCATGCAAAAAAAAAAAAAAAAAAAAAAGCCCTATCCTTGTAGCTGCACGATTGTTTCTCTTGTACTTTGAGAACTTGCTGCCTAAGACAAAAGGCAGAGAGGGAGGCTACCCAGCGTGCCTGCTGATGGGAAGTGGTGAATGAATTCTTACTTTGCTTTTCTTGCGTGCACAGCTTTTGCTTTATCTATTAAACTGTCTTCACCTCAACCCACGAGGTTTTGCACTTTTACCCTTCCGATTCTCACCCCATTCTGCTTGGGGGAAGCGAGAGAGCAGCTGCGCGGTGTTCAGTCGTCAGCCAGGGTTAAACCGTGCCATACAGTTTTCAATTGCTCCTGCAATATTGATCCAGATACTGATTTTGATTACCTGAAGATATTGGGGAAGAGGAAGGGGGAGTGTTATCACTCTTGGCATTGAGTGTTATCACTCAGCTCATCCGTGGCTGCCTCTCAGGCAGATTCAAGATACCCCACGCAACTCCAAGGGCACTGATGAAAGCAGAGTATAAAGGACAATACACAAAGCGGCACAAAAGCCTTGAGTGTTCTATTTAAAGTGACTTTATTAAAACATTGTTAATATAAAATGTGACCAAGTACAATTTTTTTTTGTAAGAATGTTTAATAAAAACATATTAAAGAAAGAAGGAGCATCAACTCTTGTCAAAGCACAGGAAAAACCTACCAGGATAAGTAAAAAGTTCTGCAGCATGTTCTACCAGCTGGTCCCAATGTGTGTTAGAGTGAGTTAGCTGATGGAAGAGACAGGCAGCCCAGGTTCTTCCCTAAGAAGCTTTAACGTATTTAGCAGAGGTTTAAATAACTCTCCTCAACAGCAGGAGACTTTGCTTTCAGATCTCCCCATATGAAAGTAAGATTAGAACCTGCATATTCACGTTGGATCTAAAACTTTTCAGCAGCTGAATGTACAGAAAATTATATTCACTGGTAACTGTAAAATCCAAGGTTAACATTTGTCAGCTTTGAAAAGAAGGTGCAAGTTAATATCAATTATACACCTAAAGAATTTGTGCTAAAGTTGTTCTAAGCTATATTAATGCTGGATGCTTGTAGCAAATGCTGAAAAATGTCAGCCAGGAAAAAAACAGCAGTGAAGTCCAGGCTGGTAGAAACAACAAGTATTTTCTGAACTGCTGAATGCACGGTCAATATCCACAATTACAGGATATTGCACATCTCACGAAGAATGTAAAGGAGCTTTCAGAAGTCTATAAATAAGGCTATGCAATTACTAATACTGTGGCATTCTTCCCCTTTAGCTAAGAAAACTTTGAAGAAAACACTAGAAATACTCGACGTTTTGGGCTTGGTGGTTCTATTTTTTTTTTTTTTTGGGGGGGGGGGAGGGAGAAGGGTAAATGCTTACAGCATTTTCCTTGATCAACAAGTCAGTTTAAATGCTCTGTCAGCATCCTCTGCTTGTTCAGAGTAAGCAGCACACCAATTAGAGACAAGGATTCTTCCGGGACATCTCAAAACTCTTCCTGTAACAGTCAGAAGAAAATCCTGCAGCATCCATTTCTGCAGACTTAACTGCCCCTGGCACTGAACCAAATGTCGTGTGCTAATCCATGAGAAGCCTAAGCACAATTATGGTCTAGGAGATGGTGACCTTCTTGTAGCTTTGGCTGGGGCCCATTAGACCCATTAGAGCCCTGTGTTTTGCCTTCTACCCCAAACAAATGCTATGGGACTATTGCTGAGGTAAAGGGAAAGGTCAGACCTTTGGCATTGGAGCAGACCAGTCGCTGGCTGTGCGTAGGGGGACTTAAGGCTTCAAGGTGAGGTAAACACAGTGAGAGTCAGTGTGTAAATCATGCTGCATTTCAGAGACAACAGATTCAAATGACAGCTAGTCTTGTTCTCTACATTTTAAACACCAAACAGAGATCATTCGAAAGCAGAACTGGAGGCAAGTCTGCTGAGGGCCACCTTGAGATGCCTCTCTGCACCTTGGGAACAAATGTAACCCAGATGTTGCACACCAAAGAGAATTTACCCACAAGGAGGAAAAAGCACCAAAGTTGATAAGTCCTTGAGACAATAAGCTGCTTAAAAAACAAAGAAGCCTTATACTGCTATGACCTTCCATAAACATAGTGGTTTCCTGACACAAAGGTAATCTACACTCCAGCAACTCCCAGTGCTGTACTTCCAGCACTACTGTTACCAAGAGTTATGCTCTAGTAAGGAGGCAGTGAAATCGTCAGGCTTGTGTTCCCTAAAGACAGTTTGTCCCATTCATTATGTTGTCCCATTCGACTCCACCCACCCCCAAGCCTTTAATCCAAAGAAAAGAAACACCTGTCATCTCCCCAGGTCATTTTTCTAACACTTATGTTATTTTAGCAGATTTGTAAGGTACAAACACAGTGCTTCTTTGGATCCATCATTTTGGCAATGCCCTTGCCCTCTTTAAAAGAAAAAGTGTTTTCAAATATGTGGTACAAAAGTTACTTTCAAACTAAATAAAACATACAAATCAATGTAATTTTTCTGAATGCTTATTTCTCACACTGGTTTTGCTACTTATCTGAAGTATGGGATTATTTGCTTATTTGGAACCATTGCATGTGCAACACTAGTTCTTACAGACCATGATAGCAAGGTTTTGGTTGAAAACAGCAATCTGGTCCTGCAGGTTCCATTTCTATGATATGGAGACTCTCGTTTGTTTTTCTTTATCATGTATATGGAAACCTCTCCCATCCTCTCAATACAGTAGATACTAAAAATTTTAACAGATATTTAAAAAAAAATACCCAAATGAAACCACACTTCTATCACTGTTTAAAAACCATAGACGTGTATGGTATTACAAAAAGTTTATACAAAGGCAACATTTAAGAGTTTGAAAGTTACTTCTAGAAAAAGACACAAATGCTAGTAAATTAACATACAAGGAGAAAGAAATTCCGCTCCTTCCCCAAAGTTGGTTTGATCTATTTTGAAGTATCTTTTACCAGTTGTCTAGAAAATCAAAGCCAGTCTTCAAGATAACATTGCTTGTACTAGTCTGCAAGGGAAGGGAAAAAAAAAAGAAATAAGATGTGGTTGTGAATTATGGTATTTTAAACTCAGTACTTGACTGCCTATCTACAAAAGAAAGTTTAAAACGTCATCTGCCAGCATTTAAAGTTCTTCACCTTCCTCTAGGATACCCAAAAGCCTACACCAGAAAATGCTAGATATGGAACAATACTCAAAAGGACCAAAAAGCAATTCCAGATAAAAATTAAATTCTTGTGGTGGTCTGCAGGCAAAATGTTTGGGGTTTTTTTTTCCCACCATGGAAAAACTCAAAGATCAATGTTTAGACTAGAGTGGGAATTGCAAAGAATGAAACAAACACAGAATGTAAGCATTGCAAACTCAGTGGATTGCCTGTTGCAATGACAGCCAGTTGCTTCCAGAACACTACACAGTTTAAACTTTGACAAGTTATTCACTGGTCTACCAAGAACATGCTCACTCCTGCAGTGCTGCACTTTTAGCTTTGACATTTAAGGTGAGATCACCTTAGTGTTCAGAAAGACTATTCAATGGACACAGCTGAGTCTCTGGATTCTCTTTGTAGAGCATGGCTCTCCTGCCCAGAACAGGGACAATAATCCAGAAACGAGGAAATGAAAAAAACTCTATCAGGCTGTCTTCTTGGCTACTCTGTTTACTTTTTGACATGGGAGGACTGTTTCTCCACACAGTGGAAAAATCAGTCTTTTCAAACTATTTCAGTTAGCTAGAAAATATTCACGAATTAATTAAAACTGTGACAAACCATTAATTTGTAAGAAAATATTATAAATCCTTTAACTAAAATTAAAGGACTACTGCAGTCACAATTTGTAGCAAAACAGTTCAAGAAGCACTATGTCGTAGCTTCAGAAAAAAATAACTAAACATAGGGCTCCAGATGCTGCTAAGTGCTGTCACTTACTTCTCTTGCAAGTATTTACCTCATCCTGCATCTTTCTGACCTTACATCATCCTGTTTGGAATTTAAACAATCACTGGTGGGAAAATATGGTGGAGAAAAAGCTATGCAGCATGCTTAAGGTGTACAGTAACGCATCAGACTTATGCCAGTGATGCTACAGATTCCAAACAGAACTGCACAGCTCTGTTTAAGGAACCACTCCTCTACTTGATGTTTTTCAGGCTTCTCTTCTTTCTCTCACCATCTCATATCCTGTTGTTCCCTTTCTTTTCTCACAGATCAGCATTTGCTTTTTAAATAGCTTCAGTTGGCTATTGAGCTGCTTAAGGTTATTTTTTGTTGTTGGGTTGTTTGGGTATTTTATTAAAAAAAACATTGAGAAGGCTAATTCTGGACGTTCATTCCATTTCCATTTTGGACTTTAAGAGAAAACACATTTGAAAGCAGCCCAGCTGCCTGGGACAAAGCACTGGGAAGTGGCTGTTGGGCTGCTGCTTCAAACAGTTGAGAAACTAGTTCATCATTCACCACTATGCTGTATGTACCAATAAAGTGTCCTAGACTAGTTCATCTACTGTTCAACTTAAAAAAACGTCCTTTTTCCATTGAGTCTTCTGCTGTTTCAAGAAAACAAAAAAAAACCCCAACAACTCACCCCTCTTTTATTTGATATAGCAAGCTCTTTACCCGAGTTAGGCAGCTTGCTGTCAGTCAGCCACCAGATACCATGTCAGTGTTTCTGGTATTATATTTAAATTATGTCCTTATCCTATGCACTTTACTACAATAAAAAAAATACTTGATTGAAACAAACAATAGCAGTTAAAATGGACTTCTTGAAATTTGCAGGATAAAAATCCAGCAAGCTTAGCTATGGCTTAATGCTTTATGAAGTCCCTAATCTTCCAGAGTGACCTTGTCAGATTTTAATGTGCTACACAGTTTTTAAATCTAAGGACAGTGGATAGAGCAGTCCTTACCTGTCCAGGCATTTGTGGATCTGTAAGTATAGTACCATCAGTATCTTCCTTGTTTGTCCTAGAAGATGCCAGGTCCTGTGGTGGGTCAGGAAGAAAGAAGTCATCTAGAGAACTAGCAGGGAATTGAGTGGGTCGAGGTTTCTCCCATTCAAGAGATACAGAAGGTAGGCTGGGGGCAACAGACTTCTCTGGTTTAGTTATGCTGGACTTTTCAGCTTTTGCCATCTCCTTTGGAGTAGACTCCTGTCTGTAAAAAGAGGGAAGGGGTTTCTCTCCTTTCTCCATGGACTTGATCTGGCTTGGGGTCAGGGACTGGAACTCAGACTTGTCTCCTTCAAACTTGGAGCGCTCTGCATTTATCTTCCAGAAAGAGGACTCCTCTTCCTTTCTGGATGCTATCAACCCATCAGAGCCAGGGGTCTTATTGGCCTGAGAAGACTTTGGGACTTGGACACCAGATGCCGCTTTAACAGGCTGCCTCTGTTCATTTTGCAACTGGGCACCACCTTGATCTTGTATGGACAGGGATGCGATGCTGAACTCCATCTGACTCTGTTCAGGTTAAAGAAAAACAGTATTTCAAAGCCCTCCACAAAGACATAGTTTCGAACTTCTGTTCTTGATGCATATAGATAACACCTTTGCTCATGGCCAGGCAACTCCCAGACAGTAGATACCACAGCAAAGCTAACTTATTTTCTGCATAAATGTCTATCTTTGTAGCTACATTAAAATACTGATTTTTAAAAGGCTGAACTGCAAGCAAACCTTAAGAACCCTAGACCTGCTGCAGAGGAGACAAGTCAATTACATCGGTTACTCGCTGCCCTCCAAGACAGCACTGCACAGCATGCACAGCACTAAAAGATCAGAATAGAGGCACTAAATCATTAGAACAGTTACGAAAATCACAGACGTTTTACATGAAAAAAATAAAGCAAAACAGCTTTACAGTGTATCTTAAAAGGCAATCTTCCATGATAGTCCTTGATACAGTTGGCAACACGTTACAACTCCATCTACTTCTAAGATAAAGGATTAGATGTAATGGGTATGCACAGATAAGTGGTTTTTACAGTTCTAATGGCGCCCTGAAGGAAGAGAAACAACTCCAGCAGGACCAGTTCTTCATTTATTCCACAGCCTTGTTTTCTTTTCTTGCTTACAGCAAGGCTAGCTGTACATATTTCTGAGAAGAAACACTGGGTCAAGGAAGCAAGTGACCACAGTTAAAGCATTTTACAGATCTTGCAAAAGCCACCCAAAAGCGACCAGTGCTTCAAAACATTCATTTTATTTACCACTTCAGTAATCTTGATTGTCAACTAGCTGAACACTCTTCAGGCTAATAAAAGCTAAGCCTTATTTCACTCTAAGGAACACGCAAGCGTAACTGTATTTAGGAACACAGCACCATAGCAAGTGCCAGAAAAGAACAACCTAGTGTCCTAGTGTGTTTTGCACGTAAAATGGAACAAACAATGAGAAAAAAACAATAATTAAAAACTGCATTTACTGTTAGAGCTAGGCTGTCATCATTACAGGCCTGATTAGTTGCAAAAAATTCAGTGGGCATTTCAAATACTAGCTTTTGCTACAAGCAGTTAACAGATACTTTTGAAATTCATTACAGTTTTGTGATGTTTTCTCAATTCTACTTCATTACCTGAATAAACTGCAATAGTATCTATGGGACTAAGTCTAAAACAAGTCCTAGTTGCATATCATTTTCACTAGAAGTGTTTGATCTCGAGTCCTACATTATTGTGGATGTTAAGTTCAAAGGGGCTTTAGATCTAGCAGGTCTCACGCCTAGTATTTAATATTCAGAAACTTCTCGTCAAAGTACAAATGTTAACTCAGCAACTGATTATTTATAAAACATTTTTGTTTTGTTTTTTTAAACAGTCAGAAGCTGACTACATGTAATTTGATTCACGGACTAATGTCTGAACTTTCTAAAGAATTAGATACATTAGATATTTTTCCAAGGCAAGGAAGCACTGAGTTCTGTGTTTTCATTAAGAACATACCGTGTTATCAAAAGATGCAGAACGTAAACAAGCTGTAAGTAATTATAGCTCAGGTAGAATAAGGTGAGTGCAAGGATACACGCAACTCTTACCAAACAGCTCAACAACTCCACCCTGCCTACAAGAAACTTAAATGAAAAACTTTATTGCTCCAATTTTATTATTTCTTAAAACAGAAGTCATGATGTAAGGTTTAGAGCAGGAGATTTTCCTTAGATAGATTCTGCATAACCAAACTATAGATGCAATGGTGTTGAAGATTATTTATAGTGACTGCTATTCCCTATATTAAAATACAGGGATTTATTTCCCTAAGCTCATTTGGCAATACTACTGAATAGAGATTTACCACTCTGAAGTTAAGATGATTTAAGACTTCAGAACTGATAAAATCCCAGCTTAAAAACCCCACAACACAATATAGAATAGACCTGCACTTCCCCAATATCCAAGAGGAAATAAATAAATAAATTTCCATCTTGGAAGACTTAAGTAACTTGTTATGTAGGAATTAAAACAGGGCTACTTTCCATCCTTCAACAGTCTTCCTTCTTCTGAGTAGCCTGTGCCAGGGCTCCCACTAGAGATGACAGCAGCTAAAGGTCACTCCCAGCCCATGCAAGAGGGACAGCCAGCAGTCAGAGGGCACAGCCCCAGATCCACCAGAATAGCAAGGGAAGCAAGGGTCTGTTAGAACAAAAATTAGAAAAAGGAAAACCAACAAGATGGCTTTGCCTTTTGACAGCAGCAAGATAGACAAGCAATACCAGGCCTC
Source organism: Gallinago undulata (assembly GCA_026546715.1). NCBI lineage: Eukaryota > Metazoa > Chordata > Aves > Charadriiformes > Scolopacidae > Gallinago > Gallinago undulata. The sequence continues at coordinate 44,126,220 of JAOTQQ010000023.1, forward strand.
CTGGGAAGTGCTTACGCTGTGGAGAAAAAGACACCAGTGGTCATGTCTTATGTTCTTTGTAAGGGTCCAAATATCGACTCAGAGGTCTGGTTTGGAAGCAGCAGACCACTTCTGGTGTAGATAAGAGCATGACACTGCAGCACAGCTTTAGGCAGTTGTACCTTTTCCAACCTGCTTGTGGATGTGTGTTCTGGAGAGGACGCCTTCTTTCTCCATTTAGAACAGAGACCGTGGGGTGCATCTTTCCACTTGAGAAGACAGGACCACCCAACGTTTAAGATTATGTATTTATGTCATAGTATGTTTTCATGGTATGTCATGGTCTTTCCTGTGATAACGTAACACAGAATAATCTGAATGAAAACATTTTTTCAGAAGTTTGCTTTCTCCCCAGAAAAGGGGTGAAGACAAGACTATCCTGACAGGTTCCAAAAGCACTGTGTCTCAGCATGATGCAAATACGGCCTGAGAGGTCAGATGTATAATTCTGCTTCTAGCACTTAGCTGGAGAAGCTGAGAACTTCTGTGGACCAGTCACAAGTTACTCTATTTTCCTTGGAATGTATCATGTTTCTATTTGACTTTCAAGGTTACTTAAGACCTCTGAACCCCCAAGAAATGCAGCTGATGAAAGAAAACAATCGATACCCAATATCTTTCAAGTCACAAAATCAGCAATAAAATACTATAAAGACCCTACCTCCTCCCAAAAAAACAACCAATGGAGCAGCAGTGTAAGTAGTGAGATGATTTCACATATAGATGAAGAGGTCCTATGCATGAAACACCCCATGCTGACATGTAAGTTCTGTGTCCATCTTTCCTTAAAAAGACCATATATTAAAAAAAATCAGACCTAACTTCAGTCCCAAGGCAGGGATATTCCAACAGATCTTAATACTGGCTGTATCTACTCATGATAAATAATGTATTCTGAAGGAGAGGTACTATATACTAAGAACATAATGACTTAATAGTACCGTATAAAAATCGGGTCTCAGTTCATAAGTCTATATTAAAAACAAGATGACCACAAAGAACCCAGAAGTTTGGGTTTTTTAAACATCTTATTCACTCATCAGGAATGCGTAGTATTTTACTAAACAGTCAAGCAAACACAGCCAAAACAAATCGTTTTGCTTGGCAGCCTGAAAAATCCAAATTGTTGAGACAAAGACTGTAGAAACACTGTCAAAAGCAACTTGCTTTAAGCACAGCCTGATACATGCAGAGGTAAGAAAGCCAAGTTTAAAATGATTTAGAAGACGACTTTGCTTTGCTGAATGGACAAAAACCAAATAAATATGGGGCCCAAAGTAGTTGCAGTTTTTGCTTTGTTTCCTATGCCCACAGTGGGTGTTTCAGGACCGTTTCAGAGTCAGAAAGAAATCCTTAGGTCAGCAGAGACCAATCACAAGGACAAAAATAGAGCAAAGATCTCAAAACCAAATCTAAGTAATTTTATTCCATACAGAAAGACAACGCCAAAGACATACAGTGGGTAGCTTCAGAGGAAATTTCATTATCTCCTCTGTAGTGATATGAACAGTGTTCTAGTCAGTTTGCCACTGGAACTAGTTGGTCTGAGCAAACTCATACAGCCAGTATCTGGTACGTGCACCGTTTTACTGTCAAAAACAGCTGTCCAAAGATTGATGCAGGTAACTGAATCCTTAGCCAGGAACACCTGGTCATGCAGAATAAAATAAACCTTGAACACACCTACTATTACCACAAGGTTTTTTTGCTCAAGAACTACTAGTCAACAGTAGTCTTACAGCACTGCATTTTAAACATATGTAGTTTAGATCAAAAAGGAGAAGGGAAAACCCAAAACCTCAGGCATCACTCTTCTCTGCTTCCAAGCAAGCATTGCCATTTATGCCAGCTTGATTAAAGTAACAACATCAAATTATAGTTTGTAACAAACAATTCTAATATCAGATTCCTAAAGGAGGAGGAAAAAAATTATTTTCTGTTGCTTTATTCCTATTTAAAAAAAACAAACAACAAAACATCAAAACCACAAAAACAACTTATACAAGGAGGGATACTGAAGACTTTCATTTTCGTTTAGTGCTTAGATATAGGAAACAGAGTTTTTAAACCATGTTTTTTCTAAGTACAACATAACTGGTTTATTTCTAAATCATTGCTGGGATTAGCTCACTTCTGTAGCAAAATGAATAGGGGAATTCAGACAGGGAGGCAGCAACCATCTGAGGGCCTGTTGAAAGTAGAAGAGAGCTGAAGGAGGAAAAAGCCAGGGGTCAAAAAGTACTAAAAAGGATTCTCTAAAGCTATCTTTGTAATTATTCTATCTGTAGCCAGACCAACAAATTTTAAAATGTTCATATGTCAATTTTAAACATTTGTAATAAAACCTATTTTAGTTAATAGCATGTAATAGACACAGATTCCAACTTATTCCCATGTTACCGTGTGCATTCAATGTGTTAGGTGAGGTGGCAGATTGAAATTATATTTTCTGCCCACTCCTAAATTCATTTTTTTTTTAAACAAACCAAAACCAGCAAGTTCTGAGTTCAGGCAGAGTTGCAGAGAAATTTTATTTCCAAACCCAGGCATGATTCTTGTTTTCCATTTATATCTTGAGGTCCGTGCTGAGTTTCACTGAATTTTTACTTAAACCAAGAAACCTCAAAGACTAAACTCAGCCAAAATGTCAGCTTTCATCTCACTTAAACCTGAAGCCATAAATAGAATGCCCTAAATTCATAAACCTGGATTTAGCTCCAGTTAAAAATGTAACCCGCGTTTCAAGACGTGTTATGTTTATGAGGACTCCACCCATGAACGAAATCACTCCTTCCAATTCAATCTCTACTTTTATGTCGGTTTATTTGCAGTGCCATGAGAACACACTGCTTCCCAAGTTGTTTTACTTCTGAGAAGTGCTACAGTTTTCTACTAAAAATAGTAGTATATTAAATGCTAACAGCTAACTCAGCAATTTACATTTTATTTCTGCTTTGTTTGCCTTGTTTAAAGGTTTAAAAATAAAGAGGTAAGACAAGAACTTTAAATATACAAACAGCTAAAAACAGTGGGGATATTCATGCAGGTGTTTGCTGTGAGGAGTTAAGCCGTATCTCACGTTTGTGTTTAAAAAAAACAACACAGAAAGTTTACTTTTGACAGAGGTAAACTCATCAAGCCCTTCAACAACGTTCTATCCAAAATGACAGCAATTGAGTACCTTGGTCTCTGGGTAAGTTTGACAGCCGTAGAATTAGGGAACCCATTGGACTAGCTACCATGAGAAAAATCTGTCCTTATCTAATCAACTGGAATCACCATTGGTATCACTGCAACAGCTGAGAGAGGCTCCAACTTGCTGAAAACATGTCCTCCCCTCTTCTCTCTACCCTCTCAGTTACAGGCAAATATTTATTTTGCTGCTTTACTTTCTGACTGTCTGAATGTTATAAAAAATAAAAATAATAATAATTAAAAAAAAAATCAAGCCTATTGTTTTTACTGATTTGCGTCTCTGCTTTCTCCTTCTCTGCAAAAGCAGAAACCGAATGCCACATTCCCTTCCTGGGAAGCCAGAGTGCTTTCATGCAAAGCTGCAAAAGAACAAAGGCATTTTGTCATCACAGCAATAATGTGTAAAAAAGCCAAACCAAAACAAAAACTCTGCATGAAAGGGAGATTAGGCAGAAGAATATTATGGAAAGAATAACCCATCATGAGGTAGAGCTCATGGAATGGAAAGAGCCCAAAATAATAGCGGGAACAGATTTGGCTCACAAGACACCGAATGTGCACTACGTGTCAACCTTATTAAACTGCTCTTTCAGGTTTCTTCACTGCTACCCCATGCTGGACCAACTCCCATGAAGGATACTTCACAGAGAAATTTCCTTCCAGTATTATCCTATTAAAGTACTGGTTAGGGGAGAGATCAAAGAGTAAGCACAAAGCAAGATCTCCACCTTCAGAAATGTAAGACTCAACAGCTGAAGGATTTGGCTGAAAGACTGACACCATATGGGGCACTGGGGAAAAACCAAAAGGAGGAACTCACACAAACCAACCAACCCACACCCTGTAAAGCCAGACAAAATGGATTCTCTAGAGTTTTGCTAAAGGAAAAGTTCATGCAACTTACAACTTTTCAAACTACAGCTGAGTCACAGTTTTTATCTCTGGTCAGCAAGGAGGAAGGGGGAAAGCAGCAAGCACTGCTTGATTAGTTGAAAAAAGTAATTATTTCTAAAGCAACTCCTACCCACCTCACACTTCTTGAGCAGTAACAAGTGCCTCTATCTCATTTTGTGATTCTTCATTTATTACAGAAAAGCATGAAACTAGAGCGTCTACCCATTGTGGTCCCTCATTTTGAGACACCAAGAGGATAGTAAAAATAACCTTAACAAGCAAGAGATAAGTCAT
>JAOTQQ010000023.1:44132002-44156248 GCA_026546715.1 Gallinago undulata
TCCGTGTTAGCCTTACGACAATGCCATTATAAAGAATACTTTAAAAAAACACCAGAGGTAGAGTAAAACAAAACAAACAAAAAATAAAACCCCAACCTTAAAATCAACCCACCACAGAAAAACATACTGTTTTTGAAGGAGTTGCCTCTTGGAGAGGAAATAACACAATGCTTCTAGCATAGCCCAGGTTAACAAGTTCCATTACATTCTAGTACATAACAAAAAGATTTGAAAGAAGAACAAAAAGAAGCATAAGATAGGCTTTAGAAAAAAAAACATTGAAATTACTAGATATCTGTATCTTTCTCAGGCCATTCCCTAACTACATTACTCCTGACTTCAAAAATTGAATGCAGTTATGCTCACACAAGACCTAAGACTCTGTCTCTCTGAACGTGGAAAGTTTTTCAGAAATTTTACTATGAAAAAAAAAAAGTCAGATAATTTGGAATGAATCAGTTTTACACCTGCATGGGAAGCCAGACCATAAGTTCATGAAATACATTTTCTGCTTCTGTTGATGTAAACTGAAGCAGAGCAGTCCCGTTTCATTTGTAGGATTGTCGCTTTACACAGCTCATAGAATAATGGTGACATTAGTCTACTGACTCTCAAAATGAATATAAATGCACAAGGAACAGCATAAAATGAGAAACCAACTTTTAAAATAAAAAATGCTGTATATTTACCTTTGTTTCCCAGGAAAACGGAGCCGAGTGTTCATCTTGCCAAGTTATGTCCTGAAATAAAATGCAAGAATGACTAAAAATCAGAAAAGCAGGTTTACTTGCTCAAGAGCATCATATGCAGAAGACATTACATTGCACTGCTGGAAGCATAACAACCACTACCACAGAAACAGCTAAAAAGTGAGAGCACTACTTAAAGATGGCACTAATTACAGTTTAAGACTGACTGAAAGCAAGATCTTTGAGGGAAGGATTACCCATTAGCACATCAACATAAGCTATAAAATATATTAAGGTTTAACATGGTCTAAACCTCTTGAAACAGTTTCTCTACAAACAGCTTTAAAACATATATTTTCAATTTTCTACAAGGCATTTTCTTTGGTAGCCACTAGCAACACACAGGGACAAATGGAGCAGGGCCTTGGGGAAATAAAGCCCAATTTGCTTCTCCTGCAAACCAAACAGCACGTGTGCAACCAGACACTCACGGGGCAGCGAAACAGCTGTGCATCCATCAGGCCAGGCCACAGCTGGATCCAGCCCTGACAAGACGCATCATTATGGCACTTCAATGATGATCTGTCTGAAGTAAGTACACAGTGCTGTTGAAAGAACTACACCATGTCCAGAGTAAAATCTCAATCTGAAATTGCTTCTTTAAAGAAGCCGTTTTTTCGGAAAATAATCCCAAATTTGAGAAATTTAAATAATCTTTTCATACACAGCATGGCCTCTAGAAAGACATGTGACCCACACTGAAAAAAGAAGGGGTGGGAAATAAATAAATAAATGAATGTTACTCATCTTTGTTCAAGACTTGCAACAAAACAATCACACTTCTATTCCTAGTCGTGGATGAGACTCATTTGTACGCTGGATGTTCACACCCGTAGAGCTAACGCGTTGCACCCTCCACACTGAGTATATCCCAGCTTGGCCACCCTGGTACATCAGGGGAAGAAAATGAGCTGGAACAGCGTATGGAAGGAAAGAGCCCAGGAGTAACCATGCACAGGGAAGGAGAGGACAAGACAAGACTTGGAGTGCTCGCTTCACATTCCTGCTGTTTGAAGAATAACAGAACTAGACTATGTTTTAAGCTAACACAGGAACCCCATATCTTACCATGATCACCCCCTTCTTATTTCTGAACTCTGCCTTTATATAAATTCATTTCTCAGACATCTGATAACATTTTCCTGATCTGCCATCTCTTATTTCACCCTAGGTAGATCTGGCTGGCCAAAGGCTATGAAATCACAATTAGTTTCAGGCACTTCTATCTCATAAACATGAAAACGTGTCACTCTCCAACTATTGCTCATATGTGAAACACAAGGTTTCTAGTAGCAAAGTATTTGTGGTATATATGAAGATGATCCCATGCTCTTAAAAAGAACTGGGCTGATCAGAGACCATCTAAAAGGAAACACCTGGGCCCTACTGGACCACACATTCTAGCCAATAAGGAAATTTGGTACAGGAAGTTTTTGCCAAGAACACAAGTGTAATACCAGGTTCCCTCGTTCTATGAAATGGATACTCCTATTTATTAGCATTTAAAGGAAACAAAGTGAGTAAAAGTCTGCTTTTTAGTAGCTGTTCTATGAGTATTTGCACTGTGGAGTGCTGCTGACCACATGGGAACTCCACACCACTTCAGTGAGATCCTTCACAGCAGGTGAACACCAAATTATTTCAGAATCATTTTAAGACCACATCCTTTGCCTCTGAAACTGGTGGAACTGGCATCTCATTTCTGAAGCACATATAACAGGAATCACACTCCAGGAGGGAAGAGAGATGGGAGAACCCAGCCACTGGAGTGAGGCTCACACATTGGAGGTAGGACCGTAATCCTCCTGTCTGCATGGGGACAGATTAGTACTCGACTTCAACCACAGCAATAAAGGACAGAAATGAAGTCCAGCAAACACTGTAACACTCCTACATGCTGTCACAGCGCCTTAAAATTCCAGATGTGTAGGCACAGCTGTCCGTGGGTTAAAGGAAGCTCTGACTTCTCCCCATTTACAGGACATGCAAACCAGCCATGGACTAGTTTTAAATTTGTGAGCGAGCCAAGACCATCCTCATTCTGGATCTGAGACAGCCAGTTCTTTATTTTCCTATATTTCAGGCAAGTGTACACAGCACTGGGAAGGACTTCTCCTTACCCAAATCTCCCTACACATCCCCAACCCAACAACAAGACTGTTTCTGCAAACAAGCCCTGTTGACAAAAGGTTGTCCACAGAGGGACAGGAAAGCAGCACAGGGAAGGCAGGGTGACGGTATGAGGCTGTAGTGCACCAGGATACATCATTCCCTACAGGACAGAGCAAATCAGCTTCTCACTTGATAGAATCTGATGTCTTCTCAACTATCATTGCACTTGTTGCCCCTCAGCCTTCAGGTTAGGTAGACAAAAAGCTCCTGAAATGAATTACTGGTATTTTGGTACCAGTTGTTAAAAAGTTGTTGTCAGAGACAAAAATCTCTGAAAGTCTTAGATTATTTCAAAAGATGGAAGTAGTAGACGCTTGTTTGGCAGAAGCAGTTCCCTGAAAGATAAGGACCATAGATTTTTCTTCTTGAAAGGACAGGTTATTGTATCTCAGGCTGCACAGCCAGCACACCTCAGAGCAAGTTAGTTTGATGAGTTTTGCCCACATTCAAGAGATCTTCCATGGGATCTAGCAAAGGATAAAATAGCATAAGACATGGTTTGAGGATACAAAAATTCAAGGAGTTGACATCCGTAGATCTTTGAGGTGTACTTGAAACTAGGATGAAGGAGACAGTTGTCACGTTCCATCCATTGTCAGGGAAGGGAAGGAAGTTTGTGGCTTCTATCTCTTGTGCCTTCACACAGAGGACATGCGAGGACCAAGTCAGAAGCAGGAGAACAACACAGTACAACAGTGTCATGTCTGATGCACCTGATCCATGTTTATCACCAGCAAAGCCTGAGAAATTACTTTCTGCAGAATAAACAAGTTCTCACACACTTGAAGAGGACAGGAACAAAAGCATCAACTATTTTAATACTCACAAAAATAAATTGCAAGTGGAAATTCTAGAGAAAAAGGCTTCAAGGCTATTTGTCATCAACACAGATCAGAAGACATCCATATCTGATCAGCTTTTGTTTTCAGCACACAACGAAGCCTTCTTCCAGAAAGAAGGCAAATAAATAAACTTTTGTTCATCAGCATTAAACAATTGATTTGTAAGAAAAGGGGCCTCACGCAACATATTTCATAGCTAAAAAAAAAGAAAAAAAAAAAGAGAAAAAGAGGCAAAAATCTGGTCGTTCACTTGACTTCAACAACCAGGTGCCGAATATATAAAAAAGAAACACAAACTACGTTTGTATACGTAGACAGCTTGTTGCAAAACAGCATCTGTATTTCAAAGTGGAAGGTACTGATAGAAATGTGCTGACCTGACACGAGCTCTGCTCTGAGCAGCTGACAGTAACCAGGCAATGACAAACCCACCGACAAATGCCTCTTGGAAATGTTGTCAGGACAGGACTTGCTGATTCTTGGGATTTAACTGCACTCAAAAGCTGCCCTGCATTTTTGATCTTTTTAAAAGCACCAATCTGTAACAGGTCCAACGTAAAAGTTATTGCTGTATTGAATATTTGTTGCTTTAAAGCATTTTTAAGTAGGAGATAAAAGGGTTGATCCTTTGGCTTGGTGCCAAAGTTCTTAAGGCTAAGCAAAATAAATACCAAATCTGCCTTCAGGTTGATCAGTCAAGCTTCCCTATTAAAAGATGATGAATGAAGGTAACCAAACTCTCTCACCCATCTTTCGTCCACATAAAATGTTTACCACTCCCTAAAGCGCATGGCATTTTCTTCAATGAAAAGCTTAGTTATTTTAAGCCTAATTCTCCGAGCTGCTTGGTATAGCTCAAACAGTCAAAATCCCTTAAAATAAAAAAGAAAAAGAAAAATCAGACCTTAAATCCATGCATATGTCATACACTTGTGCCTAAAGAAGGACGGTATTAAGAGAGAGAACTTGTTGTAAGCTGAATATCTAAACTGTCTTTCACTGAACTAAACAGGGAGGATGTAGTGGCACCAACTAACATCAAACCAGATGCTCAACGTGAGCTGACCACTACTGGGGTCAAAGGGTGGCAGCCTCTCACAGACTGCTGTTTTTCCACCTATTCCCCCTCATGATGGCTCATATTTTATTGAAAGCTGCAGCCTCCAAAAGCCCTCATCCAGAGGGCCTAGGCTACGTGGACAAAGGTGAAGCAACAAATATTCTCCTGGTGCTGGGCTCGCACGTGATAGCAAGTCAATCTTCAGCAAACAGGACAAAACTTCCTTCATGGGGGTGTTTAAGGGATTTTGACACTTTTAGCCTGGAAGAGGTGAAAATACATGCATGAGCTAGACCTACATTCATGAGGCTCTAGAAAACAGAACAAGATTGGGAGGCTGAAGATGTTGGGTTTCATTAGGAGGACGTGCTGTCAGAAAATATAATATCAAGGCCTGCAACCCCATGGAGGTTATCGAGCTGGTGTATTCTGGGGTCTGTTTCAACTGGGAAGTCTTAACTTGACACCGTGAAGCCGACAGTGGACACATAACAACTGGTGCATCCTCACTATGACAGCATGATGCACACAGGTAGGTGCCAAGGGAACTGGGCACCACCCAACCCAACGCCGTTTTGTTGGAGACAAATGCTGTTTGGGGAATCGGGGAACACAGTTCCTGTACTTCCACTTAATTCATCAAGCTTTTTGACAGTTTTGTAAAATACCTTCAGTTCCTTCATAGCAAGACGGCAGATTAAAAAAGCAGCTCTGGTGTCCTGGCACTGATCCTCTTTAGGAACTGCAGTCATGGTGCATGTACAGCTTCAGTTACCAACTCTGTGACTGGCAGTGCCCCGACGAGGATGAGATAATGAAAGAGAAGGAGCAGTGACACTTGGCTGACTCTAGGCACTTGCTAAGAGTCACACATGGTGTTGCAGTGATATAGCACTACAAAATGAATCATGGCTACAGGACGCCACAGTCCTGGTACTGCACGTCTACTTTCTGTCACAGCTTTCCCACACAGTCAACGCACTGAAAGGTGTTTTGAAAATGTAAGAGATGTTTATACTTTGAGAACTTGCAGTCCCAGGCTACACGTTCAGGAGATGATGGTGTTAGAAAAGATATACGGGGAATGGTGGGGGCAAGAAAGAGGGAACCAATTGTCCACAGGTACAAGACACCTACATACATCCTCTGGACCACATTATCAAAGTGTTCACATGCATGAAAGCAGGACTGAAATGGTGAAAGTCCTGGACGGGTAAATCAGTATCTTCAGCATTCATTCTTGTTTTGCTTTCTCCCAAGTCCTCCTAAGAGCACCGGGTGAAAGAGATCAACTTTCCATGCTTAAGCAAGCACAGGTAGATCTCTACAGATTTCAACAACAGTTAACAGGGAAGATGAGCTGCGCCTGGAAACATGAAGCTTTTGGAGCAGGTGTCAGCAAGAACATTGTAAAACCAAAACACTCACACTGAAAGGGCTGCAACATCAAGTGATTTTGAGGAATGCAGACTACTCTCTGTTTCCTTGCTTCAGGACACCAAGAGATAGGGACAGCTGCCAGGACCAATCTAATTGCCCCCTGCACGAAGTCTGGGTGACCACGGTATGTGCAGCAGTTACATCTTACAAAGGCAGCAGTTCAGCTCAGTAAGCTGTCAGAGCAGACAGCCAGATAATAAAGCTCTGTAGACAAAGTATTAGCAAGCCTGGAAATTTGAACCGAAATGGCAAAAGACTGGCCACAGTGTCTCTAGCAGTGGGACAAGGAGGAACAATTACTGAGCCAGGGCAAATGTCCAAGAATGAGGTCGAATGCCAGCAAGGGAGCGGGGAGAGAGGAAGCTATCAGATGAGGAGCCAGGAAAAGCTCCAAGGCTCAATAGTGCAGTTGGAAGAACTAAAATGGAAATGGAGGATGCCAAAATGAGTGGAATCTCTTTTCTTCAGAACTACGATTTATATTAACTTCAGTTTGGAAGTCAAGGAGGAAGTCAGTTGAGGCAGATGCTTCCAAAATTACACACTGCACATCAAGTATTTTGATGAACCATGCGATCTTTGATTAATGGCTACACAAACACTAACGATAACGTTATTTGTTCGATAGCTGGATTTCAGGGGAAAAGGGGAAAGAAAACAACTTGCCAAACTTCAAATAGACTCTCTAGCTGTTGCTTTGTCAAGCAGGAAATACAGTGCAGCGCAACAACCTACAACATGCTTGCTTTCCTTCCAGATCCACATAATTTAAAGCAGAAAGCACAGTAGAGCTGCCCAAGATTGGGAAAGCCAAACATATTCACTTTCCACTATCAGTAACCTAAAATCTTTTGCAACCAACTTCAGGTCTGGGTTTCCTGTCAAAGACAGCCAAATCTGCTGTCATGCACCCTTCTATACCTCTTTCACCAGGAGATACGGTGTCTTACGAGCAAGTATTTACCAAGAATTTCTGGTATCATGGACTAAACAAACCTGAGCTTGACCATGTGTTCTCTAACTCTACATAAGATGTGTGCATGGCAGATTGCCACACCTTCCTGACACACAGGGAGCAGTTTTCTAGCACAAAGTCGGTTGAGAACCACAAAGTTTGAAGCATCTGAGTGCTTCAAATGCTTCTTACAAACCCCATTGCAAGGCACATCGGTGAGAAGGCTAAAAGCAGCACTGTTCTCTTTAAATTGGGTTGATGACTACAAGTGCAGAAGCAGACTATTTTTTTTCTGGTAGAAGCCACATAAGTTCATTAACACTTTAAGGTCACTTTAAGTTATTATATGAACATACTGAAACATACCAGGTCTGTAATCGTACCAAGATATAAAAGGAAACAAACCAAAGGAAATCTCATATGCAGAATAAGAGAGATACAGTATCTGAAAAGCACCGCCAGGTCTCTGCAAGCATTGTTAGACCTTCCTCTTCAAGGGATCACACTTGGTAACATGACTCGCTGCTCAGGACCAGGTACCACCTATGGATTTCTAGAAGGGCTGCCACGCTTCATCATTAGATAGAAGGCTCTCAGCAGCTTCAAAACCTATACTTTTTACCATTTATCTTTCCACACCCTTGTTTTTCCTGGCAAGTGACATGGAACAGGCTGCGTGTTTTGTTTGGGTTTTTTTTTAAGGTGTCAAAAATACCAAGAGCTGGAATGTTTTCAGCGCTGTATTTTTAACTGTGTCTAAAATTAGAAACAAAAAGGAAGAGATTTAATTCAGTGTAAACATTCCCTACAGCCCGTTTCCAGCAGGGGACTGTTCCAGCCACGGCCGTGCCCCGCTGTCGGGGCTGGTACCGGCCCCTTCGGTTTTGCAAAACCCGCTTCAGAGCGGCTTCTACTTATCTCGGGCAAACTCCGATTTGGTGCCTTTCCTGCCTTTTTTTTTTTTTTTTTTTTAAAAAAGGTCTGTCCGAGTCCCCTCACTTCCCAGCCCAACATCCCGCCCCTCCTGCGCCGACAGGGAGCGGGGGAAGAACAGAAATCAATCTCTCTCCCGTTCATCACCGGGGTGACTCCCCCCCTCCCTCCCAGTTGCCAACGAGGAACGCCCCCCGCTCCTCTCCTCAGCCGCGAAGCCGGGGCAAGGCTGCGGCCACCCCGACCGTGAGGAGGAGGCGGCGGAGGAGGAGGCGGCGGGGAGCGCCCCTCGCCCCCGCCATGGCGGACCCCCGCCTCAGGCAAACCGACTACCGACGGCCGCCGCGCCCTCCCTTCCCCTCCCCTCCCCTCCCGGGCGGTACCTCGTCGCCGAAGTGCACCACCTTCTGCCCGGTGTTGAGGCGGAGGCTGGGGTAGGAGGAGGGCGGCGCGGCGGGGCGGGCGGCACCGCGGTGCGCGGCGTAGCGGGCCTGGACGTGGGGCTCCACCAGGCACTTGTCGATGATCTCGTCCTGCTGGCGGGGCGGCAGCCGCTCCCACTCGGGCCCGTAGCGCTCGCGGATCCGCTCCTTCTCCGCCATGATCTTGCGGGCCATGGGGCTCAGCGAGGAGAAGTAGCTGAACCGCTTGCGCTCCCGCTCGTCCAGCGGCCGGTTGCCGTTCATCACCGCCGTCCGGGAGGCGGCGATCGCCGCCGCCATAGAGGCCATGGCCACCCCGCCGCCGCCGGCCCCGCACGCACCGAGCCGGCGGGAACGGGAACGGGAAACGCCTCCTTCTCCTCCTCCCTTCCCTGCTCCGCTCCGGCAAACGCCGCCTCCCCGCGCTCCCTATAAAGGCCGGCCGCCGCCCCGCACTCCCCGCCTCCCGCACGCCCAGTGCCGGCCGCGGCCCCTGCCGGCCTCCCCCGCGGCGCCCGCCGCTCCCGGGCGGGGGGGAAGGCGGCCCTTTCTCCTCCCCTCTGCCTTCCAGCTGCCCGGGGAGGGAGGCCGCCTCACGGGCTTGCTTCGGTAGCGTTACCGTCGGTGGCGTGGGGCTGAGCGGCTGCGGCCGTGCCCGCCCAGGGCCCGCAGTGCCCCTTCTCTCCCGCAGCCCTTCCCCTCTTTTCCAGGGGAGAAAAGGGGGGCCATTCCCACGCTGCCGGGGCCAGAAGCACCAGGACAGGACTCGCCTCAGCTGAAAGAGCAGCGCCGGAGCCAAGAACATGCCTTTTCCAACTCCTGAATAAGTCTTACTTTTTGCTTGACCCAACAGGAGGTCCAGTAGCTCTTCTCGGAAGGGCCGTCATGCCTGGAATGGGCAATTTCCTCCAACTCAACAGGTTCAGCAGCAAAAGCCTCTGTGTTATTTTGGTAAAGTGAAAAACAAGTCCATGCAGTAGGCAATAGCTCTATCAGTAAAATAGATTTCCTAGAGGCTGAAATAACTAGGTTTTTTTGATCTTAGGTGTGCTGCAAGAGGAGGAAGGCTTTCTTCCAACTATTCAATGAATTAGGAGAATAAAAGGAGTAGAAAGTAATTAGTAAAAAAAAGTAGTTGCAGCTTACCGCCACCATCTTAAAAAAAGTTTTATTGCCAACTTTCTGAAATCAACTTATCAGCTTGTGTCAAGAGTAGGATTCTGTTTAGCCTTAACTGTTTTCTCCAAGTGTATATTTCTCACTAGTGTGCTTACAGGCAGTTACTTACAGGCGTTAAAAAAATCTCCCCTCCAGCAACCTACTTATTCTGTTGGCCATGCTCCACACTCGGTGCTGAAGTCACCTTTACTGACCATGGGTGGCCAGAATCATCTACCAGAGCCCCCCAAGACACCAACTATCACAGAGGACAGCCAATCAGTGCTGTGCAACATCTTTAAAAAAAAAAATCTTGACTAAGAATATCTTTCCTGACATAGGGGAGTGTTTCTATACGCCTTTTCCACAGCCACACAATTGTAGCAAATTTTATTAGTTGCAACTTGTATTACCCAAAGTTGGAACTCAGTTGGAACTCAGTATTTAAAAGTTACAAAATTCTTGGGATGAAACTGTATTCAATAAAATCATTTCAGGTACTTTCAAATGTTGAGTTCTCCCTACTTGCTATTCTGCGCCTCATTTTATTAACACACTCAAATAACTTCCATAACCTGTAAATTTCATTGGCGAACTACACTGCTGACCATAGGCTTGACTGGCAGCACACCACCTTGTTGGGGGGCAGTTCCTTTCCACAAAAACAAAGCAAGCTTACAAAAGACAGGTGAGTAGCTTTTTCTGAGACTAAATCTATTTTGCCTTTTGACCTAGGCAGTTGCATGGGAATTCTGAAGTATATTTTGAAGATAATAAAAGTCGCACAAATATTGAGGTTCAGATTAACGGGGTTTCATTCCTTAGCCTAGTTTTTTTCCTCATTCTCCTTTAATATTATTCTTAATAAATGGTTGTGGCTGCAATACATTAATGTTCCCACTTAAGAGTTCAAATGCTATCGCTAGACCAGCTGTTTAAGATGATACAGAAGAGGATGGAAAAATGATAATTAGATTTCTCCACATATCTGGTTCTTAGGAGGTAATTACAGTTCTCCAAGTCATCACATACCAGCCTGGTTAGATAATCCTGTTTTGTTTGTTAAACTTGTTTGAGAACATTTAACTTGAGCTCGCTTTCTTTCTTAGTCATCTGTATCACTCCCAGAGAAACAAGCCTTTGAAACACACACACACACACAAAGGTTACACCCACCCTCCCTCCCTCTTGACCTCCCATTAATCCATTAATATCACCTTTTTGTCTGTCAGCAAGGGGATGGCTATGAAGTCTGTCACAGGAGTAAGAGAAATGACAGCTTGT
The DNA here is from genome assembly GCA_026546715.1 of Gallinago undulata. NCBI lineage: Eukaryota > Metazoa > Chordata > Aves > Charadriiformes > Scolopacidae > Gallinago > Gallinago undulata. The sequence goes on from JAOTQQ010000023.1 coordinate 44,143,018, forward strand.
TTGCCACGGGAATTTTCTTCTTCCCCACCACACCTTCGCTCCACTCCCTCTGGTCTAATTCCTAAAGCAAGAAATGTCTTATTTTATAGTTCCAAGAACTGTCTAGTCAGTGACAATGTAGATTTCCCCTTTCTTAACGAATAATAGAGGGTATAACCCTCTAGGTTTTCTTAGAGGAAATTAGAACTATTAGAACACTATCAAGGCATAAAGTTAGGCATCTCTTCCTGGCTACCGCACCTGTTTCTCCATTAGGTAGGCAGAAAATAACAATTCATTTCCTCCATAGTGAAATCTAATAGAAGTTTCTGAAACTTCTAGACCTCTAAATAGAAGACACCAAAGAAGCAAATAGTGCTTATTTCTAGTGTGGGAGGGGAAGGTGCTCAAGGAAAAGCATGGTGGGAAAATACCTGTCACAGCTGGACAGCAACCCAGTTCTTTCCATGAAAACTCACAAGCTTCCTTTATCTTTACTTGGAAAGAAATACCTATTTTTGTCCTTTACACAAATTCTGATCAAGAAAGTTTAAAATACATGTTTATTAGTGCCACCCAGCCAGGTGGTCAAATTTGCCTTTATTATGGTTTGGTTAATGAACCTTAGGTCTGCATATGAAATTCGGCTCTTTTTTTTCCCCTGATGTGTTTTACTTAAAATTATACCTATCTTTCCAAATGCTTAGAAACACTGCAATGTGATTCAATTCCCACTAATGGCTAACAAGTTGGATTCCAAGGTGTTTCCCCAGTTTTCTAGATTGCCTTGTGTTTTGGGCACTTCTCTGTTAGGCATCCCCTGATCAGATATATGTACCTGAACTTAATTTCCCCTGCAAACAAGGAGAAGAGAAAAACAGGCTTTAGGAAAAATAGGCTCAGACCCGGGCATACCATTTGCTTTCTGATATTTGCAAAACAAATCTTGATTTCTACAGTTCAAGCCATAGCACATTAGATCATTCTTCCCTTGGCTACTAGTCAGGTCACTATTTTTTTAATCAAATCTAACCACTCTAGCTCTAGTACAGTCCATGCAAATTTTGCAATAGATTCTAGACCTACTCTCAGACATACCAGAATCAGAATTAAAAACATCTAAAAAAAATAATCTGCTTCCTATTCCTTCCCCTGCCTTCAAACAAGATTACTTCTGTTGCCCTCACAAGTCTGGTAACAATACCATAACTTAGCATGGCAACAAGTTAATACTGTAACAACACTCGTCCTTAGGGAGGGAGAGATACTACACAGACAGCAATGTTTGTTTCAGCAATAAATGGTAAAAACGCAGTTAAGTGGAAGGAAAGCACATTCTTTCCTAAGATTGTATTTTCAACGTAGAATCTTAGAATTTAAGAGTTCATGAAAAAAAGTTTCTACAGGTATATATGCACCACTGCTTAAATTTGAATTGGGAACGCACTTTTGAAACTAGTCTCCTCATTTCCTCCACTTACCACGTTTTGTTTCACAGTGCAGAGAGGCTTCAGGATGCATCTTGTTTTATCTGTGATCCAAAAGACGTCCAAACTGGAAGGTGCACTGCTAACATGCACTCCAAATGCAACCAGCAGCCAGTTCATAAAATAGACAAGCAGACAAAAGTAAAACCTTTGAAATGCATACAGGGTGGGAAGTGAGCTAACCCACACCGGGTGGGATGCACTGCTTGCTGATGCAGACATAGTATGCATCCATTTTCCAGGGTTCATTTTATATCTCTGTGAAAATCCTTTATACATGTTAACACTCAGGACTCTAGTTACCCATGGATGTCCTATTCTGCCAGCGGTAAAGGTTACAAATAGTGAAATCTAACTTCAAATCAACAAATCAACAGAGCTTTTCTTGTAATGGATGCCAGGATTTGCAGCAACTTTAACTTTCCTTGTGGCACTTCCCCTCCCAAACTTAAACACACAGAGTGCATTTTGAATCCGATAAATACTTGTGAGGAATAATCAAGAAAAGACCTTCCATTCAATAAATCCACTGTTTTCAGTTCCTCTATGAAAGCAGGTGGCCTATATCAACATTCTTGATACTTTGCTGCATTTCTTTCTTCGTTAAAGAGGGGACAGATTGCTCTGTGCTGTAGCCAGAGAAAAGCAACCACAGCACTGCTATTGGTACATTTGGGGTATGCAGGATGCTTTCCCCTTTCCATTGCAAAATATCTTATTTTTCAGCATATATCATATTATACAGTTAGGACAGATATTTGCAATTGCCCAACAAAGCCCTAAACTCTGGAAAACTGGAAGCAAGCAATGAATAGAGTGTTTGTGTAAAAGATGACAGCAACAGAATCACAGTTTAGATCATCAATATTAAACAAGTTGAAATATCTATCTAAAATCAGAAACTACACTTTTCTGAAATACTGAATATTCAGGCAGGAAAAAGAAAGTTGATGAAAGCCAATGGAGGAAACCAGACATTTTCCCCATCATTGCTTGCTGTTTCTGAAATCACTTAACCTGGTAAAGAGCTCTAAAGTCACAGAGCTCCAGCTAAAATGACTACAATTCAGTTTGGACTCACCAGAATCATCACTGTTATAATCAGAAATTGGTCTCTGGTACTGCCCATGCCGTTTGAACTGAATTAGCCCTGCCCTACAGGAAGCCTGCCTTCCCAGAATGCTGCCAAGCCCGTCCAACAAAAACAACTCAAGAGCCCCAGCTCCCCCTCCCAAAACACTGTCAGTCCACTGATATCTTTTGCCAACCACCACCACCAGTGGGTACTTGCAAAGGGAGTCTGATGCACAGTTGCTGCATTTCTGACATTTACTCACCAGGAGCCTGACTCCAAATATGTCATTTGTTTGTTTTTGTTTCCAAATGATGTTTTCCTGAAAGCCATTCTTTTAGGCTGACATCTGCTCCTTCACTGGATTGCCTTATATCAAATGCCTGTGTATTTACCAATTACTTACACATGTACAGCTCATGAAGTTTTCCATGCAGAAGACAGAGGCTTTGGAAGAAACAACCACCATCACAAATGGCAAGTAGTATAGTGGTATTTTCAAAGCAGATTACCTTTTTTTTTTTTAAAAAAAAAATTTACCTGCAGTATACTTGGATCATAACTGTGATGGAAGTTTCTTACTGCTCTTCAATTTGGCACCTGAAAAACTGTATTTCCTGTTAGAGTATGTCTCAACAAAACAAATCATCTGTCCTACTTCTTTTTTGCTTTTTAATATTATCTGTCATGGAAAGATACCATTTATTCTAATGATAACTAGCCAAATAAGTTCACTCTATTAAACAACCAAACCATTTTAACCATAATTTCCCCTTCAAAATAATTTATGAAGCAATACCTCTTGGCCTTTTATTTGTATAAATTATACAACAACTATAGTTTTTTTTAGACAATGAGATGAGTCTGTATTTAGCACTTCAATCATCGTTCTCAGGGTTGGAAAAGTCTCTGATACTGATGGTAGGCTCTTGTAAGAAGGTGAAATACTGAAAGGAGAGAAAAAAGAAGAAAATTATTTATCTTTTGCTAAGTTTTGCATTTTACCTAGAAGTTAACACAATAGCTATACTTCTCTTCATCCCCTTTTCCAACAAATTTGGGACTTGAAGCCAAGAATTTGTTGCCCGCAACCAGCTTTTGCTTCTCATTAAGCTACACAGAATGAAAATAATGACTACATACTAAAGCCTTCAGAAATGGCAGAAGTTAAAGCAAAATTTTATTACTTTAAATTTTCAAGCCTTGCTTACCCACTATTATTCTTCTACCAGAGACAAATGAGCCACTCAGGTTAATTACTTCAAGTCCTTTAGGCTGTGGTTCTACAGAAATTTTTCTCCGCATCAAGCAAAGCCAACAGAGTTTTCTTCACTCTGCTCATTCCTCACCCATTACGCATTTCATTTGAGCCAGCAATGCTATTGGTGGGACTATGCTACAAAATGGTCCCGGTTAAAAATAAGTTTTGGGTTTGCAAAGGTTATTTTTAACACAAATCGGTTTCCTGATCTCATCTGCTATGGATTCCCACAAATTTCAACAGTACAACTCAGAGGTTCAGAAACACATAGGAAAGGTTGAAATGGCTTGTTCCCAAGAAAGAATTTTCCCTTTGGTAAAGATATATCTTAAAAAGAAGAAAAGAACAGAGGATTAAGAGAGAAAATGAGTATAGAAATTGGGAGACTTACAGAAAGAAATTGTGGAAACCATAAATATTTTATATTTCCAAGACAACCAAGTCACAATATTTGTGCAGACTACTTTAAATAAAAACCACAACTTGCTACACTGTAGTTTAAAAATTATACTTCTTAATAAATGCTGAATTTGACTGCATTTACATGTAGATGGTTAGCCCGAGCCTAACAAAGATGTCCTTGAGTCTTCTTGATAGCATTCTTCATTTAGGAAGAAATTTTACAGTCTAGTAAAATTCACCAGGCTGAGAACCACTGATAATGAACTTAAACAACTCTAATCAGTATGAGATATTAAGCACTAACAGCAGCTGCCGAGTTCCTCAGGCTCTCAGAATAACTCAGGTTGGACCAGACCTCAGGAGGTCTGTGATCTAACACCCTGCTCAATGCACAGTCAGCTGCAAAGTCAGACCAAGGTGTCAGGACTTTATCCTGTCAAGTCTTGAAAATCTCCACGGATGGAGACTGCACAGGCTCTCTGGGCAGCCCACCCTGCTGCTTGACTACCCTCAGGGTAAAAAGATTACACTTATTCTGAACCTGTTTCAACTTATGCACTTTGCCTTTTGTCCTCCCACCAAGCACTGCCCAGCTCCACTTTCTCAACACTCACAGGTACCGCAAAGCTGCTGTTAGGTCAAAGTCTTCTCTTCTCCAGACTGAAAAAGGCAAATTCACTACAGCTAAGCATGTGCTCGCCCCCCCGACCACGTTGGTGGCTCTCCACTGAGTTTGCCCCAGTTTATCATAGTCTTTACTGCAGCAGCCCCCCAAAGCAGATGCAGTATTCTAGGTGTATTCTGAAGTGCTGAGTATCCCCTAAATTTGATTATCCAAACAGCTTTTTACTCATCTAGCAGTCCATTCATCCAGACCATGATGTGCTCTCTTGGTATGAGAGTACTGTGGGAGTCTTTGCTGACGTAAAAAATAACCACCAACAACTACTCATCTCATTCCCCAAATCTAGTCATTTTATTGCAGAAAGCAATCATATCATAGAACATTTGGTAAATCCGTGTTGACTGTCCCCAGTCACTTTCTCCTTCATATACCCTGAAATGCTTTCCCAGGGACCAAAGTGAGGCTGACCAGCCTATAGTTTCCCTGGGTTGTCCTTTTGGCCTTCTTGAAGACAGATGCAAGATTTCCTTTCCTGCAGTCATCAAGAATGTCCCCTGACACACACAAACTTTCAGAGATTAAGAACATTGGCCAGTTCTCTCAGCACCCTTTAAGTGTCTTGACCCTGACTCAAAGGATACTAAAACAGGTTTTGTCTCTGGCCCGATTTTTAGATTTTGTATGGGAAATAACCACTTAATAAGGGACAAATCAAATGCACCAGATTCATAATACCGACAAGCAATTAACATGTTCAGTATTTAAAAATCAATTCATAAGAAAATCAAAATTTTAAAGCATTATACAGAAGTCACACAGTTATACTAAGTAATGTAATTCTGTATATTCAAAACTTCCATCTATTTTGAAAATATTTATTCTCCAAATTAAAAAAGCACTTTTGATACACAGTTTGAAGAGAACCATAAGAATGGAAAAAAAACGCCCAAGTTAAAATTTTCCCCTGCTTTGTTCATTCAATCGCCAGACTTACTAATGATAAAAAAATAATAAAGAAGGCAAATTTGACCATTGGACAAAATGAAGAAGATATTAACCCAAATAATTTTTTCAGAGGAAAACACGCACATAGCTGATTGTCTAGACAACTAACTACTCTATTAGACTAGAAATAATTTACTAGAAAAAAAGTGTGTTTGTAAATTCAAATCTTGTCTTATCTTGTCAAGTATTTTATTTCCCCACCCCTCATCTGAATAAAAAGATTTACCTTTTCAGATTCATCCAACTCCTTGCTATTTTGCTAAAAGCTTCAGACCCTGGTGCTGTCATCGCTTCAAAATCAACCAGCTGAAAATGCAATAAAATAAAAAAGATCTTAAAAAATTAGAGAAGTTAATCCTCAAATATTAACAAATAAATTCAAATTTAAAAACAAATCCTCCCTTTAGTGACAAAAGCCAGTTTTTTGTTTGGTTATCTCTTAACAAGATGTTTATGCTAACAAGTCAGTGCTAGAAAATATTGACTGTCTTCAGCCTCTTATAACAATATCCAAATAAAAAAGAGGATATTTCTCATTACTACATATGTATTCTACAAAACATTGTATCACGATTGGAAGATCTATATTGGACTTTTCAGGCCTCCTGTATTACTTCTTTCCACAGTTTTCAGACAAGTTTGACTACATAGAGCCAAGAGCTCTCTGCAACTTCCTATCGACAGCTGAAAATAAGTTTTCAGCAAAACAACGTTCAGTCAAAAACACTGGTTCGCTAATACTGAAATATTTAAGCTGACACGTTTGTGGGTTCACTGAACTCTGGCTAAATTTAAGAAAGGGTTCTGAAAGCATGCTACCTATATTCTTAGTAAGACAGGAGTAAGCTTACTGACTAGTCCGTACACAGTCTACTTTGTCCCTCATTGCCAGTTTGGAAGTCAGCATGTGTGCCAGGCACTAAAACTCTCTGTGGGTTTGCACACCCTGCCACAACCATTACTGGAAGCTACGCTGACCATGGCTACTAACTGACCTGCCAGGCAACTACAGGACTCCTGACTACTGGGCATCTTTGTTTACAGAGCAGTCTGATAACACAGGCTGTCATAAGCTTGGCACCAGAAATACCCTTCTAAAGAATCTGACACACACAAAAAACCCAAACCAAACTAGTTTGATTCAACCGGAGAAAATAATTTCTTCCAGCTGGTGAAAGTTTTTCTTAAAAAATGGTTTTGTTCAATTTCAGGCACCTTGTTTCAGGAAAAAACCTCAAAAATACAAATGTCCCCAAAGTTTCCTGTAAGTCTTCTAAACCCTGTGTTTTAGAAATCCTGAAACTCTGACTGCCAGCATAAAAATCAGTACCAAGAAGATGCATGTGAAAGTAAAAGACTTATGTGAGTTTTTTTTTTGAACTCCCACAGAACGGTGAAGACACCAGTTTAATGGCATACTGAAGAGGAAGCTTTCTTGCTACTGAGCGAGCACAGTTTGCTCTTAAATGTTACTAGGTGGTCATTGTAGTGAAATGACAAACTTCATTATTTTCAGGACTTTCTAGAACAAAAGGGAAAGTTGTTCTTTCTTCAGTTTTCCACAAAGGGTATTTTCTTCAACAACTCTAATTCTCACTGGAATTGCAATGATTTTTTTGACAATTCGTTGAAGAGACAGAGATGCTCTTACTCCTTTCATGCTGAAAAGGTAACACAGCCACTAGACCAAGAGCTGAATAAAGAAAGGGAAACCCTTTAACAAGCAAGGTGGTATAACAATTAAAAGAAGTGACTTTAAAACTAGGAGTTTTCTGTTTACCAAGCTCTAAATGCTCTGGCATATGTTAAGAGCAAAGACTGTGTGCCAAAAGAGTCACTCTATTTCTGCCCAACTATTCTAAAACCCTTCTCAAAGAAAGCTGGAAAGAGCAGCCCAGCTCACTTGAAATGCTTCAGTTACAAATGTCAGAACACCAATGAAATTTTCAAAACTCTTTCAGGTTGCAAGACAGCACAGTATGCAGCTAACCCATCTCCAGTAAATAAATAAGTATGCAACTTCTGTTCATACTCACAGCTCCTTCTTCCACATTTACAAGTATTCTTCCTCCATTAAGGCTTAACTAGTGTATTTTGATACTTGCCTTTCCTTTAGGGATTTTTCCTGATACTTCTTTTCCACTTGCCATTAGTGCTCCCATGATCACTGAATAAGCTATCACACTAAAAAATAAAATAAAAACAAACAAACAAATGAAGTACAGTAAAAGTCTTTCCATAATGCTATTTTAGACTACAAAACAAACAGAATATAGTACTGTTTCATAGAAGGCTAGTAAAAATTACTGTCCTAGTTACTTTATTTTAGAAGTAAAAACAAGCACAAAACACTTAAAAAGGGAAATCACTGTTACCTTCCAACAGCACGGGAATGAAGTTATGATCCTATGGAGTTTAATATTGAAGAGCACTACAGTAGTCAGAATCGTAATTTCAGACTTACGAGTTCTCAAGACTCTTTAGAGTTGGAAAAAAACGAACTCCTGTTGAAGAAGCTTAGCTGTAGCCCAAGAGAGATTACGAACTCTACTGCCACAGAGCTAGAGGCACTGCAAAGCTGTTCAGCTACTTAACTTTGTTTTTTTTGTGAAACTCAGTCAGAATTTCTGTTAATTTTTTACATTCTGTAAGATAAAGGCAAAATCTGATTATAAAAATCAAAGTCTCAGTTTTTTTTTTTAAATTTTATTTTATACTGAATTGTGTTTAATAATAAGCCTAAAGGTCTTAAGTGCTTTGTGAAACACAGATTCATAACAGTCTTAGATGTAGCCAGGCTTGAATTAAACTACAATTTAAGTTGATGAGATCTGTGACATTTGGGAGTTTATTCTACATTTTCATTTGGTGACCTAAACAGTTGAATAAATTAATAAAATAATATTTTAACATATTCTATTAAAATAATTGATCTCAAAGTACATTTCATCTTAAATGCACATTTTGGTAAGGCTTCTTGAGTGAAATTAGTGGTGCAACATAATATGGATTAGGAATCCATGCATTATAATTTTAAAATGACACTTTTCAATCTGTGAGCTGAAGTCTATAAATACAGACTACTCATCATTTTAAATATACATGCAACTATGAATAGTTACCAACAGCATTTACAAACTAGCTTTTAAAACAGTACTAAGCACCCATCACCATGACAGCACAACATGAGAGACTGTGTGGGACACAGCTCAACCCAGAGCTTTTTTAGGTTTTGGTTTTTGGTTTTTTTTTTTAATATTTCAAAATATATTAAGATATTGCAACACAAACATTTTACAGCATGTATCCAAGATAATAGACATGATAAAGACAATCACTAACCTAGATCCTCTTGAAAGTGGCATTAAATTGTAGAAGTAATAAACTAATGACAGGATCAAGTTGCAAACAGCATCTACTTCCTAAGCAAAGATAAAAATAGTGCATTAAAGATAATTTAATAGCCAGGTAATACCACATAAAGGAACATATTGAAAAGTCTTACAGTGCTATGATTTATTTATTTTTAAAGAACCATTTCAAATGGGAAAAATGTTGAGCTGAGAAGTTGAAGTTTGATTAACGGATGTTTAAGCAAATTATTTTCTTGTATTTTAAAATTTAAGTGAAACAAAGCTCATCTACACAGTGTTAAAGGATGAAAAATGGAAAGCACAAGCTCAAATGTAGTCACATTGTCACTGTAATACAAATCAACACAAACACAATTCTAGAGCTTCTCATGAATTTGTGTTACTTTTCATCTTATGTGCAGCCACCATGAGCCAAATCTTAGGCAGTGCTCTTGAGGAAGATGAGACAATGAACACAGACCCATGAGAAAAATAAAGAAAATAAGGTGGGGGGAAGGAGGAAGGAATATACTGCGATATCAAGATATCTTGTCTGGACTCCTACTGCAGTGAAGCATAGCAAATTTAAAGTCACAGATAGAATTATGGCAACTTCTTTTGGTATTTGTCAAAATTGGGTTTAAACAAGCAGTTGATTTTATTACTTTTGATCTCAGTCAAAAAATATTAGAAAATTGACTGTTAAACAGAAGGTATAGAAACATAATAGAATTTATCAAGGAATGCATCATCTCCATTAAAACAGCCTTACCCCCAGCTCTTCAGACAGAATTAGAATTTTTCCTTTAGCTGTTAGATCCTTATATAGCGCATCTATTTCTGCATGATACAGCTGTGTTCTCTCTTCTGTCGTCTGAGTTTCTACCGAAAATAATATGTTTCCAACTCTATCAAGTAGATGAATCAAAAAACCAAGTAAGGCATTTTTTTAACAGAATTTGATATATAATCTAATATTCAGGGTAAAATACAAATGCACCACAGTTAAGTGCCACATCATAATCTTTTTCCTATCATTTTTTCCCTAAGCATTACCCCCCTTTTAATAAATAAAAATATTTTTTTAAAAAAAAAATCACTGAATTAAAAATATTTTGTCACATTGTAACTTTGTCTGACAGACTGCTGTCTATTCACAAACCAAATATTTCCATTGAAGAATACCTGACAAGCATTAGTGTTTCACTTAAAGAGCAAGTAAAAAAAAAAAAGAAAACTTAAAATATCTTCATGGGTTTCAGATTGTTATATAGAATATAAAGCATAGTTTTATTAACTTTTAAACTACCAAAAGGGAACTTTTTTACTGTAAAAGCATAGTTACGAACTATGGATCAAAACACACTGACTGATAGAGAACAAAGTTTGTGCAGAACAAAAACTGTTTTACTGACATCAAAATATTTTCTTAAAACAATTTTTTTAGTTATTTACAGAAATGCCACTAGTGAAAAATAAAACCCACATTATGCAAGTAGAAATGGCATTTGAGAAGACTAATTGTTAATACTTCGTCATTATTTAATGAACATGAACTCCTGAAAAGAGCAAACATACTTATCTCCTGTTATCGTAATTGTGAATCCATCATATTCTTTCCCTTGATCCTTGAGGCTGGGAACTTTCGTGTTCACAGTAAACCCATCTCTTGTTTTACTGTTAAACTGCTTTCAAAAGACCAAAAAAGTAGTATTAGGGTGAACAGAGACAGATCACCTAGCACTTGTTTTTGAAATGCGCTTTAAAATACATGGAGCAGAAATGAAAATGGACAAACTGGACAAAGTTACTGTCAACTACATTATTTCATTTGTTGCTTTTTGCCTACTGAAAGGAAATCATAAATACTGAATGAGGCATATTGATATTCAACTTTATATAGTGAATATAAAGCAGCACTGCTTATAAAAAACAACTGTACAAAGCAGTTTGAGTTGTACAGATTTCTCCCCAAGTTGCATGTTGATAGCAACCTTTTGGTGTAACAATGTAAATGGAGAAGCAAGAATTTGAAAGCCTATCCTCTGTTTACACTAAGAAGCAGCAGCATTAGTTTCAGTGTGGATTCCAGAATACAGCTCATAGCAACAATTTCTTAACTGTGATCCAGTTTCCATTAATATTTATCCTCACCAGAAGGAAAAATATCACAAAGTTTAAGAATTTTGCAAAGCTACATTATGGAAGTATAATACTATAGCTAAACAGTTGTATAAACCAGGAAAAAAGTAAAGCCAAAAGCCCAGCTTTTGACATGCAACATTCCCCAGCTACCTAAATAACCACATTACATCGATATTAGCAGACATACATTTTACAGAGGCACTATTAAAGCCCATTACTCAATAATGTTGAATGAATTATTCGGGCAATTATTTATTTTAAGACAGAGCTTGTGATCCAAGGTGCTTTGTTTAAAGAGAATCTACATTTATTTTAAAAAACAAATCTAAAATCCCCTAATGAGAAACAGCATTCCACTTTGATACAGTTTGGAATGGGATACAGGAGATTCAAACCACAGCAAAAATGTACAGATTATGAAAACCAGGAAGAATATTTGCTGCTATATGGGACATTTATTTTGAAATAAGTCATATATAGTACACTATGTTTATATATTTTCGTCATCCTCTTGGAGTAACCTGTATTTTTAACTCCACTAATAGCATTTTTTCTGGCCTACAATTCAACAGTAGCCACTTTAGGTGCTCTGCAGGGCTCTATTTGCACATTTGTGTGTCAGTAGGGAACGCCTAATTGCCTAGACACCCCAACATTTATTACCTCCTTAGCACAAAGTTTTGTTTAGGTTCAGTTAGTATCCATTTGGTTTCACCTTTCAAGGCCAAGAACAGGACAGTAATACAAAAAGGACCTCCAAAATTATGGTATGTTCTTTGAAGACACTTCTATTAGTAGTATTAAAAATCCCCAGAGAAAAATCTAGTGCTTGAGCCATGTAGTTTCTGTAAAGACACCTGTAGTGCACAGGTAAGCGAGCACTACTACTGTGAACAAATCCAAATGCAGTCAGTCTATGAATAGTAGCAGTAACATATCTTGAGAAAGCTTTCTATGGCAATCCATCAGCTTAGCTTAGATATGAAATTGTAAAGTGGACACACCAAATAAGCAAACAATTAGTTTATCCAGAATGACTGTTTCTTCCCAAATTTTATTCTATTCTAAATAAAATTATGTCCAATCCTCTAAAAAGAAATACTTTGCAACAGTGTTTCCCCAGACCCAAATACTTACACTCTCCTCATTCTAGATTAATTTGGGGGAGTGGTGGGAGATGAGGAAGACGTTTAACTTAAACGCAATTCGAGCCTTATTACTTAAGTTGAGGTAAGACAATAAATCATTTTGCACATCATATATCCGAAGCCTTTCTATGAAGGCCACCACCAGCAAGAAGAAAACCTGCAGGTTTTCTCCTCTGACAGTCTTCCAAAGCACAAAAACATAAAGCAAGATTTCATTTCAGATTAGCTATCAGTTACTAATGGCAACTATTCCCGCATTTCCCATGCCAGCCTCACCACGTTGACCCACACCAATTCTGTCAGGCCAAGCCTTTCAAATACACATTACACGTCTGCATATATCAAAGGGAAGGTCATACCTGACATATGCAGACTTGAAATAACCTGAGCTAGTGTTTCCAATTATTATTTTTATCATGTTTTGAAGTTTTTCTTTGATTTACCTTCATTATGGGAAGAAGATCTTCTACTTTATGTACCTTTTCCAAAGCTTCTCGAACCTCTAATAGACCTTTTGGATTATTAGCACTGGAAATAAACAGGGAATTGCAATTGTTAAACACATAGTATTTCTGGAAAACCATCTAGCTTTAATTACCCATAATGGAATGAAATAATGAGATAATTTCCAGTAGCTTCTTTCTCAAAATTAGCTCCTTCATACTTGGCTACATGTATTCTTCAAAAAGTAATTTCCTCCTATATCAGCTCAGCTTACTTTTTTCAGCTTCAAATCTCAACTTCAAACTCCAGG